>OY987328.1:85989328-86589328 GCA_963920685.1 Polydrusus tereticollis | reverse complement strand
CATTCAGAAAATGGTGTTCCAGTATAATAATATATTTCAGAATATGTACATCCTAATAATACAATAATAACTTAATCGTCATAAGTTGGATAAACAGATGTCAAGAAATGAACGAGGCAAAAGAAAAAAATTTCTACCATAAAGTGAAGAAACTAACAAGGTACAGGACAGCGCTAACTGTTCCAGCAATCACTGAAGATGGCGCCACGTTTGTAACGGATTCAAAGAAAACCAAAGTTTTCTAAAACATTACCAGAAACACTACAGCACTGAGCCAAGCCCAAACTTTGACAACGACAACTTCAGAACAGTTGAGGAATGGTTTCACGAGTATTTTAACAACTCAAACATCAACTCTCAAGAATTCAGTCAATGAGGGCGAATATTTTAAAATATTACACCATCAAAAGAATACTTAACCAGTATAAGACAAAATACCATGGATACTTTTGTAAAAAAAACTTGACTACCCAATTTATAAGAATATTATAAGACTATACATATAACTTCTGCCTATCAAGCAAAACGTTTCTAGAAAAATGGAAAAAAGAGGTTAGAATAAATCGAGGCATCAATATACCAAAACCAAATACTGACCATAATTGCACAAAAAATTACAGATCCATCACTATATTACTAGTGCTCGGTAAACTTCTTGATAAAATTGTCAAAAACTTACTACAAAATATAACATTCCAACAAATACCTTTGTACCAGTTTGGCTTTAAACCTAAGTGTTCCACCATTTACACACGGTTTATACTAATTTCCAACAGACAAAGCGAAAAACACAACAACAAAAAATCTGCAGCACTGTTTCTGGACATTAAAAGGCTTTTGATAATGTCTGGCACACGTGTCTATTATTAAAACTCAAACAACTTCAGATTCCAGACACTCTCATTTGGCTCCTAAAACTATCTTGAAAACCATAAATTATCTATTAGAATTAACACTTCACAGTCGGAAGAATTTGTACCCCAACAAGGATTGCCCCAGGGATCACCACTATCACCTCTTTTGTACAACCTGTATTGCTGCGACCTCACTCCAATTGAAAATCCAGACTTCTACCTGCGGCCGCTTGCCGATGATACAGAGCGGTTATAGCTCATGGAAGAAACATATACATAGACAATAGAGCCTACAAAACCAAGTCAACTAGGTATACACTAAAATGGTTCAAGAAAAGACTACTTGTGAATCCAATAAAATCGCATTTTATAATTTTCAGCCATAAAATATCTCCAACATCCCCAAGAATAACACACATACCACTCAAGTTGATCCAGCACCCTCCGCAAAATACTTAGGTATTAATATTGATCTCAAAGTTAACTTTAATAGCCACTCTAGAATAACAAAGAGCAGGCCACGTCTAGAGCAAAACACTTCAGAATACTCAATTACAAAAACAGAGGAATTGCCACGTGTCCAGATTTATAAAACCATATGCCGACCAACTATCGAATATGGACACATCCTTCTCGCTAATGATCGACAACCAGTCTGGACAAACATCAGCAAAGCAGAGCCCATCTTGACTAACACATACCCAATAAACCTCAGAAAGTCAACGCACAAAAACTGTGGCTTACAAAGGAAGACTTTAAGGAAATTCAAAAGAACCGATGGAAATTATCTTAGTGGACACAGTAAGAAACTCTCGAAGGAAAAAACCTCAAAACTTGCGCGTAAAAACTTACTTACAAATCGAGTGGTCTATGCCTGGAAACAATTGGACGAGGTCACTGTCTCTTCAAGCTCCATAAACAGCTTCAAAAACAGACTGGACCAGAACCTGAAGTCTATCAATACTACATTAGTCCATTATTATTATTATCTGTGATATCCTGGTTAAGATGTGCTACCAACCTGTGATATAGCCTGTGATAGCAAAGTCAAGTTTGATACGAGTCGTTTTTTAATACAAAGAGCAACCAGAGTAGTCCCATCGGCATGCGCCGTCTACTAAGTACTCTGTAATAATAATAATAATAAATTATCTTAGTGATCAATACCAAAATAACAGAACCAAAACATACTTAGTAATAGCCAGAAGAAACTATGAGCACAACTTGCTCAGTAACACCAAGCAATTCTATTCATACATAGGTCGTACCTTAAATTTCAAAGCATGAAATCTTTAGCATAGTAGGTCAGGTAACAAACGCACCACTTCAAACAGACCACGAGATCTCCTCACAACAATTTCACAGCGTTTCTACCAAGTCGAGTACAAATGATGTTATGCAAGCTTGTCCTCTGAAAACCGTGCGAATACTTGCAAATCTTCACAACCAACACCAACGAACAACTAAGAGGTCACACGAAGAAGTAAAAAAAGGAGAGGAGCTTTTGCCTGATTAGAAAAAATTTCCTGTCGAATCGTGTTGTGTACAAATGGAACACACTAAATGCGGACACACTCTCTGCTTCAAACAAAACCCTTTTCAAGAATTGGCCGGATGTGAACATGACCACTCTAGTCCACTACCTCTGACAATATTGTCTGACGGGTGTTGTAACAATGCCTATACTTAGTAATACTTACATAAAAAGGAAACAAAGAACTGGCTGTAAACTACAGGCCAATATGTCTGATCAACGCAATATGCAAGTGCATGGAAAAGATTATCGCAAAATAATTAAGATTTCCTCCTAGTCAACACATATCATACCAGCTCAACAGCACGGCTTTCTTCTGAAAAATCTACATTGACCAACCTATTAACAAGACTTAATGAATGGACACTAGCTGATGATAACCATGAACCGATTAATGTGAATTATCTTGCCTTCGAAAAGGCCTTTAACAAAATACCTACCAGACTATATAATTTACAAGATTGTCTACTTTGAAATCGGAGGAAGTAGTATATTAAAAGGGAAAAGGAAGTATATCAAAATCTATGAAACCACTCAAGATTAACCCTGAACATGCCGCTGCAGCTATTACGGAAGCTATAGCTGCTGAGAACACAAACCTAAATATAACCCAAAAAACTTATCAAATCAAGCTATAAAGAGCAGTAATAAAACTAGCTCCGGATTGGCAGCGGCCTAAGCAATCATGGTTATATGTGGGAAACTTGAGAGTAGATTCTACTATTGATGATCTCACAAATCACTTAAAGAACAATAATATATCTGTGATGACCTGTGAGAATTTAAATTCTAAAAATAAGCATCTTTTAAGATTTAACTATAAAATAAAACTGTATATTTATAATGTTGATTTTTTTTTTTTGTTTACCCTGTATAGTAATGAATGTTAAAAGTGGTTTTATAAATTTACAAAGAGTAGGACTTTTAAATGTGCCTATACATACCTAAACTTTTATTTTTTTAATAAAAAATGAAAATTTTAAATGTACTAACAGAGTATCTTAATAATAATAATATTATTATTATTAAGATTCTTTCCGTGAGCTTATTATTATTAATTTAACGCACCAGACCAGCGGCTTAGGTGGGGCTAAAATATTGCATATTTTTAACTTGGATGTGTGACTGACTGTCCTGTACTTACCTCACTTCTTACTTTCAATTAAATCACAATTTTCTATGTCATATTCTGCCTTTGGTTGATTGAAGAGATCTACGAGATCAATTATTGTCCTTGACATAGCTAGTTTCTGCTAAAGCTAAAAGTATATTGTATCTTTCATTTTTTTTAATTTACCATTACACGGAGGTCAAAAACTAGTTTCAGATATTGAAAATCGTATACATGGGGCAGATCTCCAATTATATAACTATCATTAACCGATAAAATAAAGATTTATTCACAATTTAAAACTGTATTTTTATGTTATACGACGTAAGGTGAATTATTTGCGGTATGGTTTTCTGTGAACTGGAAAAATAAAATTTAAAAATTGTTGCATACCTACCTTTATAAAATTGCATTGCATTTAAAATGGAGTGTAATAGAAGCATTTCGTTCCTTCTTCCGAGATCGTGTTCTACAGTAAAAAAGCTCACGGAAAGAACAATCTAAATTCAACAAATAACGTTACGGTTATGTTCTTTCTCTTCTTCTGTGACTTCTGTTCTTCTTGGTAATGATAATAGCTGGCTGATTGTCGTCAAGACAGGTGGCCATTGCAATTAAGAATAATAATTACGGTATCCAATCCAGTCCTCTTAACTGGACACACAACATTTAAACACGATAGTCCAGGGGGCGGGAAATGTGATTTGTTGCTGTTCTGTGATTGGGTACTGAGCAGTTCAAAGTCAATGGCTTCATATGTGGCTTCATAAATTTGTTTTTAATATCATTTCTTATTATTCATTTACTTGCAACGGCATAAAATTTGTTTGCGTTTTGCTGCTGGAGTGTATAGTTGTTGAATAATTAAATACACATGTTATGGGGATGTTTTGTGATGTGATAGTTTATCTGTGTAAATTTCCAGACATAGGGCTTGTTGTTGGTATCTACGATTTTTACTCAGCGAAGTATTATGATAGCAATACAATTTCATGGGGTGAGTAAAAACTATACCTATTGAATAAGGCTTGTTTAATTGAAATCGCAGTATAGTTTTTGATTTAATCTTTTTTAAAAAACCTAAAAGAAAGATTTTCCCGAATACTTGGCAACGTCGCAAGGTAATCAGCTGTCTGTAGAAATTCCGCCAATTTGTCATGTCAAAAACACGTGTTTAGGGGTAATAAACTTTCATAGAGGCACAGATGGTCCGGTTTTAAGGTATTTTACAAAATTCAAAATACTTCCGATTTTAGAAAAAAAAAACTATCAAGTGTAACTCTAGGCCACCCCAGGAGTGGCCCCTTAAAATATAATAAGCCATTTCCATAACACCCTGTATATGTAGATACTTATTGATAAACAAACACTGTAAAATGCAGACCTGTTGTTTGAATTTTTCTCTATTAAGCCACCGCTCCTGTTAACCGACCAACATTTGATTCCCCGAGGGTGGGCGCTATTGAGAGATTTTATTGAACATGCAAAAAATCGTACTTTTGAGTGAAAAAATTTTAATATTTTTTTTCTCTCAAAAACTAGTAGATTTTGGAAAAACACTTAGGGTTCAAGATCACCGACCTCCTGACCTTATCTTAGTTTTAAAAAGATCCACACAAATTTAGCAAGCGTGCTTGATGTACCTTATAACAACATGCATAATTAATATGACCGATTTTAATTTTAAAGTGTTCAATTGTTCTCAAATTATTTCCAAAATTTGAATCTGAATTTATAATCTGTCTATATTAATTCTCTGGTATTACCAGTCACTAAGGTCTACTTATAATGGGAGACCTTGTCACCTTATAAAAAAAAGCGTCCTTAGGTATACAGGGAGATTCACGATGAGTTTGAAACAACTTTTGGAAGAAAAACTGAAGATATGTTTTTTAAACTTTGTTGATTTAGGTTTGTCGAGGTACTCCTTTCGACTAAAGTATTGACACATTTCTATCACGTGCGGTTATAACGGAAGTAACTGACAGCTTTATTTTTTTAAATACAACATGGTATTTTTTTTTGAATATTTTTGGGTACCAACAATAAGTTATAGGTAAATTTTATAGATCATGTTTTTTACCTTAGTCTACGACTTTCTAAATTTTACTTTATTTACTAAAAAACTAATCGCTTTCACTTTTCTATACCTATATAATCGCGTTAAGAAATCAAATATAATACAAAAATAATACATAAGTTAAAATTTGTTATATTTTCAATAGTTCGCCCAAATGTTCTATTGCAAGCTCGTTATTTCTAGCCTAGAGCTGCTAGGTACACGCTGCAGATGCTAAAACCTGATGTTTACAGTTTATGGCGGAAACGCATGTTATAAACGATTTTTAATTCACCCTAGTCATATTACTAATAAGTTCAAAATGAACTCATTAATAGTAAAATGAGGGATAAATAAAAATGGGAAAGTCCTATCACTTCCTTTATTTAAAAATGTATTCATACGCGTTTCGATCAATAGATCATCCTCAGAGCGAGTGGTCTGTAAGCAAATGTAAACTAGTTATAATTAAACGTACATTATACAATTTTGTGGAAGCACTTACAAGTTAGACCGAAAAATTATCAACATTCAACAATCAGTTACGCGCACACATAGTCATAAATTCAAATCGGTTAAACTCTTAAAATACATTTAAAATTAATTAGTTCTCGGCGAATTTTGTTTTTACCTACAACCCTTGACTGGTCTAATTCAGAAATTATGTTAAAATCTTCCAAAACTGCATATTTTAGCAACCGCTCTGTTTCATATGCCGGTGAGGTCGGCCACTCTAGCCGTGTTGGTTAAGCTGGATCTCATTTGTTGGTTACTGATACCGTTCTCCGTTTCCCCAAAACCGGACATTTGTATTCCTCGTCCGACGAGGTCTCACTGGAACTGTCTTTGATATGCATCACTTTTTGCGACATTGAATTTATATTTTGAATACCACTTGCACTTGTTATTGGCTCTTTCGCTTCAACACTATTTTTAAAAATAGTTAGTTTTCTTTCTTCTTTCCTTTCTATTTGTTTGGTTAAGATTCTATCAATTTCTCCTATTTGCATTTTTCGGTCAGACCTTTGATCTTGCAAGAAAGGCCATTCTACTTTTGGCACTTTTCTTTCTTTCTCACAAGAGCAACGTTCCAAATCAAGACACTTACATGTCGATATGTCAAATAGCATTTTAGATTCTTTATTGAAATTATCTAACTTAGCTTGTAGAAAGTTTGCCATTTTTCGTTTTATAGGTTTAATAAGATTCTGATATTTTTTATGGCAGTATGTCTTTAGCATTATGTAATGAAATTTTTTTTTTGTTGAGTGCCAATTTCTTACTTTTTGTTGCTTTGCTAGCTCAGGCAGGGCGTGGTAAGTTCGATTTAAATTTTAACAGTCCCTTCCCGTATGAAATAAAAACACTCTCAACTCAACTCAACAATTAGTCTATTTACATAAGTGTAGTTTGACAAAGTTTTTTTTTAAAGGAAAATTTAAAAATAGTTTGAATCATAGTCTATTTACATAAGTGTAGTTTGACAAAGTTTTTTTTACAAAGGAAAATTTAAATATAGTTTAAATGACTTTCTTTTCAAATTAACAATTATATTTACGAAAGAAAATTAAAATAATAGTTTCAATGACTTTGAAGTAATTAGTAATTTCAATGTTGATATATCCAATTAGACAAAAAAAATAACAAAAGTGAAATAAAGATTTTTGACAGGTTTTTTATAGTGACTCACACAAGGCGTCAGTTACCTTTACCCTTTCTTCAATGGTGGTTTTCGGATCCCTGTAGAGATATAACCAGTTTATGTCAGAGCTTCGGGCGAAGCTTAGGAATCGACTCTCTACAGGTATAGGCGAGTAGAGCTCAACAGACTTCGGGCCACTGTCGTGACGTCACGTCAGCTACGTTGTCCGGCTCCAATAATGAAGTTCCAAAGCTGGGTACCGAGAAAAGACAAGGTGTTAGACTCGCCAAATAAGACCTTATAAATTCCATTGCTCTGCTTGAAGAGGAATATTCACAGAACCAAAAAAAAAAGAAATATATTTTAATTTTAATTAATTAATTATTGTAATAATAAAACTGAATTGTCAAATTGCAGAGATACTCCTTTCCAACATAACCAGGTTTATATAAAAATAATCAAAGGTAATTTTATAAAAAATAGTAGCTATAAGAGCATAAAATGAGATAGTGTTCTAGTAGAAACTATTGCAACAGAATCAGGTTTAAATAAAAATAATAAATGGTAATTTTATAAAAAAAATAGTAGCTATAAGAGCATAAAATGAGATAGTGTTCTAGTGGAAACTATTGCAACAGAACCAGGTTTAAATAAAAATAATCAATGGTGATTTTATAAAAACAAATAGTAGTTATACAATTTATAGAAACACAAAATGAAAAATCGCGAAATAAAACACATAACTACCGCAAAACAAATTAAATCTATTGATCAGAGGTAAACTATTTTTCACTGTGATTTCTGCTGAACCGTATAGGTCGTGTTGAAAAAATTCAGTAACTTTTTCAGTTTCGAAATTCGATCCAGAGAAGAACTTTAAAGTTTTACACCACTAAAATAAGGGAAAAAGGCTGGATATACTTGAAAATATCGAAATAAGTATATCTCAATTACGTTCAGCCCAAAGTCTTAACGGTCATTCAAACCAAACCTATCGTCGATATGTCTCAGCTGTTAAATTACTTAATAACCACTCCACATAATTTGAAGTTCGATGGCCCAGACCGGCCTGCGACGGCCGACCCATATTCACCAACACAGAACTGAAGAAGTTACTGAATTTTTCCAACACAACCAATACGGTTCGGCAGAAACCACAGTGGAGAATAGTTTACCTCTGATCAATAGTTCTATTTTGTTTTGTGGTAGTTATGTATTTTAAGAGTTTGTTTAACTGATTTGAATCTATGACTATGTGTGTGCGTAACTGATTGTTGAATGTTGATCATTTTTCGTTCTAACCTGTAAGTACTTTCACAAAATTGTATAATGTACGTTTAATTATAACTAGATTACATGGAGGATGATCTATTGATCGAAACGCGTAGGAATAAATTTTTAAATAAAGAAGGTGATAGGACTTTCCCATTCTTATGTATCCCTCATTAAGCATGTTCTTTCTGGAGAGCAGTTTCGGCTTTATCATTAATAATAGGTACCTACTTGTGTATCATAAAAATTTAACACTGACACTGATTGGCATTATCAATTTAATTATTGCTAACTTAATTTCAAACGATCGACTAACTGTACCGCCTTAGGGTGCCAAAAATGCCATATAGCGATAAAATTAAATTTTGCCATTTTGTTTATTCGTCGGTGTTTAGGATAGAATAAAACACAAGATTCTCACTTAGTCTGTAAGCAAATGTAAACTAGTTATAATTAAACGTACATTATACAATTTTGTGGAAGCACTTACAAGTTAGAACGAAAAATTATCAACATTCAACAATCAGTTACGCGCACACATAGTCATAAATTCAAATCGGTTAAACTCTTAAAATACATTTAAAATTAATTAGTTCTCGGCGAATTTTGTTTTTACCTACAACCCTTGACTGGTCTAATTCAGAAATTATGTTAAAATCTTCCAAAACTGCATATTTTAGCAACCGCTATGCCGGTGAGGTCGGCCACTCTAGCCGTGTTGGTTAAGCTGGATCTCATTTGTTGGATACTGATACCGTTCTCCGTTTCCCCAAAACCGGACATTTGTATTCCTCGTCCGACGAGGTCTCACTGGAACTGTCTTTGATATGCATCACTTTTTGCGACATTGAATTTATATTTTGAATACCACTTGCACTTGTTATTGGCTCTTTCGCTTCAACACTATTTTTAAAAATAGTTAGTTTTCTTTCTTCTTTCCTTTCTATTTGTTTGGTTAAGATTCTATCAATTTCTCCTATTTGCATTTTTCGGTCAGACCTTTGATCTTGCAAGAAAGGCCATTCTACTTTTGGCACTTTTCTTTCTTTCTCACAAGAGCAACGTTCCAAATCAAGACACTTACATGTCGATATGTCAAATAGCATTTTAGATTCTTTATTGAAATTATCTAACTTAGCTTGTAGAAAGTTTGCCATTTTTCCTTTTATAGGTTTAATAAGATTCTGATATTTTTTATTATAAACCAAAATGAGTTTAAGTATTCTCTCGTGAGATAAAGTTGGCAAAGAAGCTCGTTCCCACACACGTATTATTTTACTAGTAACAATATTAGCAACTGTAGCACTTGCAGGTTATTTACTACCATCGCCTTTTAATTCTATTCGAACGATTAAATAACATTGCATTAAATCTTCGTACGTCGGTAGATGATTTGCTTCTGGCAGTATGTCTTTAGCATTATGTAATGAAATTTTTTTTTTGTTGAGTGCCAATTTCTTACTTTTTGTTGCTTTGCTAGCTCAGGCAGGGCGTGGTAAGTTCGATTTAAATTTTAACAGTCCCTACCCGTATGAAATAAAAACACTTTCAACTCAACTCAACAATTAGTCTATTTACATAAGTGTAGTTTGACAAAGTTTTTTTTTAAAGGAAAATTTAAAAATAGTTTGAATGATAGTCTATTTACATAAGTGTAGTTTGACAAAGTTTTTTTTACAAAGGAAAATTTAAATATAGTTTGAATGGCTTTCTTCTCAAATTAACAATTATATTTACGAAAGAAAATTAAAATAATAGTTTCAATGACTTTGAAGTAATTAGTAATTTCAATGTTGATATATCCAATTAGACAAAAAAATAACAAAAGTGAAATAAAGATTTTTGACAGGTTTTTTATAGTGACTCACACACAAGGCGTCAGTTACCTTTACCCTTTCTTCAATGGTGGTTTTCGGATCCCTGTAGAGATATAACCAGTTTATGTCAGAGCTTCGGGCGAAGCTTAGGAATCGACTCTCTACAGGTATAGGCGAGTAGAGCTCAACAGACTTCGGGCCACTGTCGTGACGTCACGTCAGCTACGTTGTCTGGCTCCAATAATGAAGTTCCGAAGCTGGGTACCGAGAAAAGACAAGGTGTTAGACTCGCCAAATAAGACCTTATAAATTCTATTGCTCTGCTTGAAGAGGAATATTCACAGAACCAAAAAAAAGGAAATATATTTTAATTTTAATTAATTAATTAATGAAATAATAAAACTGAATTGTCAAATTGCAGTGATACTCCTTTCCAACAGAACCAGGTTTATATAAAAATAATCAATGGTAATTTTATAAAAAATAGTAGCTATAAGAGCATAAAATGAGATAGTGTTCTAGTAGAAACTATTGCAACAGAATCAGGTTTAAATAAAAATAATAAATGGTAATTTTATAAAAAAAATAGTAGCTATAAGAGCATAAAATGAGATAGTGTTCTAGTGGAAACTATTGCAACAGAACCAGGTTTAAATAAAAATAATCAATGTGATGTGGTGATTTTATAAAAACAAATAGTAGGTAGTTATACAATTTATAGAAACACAAAATGAAAAATCGCGAAATAAAACACATAACTACTGCAAAACAAATTAAAACTATTGATCAGAGGTAAACTATTTTTCACTGTGATTTCTGCTGAACCGTATAGGTTGTGTTGAAAAAATTCAGTAACTTTTTCAGTTTCGAAATTCGATCCAGAAAAGAACTTTAAAGTTTTACACCACCCAAATAAGGGAAAAAGGCTGGATATACTTGAAAATATCGAAATAAGTATATCTCAATTACGTTCAGCCCAAAATCTTAACGGTCATTCAAACCAAACCTATCGTCGATATGTCTCAGCTGTTAAATTACTTAATAACCACTCCACATAATTTGAAGTTCGATGGCCCAGACCGGCCTGTGACGGCCGACCCATATTCACCAACACAGAACTGAAGAAGTTACTGAATTTTTCCAACACAACCAATACGGTTCGGCAGAAACCACAGTGAAGAATAGTTTACCTCTGATCAATAGTTTTATTTTGTTTTGTGATAGTTATGTATTTTAAGAGTTTGTTTAACTGATTTGAATCTATGACTATGTGTGTGCGTAACTGATTGTTGAATGTTGATCATTTTTCGTTCTAACCTGTAAGTACTTTCACAAAATTGTATAATGTACGTTTAATTATAACTAGATTACATGGAGGATGATCTATTGATCGAAACGCGTAGGAATAAATTTTTAAATAAAGAAGGTGATAGGACTTTCCAATTCTTATGTATCCCTCATTAAGCATGTCCTTTCTGGAGAGCAGTTTCGGCTTTATCATTAATAGTAGGTACCTACTTGTGTATCATAAAAATTTAACACTGACACTGATTGACATTATCAATTTAATTATTGCTAACTTAATTTCAAACGATCGACTAACTGTACCGCCTTAGGGTGCCAAAAATCCCATATAGCGATAAAATTAAATTTTGCCATTTTGTTTATTCGTCGGTGTTTAGGATAGAATAAAACACAAGATTCTCACTTAGTCGACGTTTCGCATTTATTGAAATGCTTCCTTAGAACTAAAAAAAATAAAAATATTTTTGTGAGAATATAGTGGTTATTAAAAAACATGTACAGGAGGTATATGGTAGAGGTTGTGCTCAATGCGCATACCCTACACGATAGTCAACATGCCTATCGGCGCGAACGTTCAACAGAGACAACACTGGCGATCTTCTTTCATGTAGAAGGAGCGTTCGATAAAGCTAAACCATCGACTATTTGCGACTCACTAAGGATGAGGGAAGCGCCGTCGGTGGTTATAGAATGGGTTGGATCTGCACTCAGGGAGCGGCAGGTGAACGCCACGAATGGGTATATAAGGATAGCTCCGAGGGTGGAAAGGGAAATTTCAATATTTATCCTCGGAGCAATGCCAGTTGAAGAAGTACTGAAGCTGAACAGGAAGTCCACTCTCGCAATCCCTAACAGGAAGTAGTAGGAGGGAGGGCAGGTGAAGATCAGAGGCAGTAGTATACTTGAAAAACATTAACATACGAAAAAGCTACCCACTGGGAATGTTCGCGATGGTTTTCCAGGCAGAGGTATATCGGTATGTGTATTAGAGAGATCATGGACTGTCATGTAAGAGCGAACTATATATCAGGGGCGTGCGGTCCATGGAAGCGATGGAAGCACTGCTTCCCCTACCGCTTTCATAAGACATAAGACAAAACAAATTTTATATTAATCTATACCTATCCATACAATTAAAATACCCAAGTATTTATTTCTATCTAATTTCCAAACCAAATGCGGCCCTGTATGCATCCCTGACCAACGCAATATTAAATGTATCGAAGAATCGAAGTGATCTCAATACGTGTACCTATACTACACTCTATACGCGTATACGAGTAATAATTAATATGGTCTGCCGTACCAAGTAAAGGGTAAATGTTAGACTTCGGTATTTCCTTCACCGCGATGCGACGCCGGAACGAAGCCGCCAAAATATTTAGTGTCCACGTGTTTGTACTCGGCCGTTATGATTGTTTGTCGCGATTTTTCGCCAGGAATACGCGCTACACGGTAGAGGATCTGTTTGACTTGACTTTGTTTATCTTACTTCTTGATTTATTTTGTCATGGAGCAACCAATTGCCGGCCCATCGAGTTCGGGAAATGTAAAGTGTATCTGTTCTGTATGCAAGTTATTGGAAAAAGGATTTTCAACGCTTTTCTTTGATGAAAAAAGGAATATTATTGCAACAGGTAGGCCTACACCAGATTTTAATTTAAAGACAGAAGTGAAGGCGGCTAAAAAATCCGTTTAAAATTAAATCAAACTGTGAATTCAAAGTAAAAATGTATAGATAGTTTCCTGTATTAGTTTCTGTTATGAAATTTTGTTAACTTGTTTTTAACAACTCTTAGGCAGGGTTGGGTCACTAAAGAATTGGTTTTCGACGGGCAAATTACGTAAAAATTAATAAAAAAAAACATAGGTACCTAGCCATTTAGAAAATAGAAGAAATATTAAAAAATCATAGGTGCATAATCACACATTTTCGACAGTACCTACATGACAGTATTCTACCTGTATTTAAACGTCGAAAAATTGCCAATATTTGGGCGTGGTCCTCAAAAAATTTTTCACCTCCGGCGGCTTGCCTCCGGCGGGCCTACCGGCGGTGCTTCCCCTCCTTCATAACTCACCGCACGCCCCTGATATATATGCTCCGATAGCCAAGCCGCCCTCACGGCAGTCTGCCAAACTGGAAGCGATTCAACCCTCGTGCAGGAGTGCGGGGACGCACTTGAGAGGTTCGCAGATTGATTAGTCTGGGTCCCTGGACATTGCGGAGAGCATGATAAAGAGATGGCCGAGGAGCTCACCGGAGCATCCTACCTAGAACCAGCAATAGGTATATCAAAACAACAGGTGGGGGTAGCCCTGAGGGACTAGGCTGTTAACCTTTCCAAGGAGGAATGGCGGCAAACCCCGGGCTGCAGGCTGTCTAACGATTTCATAACTTGGCCTGATAATACTAAGTTGGAGAGGATCATTAACAGAAGTAGGCGTACCCTGAATCCTCTAGTAGGTATAAGTTCTTACTGGACACTGCAAGTTAGGGAAGCACCTACATATGATGGGTGTGGAGGAAGATCCGATTTGTCCAGGATGCTTGGAGGATGAAGAACCACCACTGCATTTCATGTGCGTCTGCAAAGCCATGAGAAGACTCAGACGGCAAATATTTGGGACAGTGGTGATTCAACCGGAGGAAGTCATTACCCTTGCCTGGAATGACGTCCTGACCTTCATGAGAAGGTTGGATAAGTTTGGCGAGGACCTGGGTGATTGAGTGGGTAGGGAGAGACTTAGGTCTACTTGCAGGTCCGTGTGCCTCCCCTCACCTACTACTACCACTAGATACTATTAAATGACGTTGCCAGTATTAACCATTGAGGTTGTTGACAGTTTTCCTTTTTTTATTTCCTAAGACAAAACATTGAATCGGAAAATTGTAATCTAAAATGTTTAAATCTTATGACTAATAACAGTTAAATGAAAAATACCGTGAAGTTTGATTCTTTGAGAAGTAAATGAAACTTTAAAAGCAATTAACCTTAACTAGCAATTTTCCAAAACTTTTGTATCACGCTAAAGTAATGACAGAAAATTACTCTAAAACTTAAAGCAGCTATTATTTCTTTGATTAAATTTTGTAAGTAGGCGCCCAGTTGCATGCCCAACTTCGTAGAAATATATACATACTGCAATTACTGTTAATTTTAAAAAAAACGTGTTCTGCTTTGTAATTGAATGAGTGTATGCAAAAAGGTTGCAGGTACCTATGTAATGTAGAAAGAAGTATATTTAAAGTTCAAATCATTTATGCAGTGGGTATTATTTGGTAAACTACTGATCGATCGCAAATTTTGCTGAGACACGAATGTGGAAATATAGCTTTCTTCTATAAGCATGCTGAAAGTAACTACTTCCCGCACTGATATGCGTGCTCATAAATGCACTTTTCCGTACTAGTAATGCAACTTTTCTCAACACTGGTAGTAGATAATGATGTACATTTTTTTAACACTGAGAGTAGTGCCGAAGGTTTCCTTCGACACTGACTGATAAAAATTATTACTTTCCGCGCTTGTTAGGTAATTAGCTATTTTCTATAGGCGCAAGGAAAATTAAATTATCTGCGCTGATTTCGGAGTAAAGTTTCTTAAAAGTACGAAAAGTTATGCAATTCCTCACGCAACGACCGTTAAATAAATGATGAGAACCGAAGTTCTGTCAAACAGTTGAGTGCGCAAAAGGCACTATCGCAAGAGCTAGAAACATTTTTTTTTCTACGAGCATGTCGAAATTAAGAAAAAATTATGAAACTCGAAGAAATTTGAAAATCAGAGCAATAATGATAACTAACCTGAACCAACTTATGTTGAGCTGTATAAAATATTATGTCAACTCTAAATAGAAACAGCTATTTTACAATTAACTATCTACCTTGCATGTCCTTGTCACTATAATACGGGGCCATTTCCACCTCGAACTCGCATTATAATAATTACGTTCATTTAATAGCAAGAGCTTGCAAAATTTCACATGCTCAAACGGAATTTAAAGTTTGATTCAGTGTAAAAGATATTTTTGATAGAGTTACATTTCTGTTGTATGTAGCCACTATTATAAAGATATTGCAAAAATACCTTATATGTAAATATAAATATAAATTTAATATACAACTAAACGACCAAATAATTAATGGATATTGATTTAACAAAATTCGATAATACTACTTAGCTGAATATAGAGGTGTTAAGTGAGAAACTTAGGAAATTACCGCAAACTTAATAAGAAAAAATAAATATTATATAGAAAAAAAAATACCGTACAAATTTAAAGCAAGGCAATTACAAAGCAAATTTTTTTTTGCTTGCTTTAATACCAAAATTATTTTTTTAGAGTCGAAACCAAACAGCTGTGCACTTGGTAGCTTCAAGACAGACTGGCACAGCGACCGCCATTTTAAGAGCACTTCTTCAGGCCGCTGGAAAGGATATTAGATTAAAGACTGACGGAGTAAGTTAATATTTTGTTTATCAAAAGTGTTTAAATAAACGGCGTCTTATTTCCATTAGCACATAGGTATATTTTTATTGATATCTTAGAAGTTGTCCCCATGTAGTTTTTTACTCGATTAAGGATTTTAAGCGTTTAATAACAATTTTTACATTAACCGAGGAGGCATCATATTTATGTTGTTTGAAATTTATCGGAAAATACAAACGTTCTTATAAAATTTGTACATGAATGAGTCAAAAATTACTTTCATATCCGCTGTTTAAAATACATAAGGAATTTATTGTTAAAATTATTATCCAATTTATTTTAAAATAGCAATAAAATTAAGTTTATATCTACTCATACGTGAGGAGTACTCCTAATATGTACTTTTATGATATACGCGTTTTCATGGTTTTCACAATGTAATAAAGTATAATGCACATTTCTTACTAAAAATTATTTTCTAGGGTTTTATAGTAAATTATGTATTGTATGACATTTTCACTTAGAATTATATATCTATTGGAGTAAAAGTTATGCATTTAAGGAATCACGCTTGTATAATAACTACTTCTCAATAAAAAAAAAATGCAAAGAACAACATAAATATGGTTCGCTACCACCATCTGTAAACATTTTAAACAGCGGATTCTATTATATTATTTTATAATATAAACTTAAGCAAGAAATAATAATGCATTTTTGCACCACGCTGATTATATAAATCACTGAAAGTGTAAATTCTTTTTACCCATAGTTTATCATATAAATCGAGACGTTAGTCTTCCATCAGCCGAACAGTATGTCGCGTGTCAAGCGAACCGAGCCTGGTACGAACATCTGCAGCTCTTTTTGGGGAAAATCCGCCCGAAAATAATACAATGTAAATGGAGAGTCGTCTAAAGCGATCTATGGATTTATCGGAAACCATTTTGATGGTTAGAACTACTTAAAAGTCTAGATGTTAGGATAAAAGTTCTCGAATTCTTTCAGAGGCGTGGATAGGTGTTTCTAAATTACCATTTATTTCAATCAATAGGTTCAAATGATGTTTGAAATTGTAATTTGCAATAATTATTATTATGTTTTTCATTTTTTTAGTGCTTCATTCTTTGAGTTAGGTTTCTATACATTACAGGAACATATTACTAAAGACTATGTCCAAACTAGTAATTTTTGAAAATTTGAAACGAAAATTTAACAAAAAACGTTTCACATTTTATGAAGGGTTCTGTTGAGCGTATATTAAAAACTCCAAACCTTAAAACAAGCTTCTATACTAACTTAACGCCTAGTTATTTTGTTACCCATTACTCCGACCCTGATTAAGATAATAAGAATCGAAGTCAACCATCAAACATAACAACCTGCATAGTTTCCAGAAGTTTTTTAGTGCCAAAACTATGTAAAGAACTTTCCACTGTCGTTCTAAGAGTTGTCGATATTTATTGCTACGTACAACTCATATAAGTTCAGATACTATTTATAGCAGTTTTCCGAAAAAAGTGAGTAGAGTAAGTGCTTTGTGCGGGTTGAATAAGACTTCAATGTTTTAAATACATTGGCATGACCATCCCGCAACCACATCTAATTCCCTTGACTAAAGTAAGCGTAATATTTACCAAAACTTAACTAAAACTACCTAGGTATAGGGTTTTCAACTAATGACTATGATTATTGAAAACCAATAAAGTCATCTTGCCATAGTTTTCACACGTTAAGCTTAGTTCAAGAATTGTTTCTAAAGACAATCTGCAGCGAGTGCATATATTAGAGTGGTTTATGTGTAATCTGCATAATGATAAAAACGGGTTAGAAAAAACTTTTTCACTGACAAGCAGGAACGCCGAGAGGCGCCATATTTCTTTGGGTCCGATTTTGAGAATCCTAGCCTTAGCAGCTATGCAATTTGCTTGGTTTTACTTGTTTGACTTGTCTGTTTTTTTTTACGACATGCATATTATTTAAAAATAAAGGAAAATTGGTAGTATAAGTTTGAAGCCTCAAGAGTATATGTTGCCCATTTTGACTTTCTCAGATTTATATTATGCCCAAATAATGACGAAATTTTGATATTTTTCAAAACGGACTTTTTCAGCGATTTTTTGTTGCATTTCGCTTAGTTTTCTATAAATTAACACATATTTATCACGGGTTATTAAACATATTTTGTTTCACGCTATTATAACAAACTGAATTAGATTGCTAATAAAAATATTATTTAGATGAAGTGTAAATTAGTCTGAAAAGTTTTGTTGTTTTAACTTGAGCGAATCAGCCGATACTTGGTGGAGATCCATAATTAATTACGGGTAAACAGAAAAACAGGAGTTTTACTGGTAAAATTCCACTGTATTACATCAAATAACTTGACATGTTTTGCAACACAGTAGCTTCTTCAAAATAAAGTGTATGAATGATACAAAATTGAGGTTTGTAGTAAAAGGTTATTAAAGATAGGTAAATTGGTATAGTTAAGTAGTAATAAATCTGCGTTTTTACCGTAAATAATTATTTTGAATCTAAATAACATTATTAAATTCAAAGATACACAAGATTTATTACAGAAATGGTTATAAAAAGGATAACAGTGGTTAATTGAATAATTTTAACAAAGAATAAAATTGTTAAGATCGCTCTGGTCATTAAGTAATAGGTTGGAATTTTTAAGTTTTTTTATTTCCAAAGATTCTGAGAAGTTAGGTTTTGGGCCTTTAGTTTCTATATGTAAAATTTTAAAATTTTTATCGGAATTGTGCTGGTAATAAAGTCTAGTAAATGATTGGCATAATTAGAGTCTTTTTTATTGTTGGTATAGCTATTATAGTGTTCTTTTAATCTTGTGTTGAAATTTCTACCGGTTTGACCTATGTACGTTTTAGGACAATCGTAACAAGTTAACTTATAGACACCTGAATTTTTACTCAACAAACTGACAAAAATAACAAAAAAGACTCTAATTACGCCAATCATTTACTACAAAACCAGCACAATTTCGATACAAATTTTAAAATCTTACCCATAGAAAATAAAGGCCCAAAACTCAGCTTCTTAGAATTTTTGGAAATAAACAAACTTAAAAATTCCAACCTATTACTTAATGACCAGATAGATCTTAACAATTCTCCTTTGCTAAATTTATTCAATTAACCAACTGTTATCCTTTTTATAACTATTTCTGTAATAAATCTTGTGTACCCTTAAATTTAATAATGTTATTTAGATTTAAAATAATTATTTAGGGTGAAAACCAAGATTTATTACTACTATACCAATTTACCTGTCTTTAATAACCTTTTTCTACAAACCTCAATTTTGTATTATTTATACACTTTATTCTGAAGAAGCTACTGTGTAGCGAAACCTGTCAAGTTATTTGATGCAATACAGTGGAAATTGACCAATAAAACTCCTGTTTTTCTGTTTACTCGTAACTTATTGTTTTATTTTGAAAGTACTATACTACGAACTAATGGCATAATATTAAGACGTACTTTTTTATTCGGTACCTTCATTAGTTCCCTAACATTCTAATGTATTTTTTTAGAGAGGCAAAATCCCTCTTCTACTAGCCGTTGAGGCAGGTAACCAATCAATGTGCAGAGAATTATTAAGCACACTGACGTCAGAACAGTTAAAAGCGGCGGCAGCCAATGGCGACACAGCATTACATCTTGCTGTTAGAAGAAAAGATATCGACATGGTAGGTAGATATGGGGGCATAACACGATGTTAATGACACAGATTAGATGAAACCCAGTCTTGGCAAACTATATATTTAATGTTCTAAAGTATAATAGGTTTTCATTTAATTTTTTAAAGGTTAGGATCTTGGTTGACTATGGTACCAACGTCGATATTCGAAATGGTGAAGGTCAAGCCCCGCTCCACATCGCTGCCGCCGAGGGAGATGAAATTTTAGTAAAGTATTTTTATGGTGTCCGTGCTTTGGCGAGTATAACCGACTATCAGGACCGCACACCAATGCATTTGGCTGCGGAAAACGGGCATGCGAATATAATCGGTAAGAAAAATAATAAAAAATAATGTTACCTGCACTGATAAAATTAATTATTTGAGTTAAAAAAATTCTCCATTGACTCAAATAAATATTTGTTTCCTATTAGCCAAACAAATATGTATTTGAAAAATACCAAGGGATTATTTGCCTCAATTAGTATCATCTGATTTGATACAAACTACTTTTTATTTGGAATCAATCACTAAATACAAAATTCAAGCAAATATTTATTTCCTTAACACTAACCTAACTTAAATAAGCCGTTTCAATGACTTAGGGTAAATAGGTTAAAAGTTAAGATAACAAAATGTTTATTTAATTCATTATTATATATATTTTATCAAGTAAGTATATATTTATTTTACTTTTGTTTTGCATGTATTTGCCGTAACAACAACGTTATTTAATTAAACAATTTAAGTGATTTGATTTAAATAAACCGGTTATTTTCATTAAAGTGATTGTTTTTTTATTCAACTATATAATTGTTTAACTTGTCTTTTATATTTATTTAGATCAGGTATAACTTTATTTGGTTTAAATGCCTTTTTTTAATTTTTAATAGATCAAAATGTTCATTCAAATCAGTTTTTATTTTATCCAAGTACGTGTTTATACAGACGTCACATAAAAATAAGAAATATTGAAATGTTGCTATTGAATATGGTTTAATCAGTACCTATACCATAATAATCACAAACCTTATCAAATTGTTTATAGTGTTCAAATAATAAGGCAAACCAACAGAAAAAATACATTTTTGCCGAAAATAAAGGTTATGACAAATTACGCGCACGCGCCCAACTATTTTTACATAAAAATAACATAAAAGTTAAAAGATAATTATTTTATTTTTTATTTTTATGTTATGTTATCTTGATGCATAAACCCACTATTAGTTGTTGTTCCCCTTAAAATATACGTCAATAAAATATTATAGAAAAGTTAATAACTTTGATAAAAAATTAAATAAAGGCAAATTTGCAAATATTTGGTACAATAATTATTAACATTATATTATATTTTTTACGTTAGAAGGTTTGATAGGTATTGAATTATTGTGAAAATCGAGAAAAACTGTTTTATTTGTAACCTAGGTATCCGTGATTTATAAATACCTGGCTACATTTTTCTAAAAATATTTTGTGTTCAAAATTTCAAATTAGGTATTACAAGTATTTCTTTGCCTCTTATCTTACTTTTTTAACTCGTTTCATGCCTAACTAAAATATTCAAATATAGTTTCCTACCTTGAAAAGTATCTAACAGATGGGATATACCCCTCGATATACCCCAATCTTCTAAATCATTATTCGTATTACGTTTATTCCCCATATCTTCGTTTTACTTTTTGCTGGAACCACTAACTTCTGTGCCACTAACAAAGAAGATTTCACCCTCACTTATAAATTTCTACAAGACAAAATCGAACACCAATAACCAAAAACGCGATGATGATTTATCAGGCCACTTTTGTATGACCAATCAAATTACTCAAAGCCCAAAGTAGGCGACAGGAGTTCATTTAAATACTTAATTATTAGTTTGGATGACCAAATTGTTTGAAATGTTCGGCAATGAATGATTTAAATTAAAGTTAAAGGTATTTAGTCCTTAACTTGAAATTTACTTCGATTAAATAATTCGTTTATCATTAGGGTTTTCTTAAGTATAGTCAATGACTTTAACTTCTTTTTGTTTATATTATTGCTTCATCAGCGGGTCTTCCATGGGGGGTTTGTTATTGAACATTTGGTTCTTATGGAGCTGAGCAGGTACAATGCAGTAGGGAAGTATTCACTTTTGAGTCATTTGATTCTTTTTATTCGGAACAAGTTAAGGTGCAGGCGGGGGGAGGAGACGAGGAATGAGCCAGTCTCTCGGTAATCGGTATGGTTTTAAAGGGTTTGAATGTATATGTGAGTGTGTTATTAAAGGGTTCAGGGAAGTGTCAGTCCGTTTGTAGTAGTCCACTATAATTTTGTCCATGTACTCAGTTATTGTCGGTATCTGTAAGTCATTATGTAAAGTATGAGTCATCGTATAGCGGGGCGCCCCCGTCATTATTCTTAAACATTTATTCTGAAACCTTTGAATTTTGAGAAAGTTTGTCTTCTTTGTGGTACTCCAGGTGGTAATACCATATAGAAGTACAGGCCGAACCATAGTCTTGTAAATTAAAGTTTTTGTACGCAGATTTAAAGTACTTTTGCTGTTTATCAGAGCATAAATGGCATTTAGTTGACCATTCGCTTTCTTTAAACGAGAGGCTGTGTTGTCGTTCCAGTTTAGCTGTTTATCGAAGAGCAGTCCCAGGTATTTTATATTTTGACACCAGTTTATCCTAGTGTTTTTGACAAGCAATCTGGATGTAGGTTGAATACTTCGGCTCTTCGAGAAATAGATAGCCTGTGTTTTGGCATCATTTAGACGAATTTTCCATTTATCAAGCCACGCCTCGATAAGTTTTATATGACGTTGCAGTTTTGAGATTACCAACCTAGGCTTTCTTGCGGTGGCGGTAATCGCAGTATCGTCAGCAAACAGGTATAATTGTGTTTGAGCAAATTTTGGAATATCGCTGGTATAGATATTGTACAGGGCCGGTGCAAGGGGGGAACCCTGCGGTACTCCGGCTCTGACGTGTCGCACAGTTGATAATGCATTCTCTGACGAAACTGCGAAAATCCAGTCCGACAAGAACGAGTGAATTACCTTAATTAGGTAGTTTGGCATACCTAATCTTATTAACTTTAGTATAAGTCCGTCATGCCAGACCTTATCAAACGCTTTACTGACATCGAAAAAGACCGCTCCAGTTGTCCAACGACGGTTGAAGCCTGTGAGTATATTGGAAGCCAATCTGTTGGTCTGGCGCACCGTGCAATGATCAGAACGGAAACCGAACTGCTCAGGTGGTAAAATATTGTTTTCAAATACGAAATTGTTTATACGATAAAGTATAAGCTTTTTAACAATCTTGCCTAGACATGACAAAAGGCTGATGGGTCGATATCCTGAAACTAAAGTTTGGTCTTGACCGACCTTTGGAATCAAGATAACTTTAGCTTTTTTCCAAAACTGAGGGAAGCGGCCCTTTTCTAAAATAGCCTGTGCTATATTTACTACGTCCATTAATACATTGTCCGGCAAATTTTTCAACGCTTTAATTTTTATACAGTCGAAACCCGGAGCCTTTCTAGGTTTAATGAATTTCATAACGTCTTTAACTTCTTCCATAGAAATATTGCGAATATTCTGTATGGGGTGCTCGATAGAATTATAAATTCGTATTGTTCTGGAGATCCTCGCGTCCCTTTCAGGATCGGTTGTTGGGTATTCGTCGAACTGCTCGTAGAAATTGTCCGCGAACAGTTCGACTTTTTCCCTGGGATCGGAAGTTAGTGCATGTGTTGTAGCATGTCTAATAAAAGACATTGGCTTTTTGTCGCCTCTTGTTAGAGTTTTTGTCAACTTATAAAGGCTGCCGTCTTCGATGTTGAGTCCGGCGACTTTATTGTCCCACAAAGAGGCCTCGTGAGCTCTTAAAAGAGCGCGAACAAGTTCAGAAGCTCTGTTAGCTTCTACTTTTATACGTGGATCTCCAGTGCGATACGCCCGATTTAGAATTCTATTTTTTATTCTAATTTGTTCCTTGATTTCGCGAGGTAAGACTCCGAATTTGGAGAACCTGGTTATTTTTGTAGCAGAAGCACTAGACATTGAGGTATTTATGACGTCAGTAACTTGTATAACAGCTGTATCGATATCGGTATCCAATACTATAGGTAGCAGTGGTTCCTTGTTTTCTAACGTGCGCCTAAACAAGGCCCAGTTAACGGAGGTACTAGTGACAAACCCCTGCCCCTTTTTTTGTGGATTTCCGTACTCGATCACCACTGGTAAATGATCGGATGTTAAATCGCAAAGCGCCTCAGGTTGAGACAATATGTCTGTATTTTTTACTACAAAAATATCCAGGATCTCCGGGAGCCCATTCAAAGATGAATGGGTGTGCTCCCTCGGCGGTATAATATGATAATTATAGTCTAAAGACTTGTTAAACAGGATACGACCTCTGGTATTTTCACGACGGCATCCCCAGACGCGGTGTTTTGCATTCAAGTCTCCACCTATAATCATCGTATCATTCGAATTAAAAATGCTGCCCAAACAAGTGCCGTCAAATTCGACGGCTGGACTGCAGTAAACAGAGCCCAGGTGAACCCATTTGGTTTTAGTTTTTACACGGATGAATGTGCCCTCAATGTGCGGACAATTGCACGGGCCTGGCACGGCCTGAGCAATGATATTTTTCTTAACAAGAACCATGGTACCCCCAAGTGGTCTAAGTGGCCTGTCATTCCTGAAAATATTATAGTTTGGAAACGTGAAGCGTTCACCTTTAAACCATGTCTCTTGTACTAGCAAAATATAAATCTCATAATGCTCGACAAAGTTAATAATTTCAAGTTTCTTGCCTTTCAAACCATTTATATTGATCGTAGCCAATTTAAAGTACGCAATCTCAGACTGTAAAGTCATTACTTTTGGGTTAAAGTAAACGTCGATAGCATACTTTGAAGTTGCAGCTGCATTTGTTGCTGCATCATCTTGGAAAATTCGCCTAAGTATGATTGTAGTGTAGCCTTCAACGCAGCGTCCATTACCTCTGATGTTGGTACAATGTTTGAGATTTTATTGCTCAAATTTGAATTATTTTGGGAACCCCAAACAAAATTGGGTGGTGGAATATTTGATTTGCTCTCAATCGGAGTCTTATTTTTTAAATTAAACAAGTTGTTTGGGTGTCTAGGACAGCCCTGGAAGTTTGCTGGATGTTCGCCTTCACAATTTGCACACTTTAACATATCAGCGGTGAAATTCTTACATTCATACGAAAAATGATCTTTCGCGCATTTTAAGCATTTTACCGGAGCAGTGCATTTAAACTGCGAGTGTCCGTAAAGTTGGCAGCGGTGACACTGCGAGATATTTGATTTAGAGCGCTGAGTTTCCACCTTGATTTTTAAAGAGTCCAACGAGGTCAGATCATATATTCCCTTATCAGTTTTTGGCAAAATTACCAGCATTAGAGGTGATGGAAGGCCATTTTTGTTATTCCACCTGATGACCCTGGAGGGGTGAAAGCCCAACCCTTCAAGATCTTCCTTGACTTTTGACTCTGTCCAATATTCAAGTACGCCCCGTAATACTACATGGAGATCCTTCTCGTCCGGGAAGCGGAACGAGTGGTACGGTATTTTTTGGGCGTCGAAGAACTTAATGATCTTGAAATAATCATTGGGAGTCGAGGGGTGGAGCTTCACGCCTCCCTCAACGGTAATCGCTTTACCGAAGTCTATTTTGTTACTACGAAAATAAGTAGTAATCTCGTTATACTTAGATTTAATGCGCAACACCACTGGGGGTACGCGCATTTTTTTTGGAGTATCTTTAGTGGTATTGTCAACATTGGTCAGGGAATTCGGTTCCGGAGTTGATGTGGTAGGTGCCACAGTACGGCCAGAGCCTGAAAAATTAGAATTTTTAGGTTCAAAATGCTCTTTAAGAGTTTGATTGCTGGTTGCTGGCAAATTTGGCCATGCTGCGGAGTCTACCTGAAGTTTTTTGGCATTTGATGTATCGGTGGATTTATTTGATCGTTTTCTGTTAGGCGTAACTGTCTTAAATGAAGCGTTAACAGAATCCTCCTCGTCGGAGTGCATAACCGCGTCTGTAGGTAAAGTGGTGATTGGAGAATAATTTTGGGTTGATGTGGTAGTGAGCTGATAGAGAGCTGGCCCACATACCTGTCTAGTTCTTTGCGTTGCGTATCAATCACGCCCTCCAACTCTTTAATTTTATTGTAATTATCGTCGAGCCTTCTTTCAAAATCCCTTTTGAGATCGTTCATCAGTTTTAGATAGCGGTTTTCCATGACTTTCTCTCTTTCCGTCGTTGGGTGATCTTGGGTTTCCATTTCGTCATCTTCCGAATCCGGGAGACCTGGAGGTATTTTAGGTGTATACCCTGCTTCCTCCATCGCAGGACTGTTACTCTGGCGTGGTATCTCACAGAGAAGCACTGAATATTCTGATACGTAGGTTTAAATAAAGAATTTTTGTCAAAATTTAATATTTTTAGCAAAAAATCTGTCAGATTTGACAACACGTCGTACTCGGATGAATGCCAAATGCGAACTGCGATTAAATAATTAGTTATTTGTAAATATTTGGTTGTTTTAACAGTCAAATAATTTTGCAAATAAAACGAAATACTCTCATTTATTTCAGTTAAATAAAACTTAGTTACAAATAATTACTCACCAAATAAATCAGATTATTGGATTAAGGGAGCACAGTTTCATCGGTGTGACTTTTTATTTCTTATTTTTAAAAATTCGGCATTTACCATGCAGTACTTAGGCAGGTTTATGGTTTTTACCATTTATTTATTTATTTATTTACTATTATTACAAATTACATAATAATATATTATTATTTACAAGCACTGTGTCTGAGCCGAGATGCGAATCCGTGACCTCTCGATTGCCAGGCAGGAGCGCTTCTAACAGATCGCCAATAGTATATTATAAATCAAGGGATTAAAGTGATACTTTTTATCCCGAGGCAAAAAGTTTGAAACCTGAGCGAGGCGAGGGCTACAATTTGCTGTGGGATAAAAAGACACTGTAGTCCCCCGGTTTTTACAATATTTTATGCACTTGCCCCTTGGGCGCTTGTGGGAAACTCAAAAAGAATTTTGATTTGATTTTCCACTAAAATGGTAAGTCGCAGAGAAATATTTTGTAAACAAATATTGTAGAAACCAATATTCTTCACAATTTATCTCATAAAGTCACTGCGCTACGACTAAAAGTGCAGAAAGCAGAGGGCGCCAAAGTCGCCAAAAATCACTTTTTTCTTATTTTCGACGCGAAAAATATTTTTTTGCTCAATCGCATAAATACAAAAGTTGTAGAGCCCAAAATATCCTATAAACTGAGTCCGCGCTTTTTTTTTACAATACACGGTTGCGGAGATATAGCGCCTGGAAGTACCAACGGAATGCAGCGTCTTAGCATTCTATTAATATTGACCCTTACCTGGCACACTAATCACAGGAAACTGTCACGAAATAAAACAAATGAATATGGCAAATTAGTTTAACATGCAACCTTGGGTAATTTTAAGTAGAACATCCAGTATATTTTAGAAACATGTAATGCATTTTTTTTAATATTAAAAATATAATAATACTATGTTGATATTTGCTCTAGCCGTTTTCGAGATATTTCAATTTAAAGATGCTGATTAAGTATACCACTGTTATATCAAATCACAGTTGCCATGAATGAACATACGATACGAATATTAATAATTATCCGGCTGTCATTTATTGTTTGATTTTTTACTGATTATTATTTTACCAAATCGCTTTAAAAATATCAACAAATTTTAATCAGAATATTACTGGTAATGTATGGTCATGAAATCAATTTAGTACATTTAACTCTACAAATATACTATTGTACTAGAGTAATAAAATTGCAAAAACAGCATATTTGATAACATCGGTAACTACAGATTATTGACGTTAGAGAAAAGCAGGCGTTTTGACCCACATTCAAAATGTTAATGGTAATTTTATTGTAATCTCGTAACACAATTAGATTTATGAGAAAAGAAAAATAAGCTGTATATTTGGACTTATTACAACCAAATGAAAATTTAATTAAAAACTGTGCACTCTATTATATTTAATTAATGGTTAATCTTAGAAATTGTTATTAACAATACTTGTATAAGGCCATTATACTGGTATTCTAACGTCAATTTGAAAATATTACTCCATTCTACGAGTTCTTATTACTCCATATCAAGATATATCCCCTAAATGTTTTAAAATATCAAGAGCATTTAACCTTTTTTTAAATTTACACTTTCCTATCAATTTCCTATCAATAATTTCTGTTCACTGTTGAGGTTGATTTGAAGCTAAGTAAATAAATTGCATTTAGTCGATGATTCACAGGGTGGAACCGTTTTGTCAATTCGCCTTAATGTAGGTATATTGATTATTCTATTCTATAACTATAATAAACTTGTGAAAAAAGAAGATCACAGGACATAAAACAAATGATGCTGCATTCGGTTGGTACTTTCAGGCGCTATGTCTCCGTAACCGTGCATTGTAAAGAAAAAAAGCGCGAACTCAATTTATAGGATTTCTTGGGCTCTACAACTTTTGTATTTACGCGATTGAGCAAAAAAATATTTTTCGCGTCGAAAATAAGGAAAAAGTGATTTTTGGCGATTTTGGCGCCATCTGCTTTCTGCAATTTTAGTAATAGCGCAGTGACTCCATGAGAGAAATTGTGGAGACTATTTCCCTCATATACTGTAACTATAATGCGCTTTTCACTTGATTTTCGGTGAAAATCAGCCCTCGGTCGCGATTGAGCTGAAAATTGCACTCTTCTGGTTTTTCATTGTTGGTTACCTACGAGAATAACCGTCACTGTCACAACAAGTTGAAATTTCTGCTTTGACAATTTTGCGTCAATTTATCAAAATGATTCGTTTTTCATTCAGGAAATAGTCTAAAAAATATATTTCGTGCATGTAAAATGGCTTGATAATCATGCACTCAGATTTGTTGCCCTAAAGAAACAGCTTTCATGCATTTTTATTGTTATTTACCTTAAAAAGTGCCCTCCCTTCGGTCGGGCACTTTTTGGTAAATAACAATAAAAATGCATTCAAGCTGTTTCTAGGGCAACAAACCTTCATGCATGATTTTCAGCAATTTTACATGCACTTAACATATTACTATTGAATATTGTTTTTTACAATATTTTTTTACAAAATATTTCTCTGCGACTTACCGTTTTTGCGGAAAATCAAGTCGAAATTCTTTTTGAGTTTCCCACAAGCGCCCAAGGGGGGAGGCCCCACAATTTGGTTTTAAGCTAGTCACCCTAACTATTTATGAAATAAAATCGCTTATGGTATTTTTTTCCCGTAAACCCGCTTTTCCATAACAGATTGATTGTACTAGGTGCTCTATTTACAAAATGTCAAGATGGTTATTGTATATTACAGTGTTGACATTATATTTCGCTCAAAATCTTGGTGTGGTTTGACAAGTTGCTATGACACTTAGGACAAAATAGTCAGTATGACGCTAACAAGTTGACTTGTCAAAAATCTAACACATAAAAATTGTCGATCCACCAGAATCATAAGAATTCCTGTTTTTAGGGATTAAAGTGGTACTATTATTTCCCAAAATGCATAAAATTATTTATGTTGCTATTGACTTTAACGCTTCTAATCTGCAATACAAACAAAGCCGTTGTTTGTATTAAACCCTATCACTAAAACAACTAGATTACCTGCAAACATAATTTTGACAATGTCATTATTTTAATTATTCCGTTTGTTATATTATACAACCGTATTGTTGTAAAATGGCAGAGATAGATAGATAAGTGCTAATTGGACATTTAGAATGCCCTCCATGGTTGAAAATCGGCTGACATAAAATAGACAAAGCCCAAGTATCAAAATTTAAACGGCTATATTGATTTATGTTTTGTAAACAACTAATAAATTTCTTTAATTTCGAATTTCTGAACATGACGAAGAACATAGTATACATAGGGGATTTTAGGAAAAAAATGATGAAAAATTATTTTGGGTAAAACATGTCCACTATTTATGTTTTTTATAGAATTGTTGGCTGACAAATTCAAAGCAAGTATTTTTGAAAGAACGAAAGATGGATCTACACTTATGCATATAGCGTCCTTAAACGGACATGCTGATTGTGCCATGATGCTCTTTAAAAAGGGAGTGTATCTTCATATGCCAAATAAGGTAAGTTAGTTCAGGTTAATGAGTGCCTTAATTGCAGCATAAATTCTATGAAAATGTTCTTGCCATACAATCCGTGAATCTGTCAGTTTTATTTTCGGTTTTAGAATTTTTACAGAAAATGTGCTTCAGACTTTGAAAAGTAATAATTACAAATAAAATATTACTGTGTCAAGTAATGGAAAACAACTAATTTTAGTACACAAATTGATGCGTTATAATAATAATATTTTTTTCTTAAATAAAACATCTGCCGGTGTTTTACCCATTAAAACTAATCTATAATAGTAACTATTAATTTGTCTCTAATAAATCTTAAAAACTAAATATACTTATCAACTAAAGTCTATCCATCCATTGATGACCTTAGATCACTTTCATTCGCGTTTTGTGCTCTGTCTTTGACACTTTACACACTACACAAGATCAAGTTATTTGGTTCTCGTCAGTCTTCGAATTTGATATTGATTGTTCAGCAGTCCGTAGAGCTTCTGCGTTGATATGTAGGTGAAGTCAGACTTCATGCACACCTTTTGATCTCTTCTTTCACTGATGCATTTTGAATGCCTCGATGAAGACCAGAGTAGTGAACATCCCAAGGAGCTTTAACTATATTACGCAGCATTTTGTTCTCGAACATCTGAATCGAGCTAATTATCGTAAAGCCACACTGGAATAAAAACTTGGTTGTAAATAAGCATTTTATTGTAGATTTATAATTTTAAATGCCTTTCCAGAAGCCACTAATGTTGTTCATATTTTATATCTAGCTCAATTTTCTTCTTCACATGATACCTCCATTGAAGAGTCGTGCCAAGATATTTAGCATTCATCTCATGCGGCACAATTGTACCGTTAACATCTAGGAAAAGTTGCTCTGCTACCTTCTTTACATGGATTGATTTAAGTTCCTTGAGCTTGATTTTCCATTGTCTTGTCCAATCAGCTACCATGTTGCTTGCTATTTGAAGTTTTCTGGTAGAGCTTTCATGATCTTTATCAACTGAGAAAATAGCACTGTCATTCCCATATTAGAAAGTTAAATTTAAAAAAATGGGAAAAAAATTGTATTTAAAGAAAGAACGTGTAGGTAACTTTTTATCTTTATTTAGCTACATCAAATAATAACATGTACATAAAGCTTTAGGTTGATTACAAACAGGAAGGGTTATTTTTGAAAAATAGTCTAGAGTATTTTTGTCTGATATCATTTTTTAAGTTTTTCTTCGAAAAACACTTTTGCCAACATTGATTTTTTCGTCACTCTCTTTCGGCATATCTTAGGATATTTACCTCTGCTACTGCCACCGCTATAAGCTGCTAAATTGTTTCTTAATTGATAACTTTTAATCTAAATTAATAAAGAGGGAACAACAATCGTTTTGTGTATTAAGTGTATAACCTTCTAAAAATTACTAAAGAGCAAAGCGCTTTCGGCCAGTGCTTCCTAAAAAGCGAGGAAAGTTCAATTTGTAGAAATATTTATTTGAAAATTTCGTTTTTCGAAATGTAATTATAAAGTTGTGTGAAATCAGTTAAATCCTGCCTATTTTTTATTGAAAAGTTGTTCTTAGAAATAATATAAAAATGAATTTTGGTTTTTACTCACTTCATTGATAAAATATCTTTTCTCCTTAAGTGGGCCATTAGCACCACAATGCAATAACTGATTACATAAAAGAATTAACACATCTGGGACGAACCACTTTTGAAATTCCAGTCAATAATTAGCATTTTTCTTTCTCTATTTCATTGCTTCGCTCCACGTGAAAACATGGTTTCGAATCGAAATTTGACGGTTATTTAAATTAAAAAGATTAAATAGGTTAAAAGATATTTAAATTTTAGAAGGTAATTTAGAAGGCGTCTATGTAAGGGAATATAACTTCTGTTTAGGTTAACTTGTGTAAGTATTTAAACATTTTAACACATTAAAATTAATAAAGTTGTCGTCTAGTTGACTCTTAAATTGATCAGTTTCAGTAAAGCTTCTCCAAAACTCCGCTATGGTTGCCAATAGCAGATCATCTTGAGATTCTTGAGCATCACCTTTTTTTAAAACCTGCTCTGCCGAAGTAGTGTTGAATGGTATTTGGAGTTACCTTGTACCATGCGTTTTTGATTAAGTAAATAGCTTTCAAAGCATTAAATGATTTTGAAAGTTCTAAGGCGGAGGAACCGGTATCCATTTTTGAAATGACATGCTGCAATATCTGACCACGATAACAACAAAATTTAAATTATGAACTGATCAAAAAATGTGGTATTGGAAGGCAAAAATATTATTTTTAGGTTTAGATCTCTCGGATGTAACCCAGTGTTTTTGTGTCCATATTCAGAAGCCAGTCAAAAATGATGATTTTATTATCCATGCTTTTTTATTAAAAGTCCAGGTACCAGGTCAACTATTAACTGCTACATTTCTCTATGCCTTAGATCGAGAAGCTTTTCCAATAACGAAAAGTGTTTCATTTCCTTCAATCATGTTTGAAGAAAATATTATGGACAATCTTTCTTTTGCCATTTTGCCTTGAAGACACATTCCAAAACCAAAGTAATGAAATGATAAAATGGAATACAATACGAGACGACGCGACGCAGAGGGCATTTACACGTACAAAGGGGAATCACCCACTGTTATCGAAAGAAACCAATGTTTTCTTTAGGCTTATATAATCTTCGTCCCGTTATTGCAGCTTCATATCCGCTCAAGCGTTCTGAGTCTGTCGGTGACAATTATGCTGTCCGCGTCCGTCCGAAGTTGCGTCCGATTCTGAGCGCATGTTTTACATGGAATTTGTTACCCCTAAAATATAGTTTCAGAAAAATTGTCCGCTTATGTGAGCTGTCCGCCAAGGGAGCTTTCACTCTATATTAATTTAGCCGCATCGCTCAATACTAACTAAAAGTTAGCAGGTTTATTTTTAACTGTCAACATCAATAATGGTAATGTTATCGTCAAAGAACATTTTTAATAAAACAAGACTGCATTGAATTAAGTAGTAATCCTTAATATATTCCAGATCATATCGCTGCTCCAACAAGGACAACCAAACTGAACTATTTGATCAATCTAAAAACAAAAAAACTTTGACTGTTACAGTACCCTATTAGTATTCCACTTGTTTTTTAAAAATAGCTATTTGACGGCACATATTAATTACTTGCTAATTTTAGCAACAAGAAGGCTGGCGGAATGTAAAATTAAATTTAAATATTTTTTTATGATACATACCCGTTATTACTTGACACTGTGTTCAAGAAAATACTGCAGTACAAAGACGTTTTATTGAAATAGATTTAAAAAAGCTATGGTAAATGAATACATCGAATTCGATAAATGTATTGGTACTGCCTAATTTATTACTCTCTAAACAACATAGTTCTGTAAATAATAATTTGCGATTATTTAGTGTGTGTGAGAAAAGTGTACATTTGTTTTTGTGAAAATTCGTTGGCATGGACATAGGACCGGTAGAGCCTCCCTGGGTATTTAAAGTATGTTAATTCTATGTTTTAATTTAACATTTTTCGTATTTAAATAAAATATCTCCCTATAATTCAAAAATGTATTTTAATAATTTTTGTTGTTATACTGTATATAATTCGGTGCTTCTTAAATGTTTTATTAATGTTAGATATTTTAAGGGTCAATTACTGGCTAAAAATGTACAGTGGCCTTTAATATAAAAGCATTTTCTAAACCGGTGTATAAATCTAAGTATTGATTTAATATCTCAAACTTAGGGAAATGTATATTTCTTTATCCAGGAGTTTCCAATGTTGATATTTTCTTTAAATTGCTTTCCTCATAATTTCATGATCATTTCTTTTTAAACGCCTAAATTTTTCTTTTTATTAATTGATTGCAACAGACGATTTACTTTAAATACACACCTACAATTTTCTCACAAAAAAAAATTCTCGTGCGTAATTTAGGAGTCCTCCTGTTTGTTATCCTTCTAAATCTCTTTAAAATTTTTGTTGTCTAATATCCAGAAATTAGTGTTTCACAGTGCCCTAAAGTATGATAGGCATTTCATATAGAGGTTTTAAGGCAGCAATGATATTATCAAATTTATAACATTATCTATGTTTCACGGAAATTATCCAAAACCGTAGGGAGATAAAATTATATACAATACAACAGTCCGAAGTTTTCCAATGGTAATATAATAAGTAAAATCAGCAAAAATGTTAATCCCACACAGACGGCTTTAATGCTAAATGGAGACGCATTAGAAAATAAAATTATTTAAAAGACCATTCCTAATTCTTAACAAAATATCGCCCTTTGAATTCCCTTGCGTTTTAGGGGTCATGGTAGTTATCTGTCTTTATCTCTTTAAAATTTTTGTTCTCCACAATAATATTCAGAAATGAATGTTTCACAATGCCCTAAAGTACGATAGACATTTTATATACGGTTTCAAAGCAACATTGGTATTATCCTTAAATCATCCATCATCAAGGTTTGATGTCCGACTGAAGCATTATTTTTGATTTAAGAAAAATGTTTTATTTCTTACTGGGATATTATTAGCTTATATCGTCTTGATTACGCGACCTATAAAGAGGGTCATATTTTCCTTGGGATATTATTGAAAAGTAAAGGGAATTAAGGATTTAAGACATTTTTTTAATATATAATCAAGCGATTGACAGCAAATGTCAACAAATTCCTATGATTGTCAATGTAAATACGTATACTGGAAAAAGTAAATTTAAAAGTTTTAACATTTATTCCGTTTTAAAAATAAACAGAATGTTACTAAATTCGGTCAGAAATAAAATTATCTATGTACCACGGGAATTGTTAAGTTTTAATTACCTTGACAGATAAATAACTATTGTTTCCTCCATTTAAACTAGTTGTATGTATGTATGTATAGGCGGTAACTATGGCTATAGGAGACGTCTTGCATACTAACAAAATATTAAAAAGTCTATAATACCCTAGGGCGATACCTAGTTGTAAAATATCATATTCCTAAGGCGTTATTTGTGCTTTAACTTACTTCGACATACTCATTATTTATTTATTATATATTAGATTGGGTCGGATATTATAATAAGCTATGTGCAAAGTTTCAACTAGCCCCGACCGCGGGAAATAGTAGTACTTGAAATCCTAATTAATGTTTCTTAACTTATGAAGTAGAATATAAAAAGTAATATATATTTAAAACTATAATTTTTATAATTTATTTTATTTACATTCAGTTACATGTGTACAATTTCAGTAATAAATCGCTAACAAAAGTCACTCCTGTTCACTAATATCTATTGCTATAAACAAGTCGACTATAAATAAAGAAAAATACGCCGCACAAACTTGAAGTTAGTGAACGGCCTCATCTCAATATTTTACTCGCTTTCGTTCAAGAAATGTTAAAAGCAATTAAATGGTAGGATGGTGGAACACTTTGTTCGTCTGAGGTGAAACATTACTATTTATCTCATAGGAAATTAAATAATTTAGAGTTAGTTATTTACCCAAAGCTATTATTACCAATAATTAAGAGCACTATTCTGATTACCTAAAGTAATAGTTATTGGAAACACTATTCTAATTACTTAATTTGTTAATTATTTAAAGCACTATTCTAATTACCTAAATATACTTTACAATACAATACGTGTATAGTGGGTTGGTGGATACGTCCGTACGTTTGTACTAGTGCGTTATATTTTATCATAAAATTCTGTCAGTGTCTCTTCGAGAAGAAAATAGCCTTCGTCTTGGCAGAATTCAGGCGAATCTTCCACCTTAAAAACCATTTTCTAAAACTCGTATGTGCCTCTGTAACCTAGCTATCATTCCAACCGTACAAATCTCCGGGACTGGACGGAATTTGCCCAGCAATGATACAGCAGGCCCCAGACCTTCTAATTAGCAAACTATGGTTAATACTAAGAGCCAGCTTGGCGTTAGGATACATTCCGAAAACATGGAGTTTGACCAAGGTAGTATTCATACCAAAACATGGGCGCCCAAACTATTCGACCGTCAAGGCATATCGGCCCATCAGCCTAATGTCACTTGTGCTTAAAACGCTAGAAAAAAGACATAATATAACGAATGACGTGATGGGCGACAGGCCCTTCCATCAAGACCAACATGCCAAGAGCAACCAGAAACACACGCCTGGAAGAAACCTGTTGCCGATGGATCGATCACATGTTTAGGGGCAGGGTTATGTTAACCATTATTCTGGGCGAGACTCAGAAGAAAGAGAAGGTAGGTCACGAACTTGTAAAAGAAATAGCACATATGCCGGAGATGGAGATGAAATCAGATCACATAATATCCAAATTTGCTTACAATACACCATATGAGATAAACCGTGTGGACAAACAACGAATCAGATTTTCTTTCTGGAGCTTCAGTGTTGTTCACCGATGGATCCAAGACTGAAGAGGGTACAGGGGTTGGTATACATGGATTAAGACCAAGAAACGATTTGTTCTTTCGCTTGGGAAAGCTTCTAGCAGCATTATATATAATGATATACAATGAAAATCTTAGCTGTCGGCTCTGCGGAAAGGATAGGGAAACTGTCTATCATGTAGTCTGTCAATGCGAATCCCTTGATCGCTAGCGGTATGTCATATTCGGTAAGGTAGAACTGGAACTGAATGAAGTAACCACTAGATCAGCAGTTAACATGTATAAACTAATACACGGAACCAAGATAATCGAGTGAATGCATAAAACGAAGATTTTCACAATAGACCTACTTGTGGCAGCAGTGCTCCGGTTAAAGACACGCTTAAGGAAAAAATAGTAGCCACCACCAGCCCATAGGCATCTTTTAAATTCATAAAAACTTAAAATCTACTTCATTTTCTATCAAATCTCGCAATTTTGCTTTCTTCTAGATATGTCATGATGCACGGCCATAGAGACATAACTGTCGTTATCGGTAAATCAATATTGTCTGAAGCAGTTACAATCGAAACATGTATTGTTTGTTTTTGTTTAGATTAACTGTTAAAATTAAATATTAGTGAATATAAAATATCAACTACCGGTATACTGGCTATTTAAACATAACTTATAATCTTCAACATAAAAATTACGAAATTTTCTTTAACATAGTCTAATTTTAAAATAAATGAAATTTTAAATTACAGGATGGAGCAAGAAGTATACATACTGCAGCCAGGTATGGTCATGTGGGAATTATAAACACTTTACTACAAAAAGGCGAAAAAGTAGATGTAACTACCAATGTAAGTAGCATCAGTTCTTAAACAACAAAATTATTTAAGAAATTTAAATAATTAAGTTCTTGCTGTTTTAGGATAATTATACTGCTTTACATATCGCGGTGGAATCATGTAAGCCTTTAGTGGTTGAAACTCTACTAGGTTATGGAGCAGATGTTCATGTTAGAGGTAAAATATTGTTTACGTTATCTGAGTCAAATATCTACAAATTGCATTGACTTTCTTTCAAAACTTGTATGACTGGCATACGAAATAGGCTTGTGGTTCTTCTTCCCAAAAATTATCAATTTAAATATCTTGATTATCTAATACGTTACTCAATAATAGAGAGATATTAAGCCGCCTAAATTTTCAGCAGTTAACACTTTAATTTGACGTACGGATCGAGAAATGTAGCCAAGCGAAATAAATTCTAAAGAGACATCAGTAATCGCAAGCTATTGGGCCATTGAACTCGCACCATCCTATCTTTCGTATTCTATCTTATAGTCAACATATTATGTATATATAATATGTACATTTACCGCATACCGTAAGGGTATGAGTGCCTAACTAGCAGCATTTCTGGGTTACGGATTATTTAAACAGCGCTTGTCCTGTCTATAGTTAACTACGAGCCCCGTGTCAAGCTTAAAATATCTCGAGCTTACGGTTGTGTTAGGGATGCTATCAGGATATCGATTTTATTCTTAATAAGTTAGACTTCCGTCCTGTAAGTCAAATTTCACTGCAACGTTAAACGTGAAAAATTTCGCTGGCCTAAAAAATTATTATTAACAAATTAAGATTTTTTTACAAAAATTTTATATATTTTTATATTAATAATTAAATCTAGGTGGAAAACTTAGAGAAACAGCCCTTCACATCGCCGCAAGAGTCAAGGATGGCGAAAAGTGTGCCTTAATGTTGCTTAAATCTGGAGCAGGGCCTAACTTAGCAACAGGCGACGGCAACACACCGGTTCACGTTGCTGCGAAATATGGCAACCTACAAACAATGTTGCTTTTGTTGGAGGATGGAGGTGATCCACAATACAAAAATAAGGTAACGATTTCTTTTTGTGATTTCCACAATGTTACGCAATACGATATACCATTTTTATACATGTTGTTTAGAAGTACACCACTTTGGACATAAAGCTACATCATATACACATAATTAAATAAACAAAGACAGATGTGACTGTTCCCTGCACAAATCCTTAGTATAACACTTCATGATAACTATATATTTTAATGTACCTATACATTTTTCTATAGAACATTTTAAGATTACATGACTCTACACTCAGCAGTTAAACTGGTTTACATTTAAAAGCAGTACTATTAATAACAAAAGTGTTTGTTTTTAGATATCATCCGCAACACATAAAGTAAGTTAGTGTGATTTTCGAAAAGTTTTTCTACTACAAAGCTTTACATTTGGCTGTTTCTTACTATTTTTCCTCTATTAAAACAGTTTTGAATCTTCTCTTGTCTGTTGAATTGTAAATTTTACATTTGCCTTTCATACTTTCTTTTTATACGCTTCATTGTAGAGTTCGCGCACTGTAACATACAGCATTATTGTCACCAATTTACTTGACTTTGACCTCGACACGTCTCTTTGATAGGCTACGCGCACAATTTCTGCTGGCGCCGTACACGGGCTTTAGCAATCTGATTGGAGTCCTAATTTGTTAATTAAATTTACAGAGTTGTATTTTATGTATATAAGAAGAGTGCATTCATTGACATACAGGGGGCGTTTGACAGTAACTCCGGCGCTGCCATGACAACAGCTGCCGAGAGACATGGAATCGACGGTACCACCCGTAGGTGGATTCACAACATGCTACAGTGCCGGCAGGTCAGAGCCAACTTATATGGAGACTCGATACAAGCGGACGTGCCTCGAGGATGTCCTCAAGGCGGCGTTCTTTCACCTCTCATATGGAACTTAGTGGTAAATGAGTTACTAACGCATCTCAATCGAGAGGGCTACTACGCCCAAAGATACGCAGATGAAGAGAAGAAAGAGAAAGAAAGAAACCTATTCTACCATTATAACAGAGCTTATGCAAGAAGCCCTGAATAGCGTACAGTGCTGGCGTGAGGAAGTCAATCTCAAAGTCAACGCTGCAAAAACTGCAATACCACCGTTCACCAAACGAGGAACAATAGAGAACTACCACAACCTTAGCACCTTTGGAGAATAGATTAATATAGCAAGTGAGGTAAAATATCTGGGACTAACCCTAGATGTCAAGCTAACCTGGAATACACAAACCCATAAATTCTTAAACGATGGCAAAATGTACTTCATGAGATGAAGAAGCTTGTTTGGGAAAACCTGGGATCTGAGACCGAAGATGCTACTCTGGCTATACGTCACAGTCATCGGATCCTTAATAACATATGGCGCTGTAGTATGGTGGACGAAGATGCACCAAATCACCAATCAGATTAAACAGGTTACAAAGTCTGACAAACCTATGCATTACCGGAGCAATGAAAAGGACTCCAACCGCAGCTATGGAAATTATTCAAAGACTCACACCCCTAAATATACACATCAAAAGAGGCCTGTAACAGCGCCTATTAGATGAAAGAAAACCACTGGGGAATGGAAACAGTCCGCTGTAAAACTAGATCACACAAGAGCAGCGGACATTATAAACGATAATATCTTGGAAATGCGTACAGACCACATGAATACGACGTATAATTTCGAAAAACTATTCAGCATCATCTGCGACCCCAAATGTCCGAGGGCCTAGTATGGTATACTGACGGATCACAAACGGCAGACGGAGTGGACGCTGAAATATTTGGGGAAAGACCTAAAAGAAACATCAGTGTCCTCCAAGTTATCCACACCACAGTATACTAGACCGAAATTCATGCAATGCAAGCATGTATGCGAGTATTGAAGGGGACTACCACAACAAATATATATTCTGTCAGATAGTCAAGCTGCCCTAAAGGCTCTAAACTCCCATCAATTCACATCTAATATCACGATAAGTGTGCCTGCACGACCTAAAAGACCTATCATCAAGAAACAATCAAATTGAACTCATATGGGTTCCTGCCTGGTCACTCATGGATAGCAGGCAACGCAACAGCAGACAGACTAGAACTCACTGGAGCTGCTCAAAACCTCAGGGGTCCTGAAACCGCCCTGGGCATTTCCAAGCAGGTAGTAAAATCAGCGATAAGCAGATGATCCCTACAACAATATCTCAACCGGTGGACCACTATACCAGGACCAGGACAGAGATACGCAAGGGCTGCCGTAAGAAACTCTTCAAAGAAATTAACAACTGATATGCTGCGTCTAACACGCACTCAGATAAAATCAGTCACAGGCTTACTAATAGGCCACTATCCCCTGAGAAAACACCTGCAGAGGATTGGTATTCACGCAGGACCCACAGAATGCAGACTAGAGAAGGAAACCGTCATGCACATCACTTACAACTGAGATGCGTTGGCTCGCAGAAGATTAAAGATAGTTGGAGCAATTCAACATGAGGCCACGCTCCCACATGAAAATCTGGATCTAACCGAAGGAACTGGGCTTCTTTAATAAGACACGGGAGTACAATAAGCCGTAAGGCTGCAGTATAAGGAGGATCAGGGTAACCTGATCCCCGTCTTTAAGCAACTAACCAACCATAGCCCGCGAGAAGCGCTAGAACAAACCTTGCACATAGCACCTTAATATATATAGCTAGTAAATAAGAAGAAATTATATGAACTCTAAGACTGACGGTTACGGATACGTAGCGGCGTGTTGTTTGTTGAGGTTAGTTCAGTTAGTCAGTTAGTGAGTTCTGCTTTTAAATATTAGGTATCTTTAATAATTTGATGTTACAGTACGCGGACTCCTCTGATTTTGCTTATTTTATGCTATTGTTTCTCGCAGTCTGCTTGTAGATAAAAAAAATATCTTGTAGTTTTTTAAAGTTCTGGTAGTAGGTAACAAAATTTATATTAACAATGCTTGCCTTTCTTTTATTTATATCTATTCACCTCATCACAATTTCTTGTTTATGTTGTATAATTCTTTTATCAAATTTGTGGTTTATGCTTTAAGAATCCGCGTAAAACTCCCTACTCCCCTTGATTTTTAAGATCTAACTAAAATATACTTTTTCTGGTTTTAACTGAGAAAAAATGTGGAATATTGTGGGTCGACATATCGAACAGATTTTACAAAATGGGAATACAGTTTGGAAATCAGAATTTCTGATGTCAATTGCAATCAAATAACAGGTTTCCCAATAGACGCCTCAAATCTTAAAAACAAAAAGATTTAAAAAAAAAAGTACAAGGTGATACTTCATACTCAACCACGCCAAATCACCAAAAGTAATGTACCATTGCCTAGTAAGGTCGTTTGGAACCGACATTAAACTGTAAATTAATTCTATCCGTGTATCTCAGAATGAATAATTGCAAAGAGGTCACCTACCCCCGATATTAGGTATGCCACTTGAAGAAGAAAAAAAAGATACTCGAGTTATCTCTATTTTAATTGAAGGAATAATCAACAACATTGTTCTTTTCGAATTTGTCTAGTTCAATGCATTCAGTACTTTAATGCGATGTTGTATTAAGATATATATAGAGGCTCCTGCAACTTAGCTTCCTCGGTCTCTAAATTCTATACTATTAGGGATACAGATATCGATCTGCTACAGGGTAATTAATACCTATGATAGGATATATGAGTCGGTGATTGGAAGAAGGATAACATTCCAACGAAGCTTGTTTTAAGTAAATTTTAAAAAACTTTTTTGCTACTAAACCATTAATTGTATAAACTACATTTCTATTGGTCAACTGAATATTTTTACAAAGTGAATTTATATTAAAGTACAAAAGATCTATATCTAACTAGATGTTTCTACTTAAAAGTGCCGAATTTTATCTTTTTCCACTCGAGAGTAATAACGTTAAATTCCAAAAGTTATGTCGCTTCAAGGCTACATCTGCCATTCTTTAGTAATAACGTTAGTTGAAATCAGTAAAAAATGGCCATTTTAGAAGAACCTTGATTTAATTTACACCCAAATGTTTATGAAAAATAGAATATGACATATTTTTTAGTCCTCTGAGTCACTGGTTTCTATTTTTGTCGTCGGATTAGTCAGAACCTGATCAGAAAACGTCTTGCACTCTTCAGGTATGTAGTGGGGTCTAGGACTTTTAGCCGTCGCCGTTTCGCCGGCGCCATATCACCGTCAAGTAGAAATTAATAAAATACGTAATAAAAATATACATAGGCAAGTCAATAAACCTCTAAGGTATTATACTATAATTGAATACAACTAAATTCTTATATTTCATAATTATGGGCTAAACCTCTAAGATATTCTGTTATATTATCGTTTCGGAAATTAAGTACAACAAACGACAAAATCCTTTCATCAACTAGTCTGTACTTTTTTAACTTTGAGGACGGAAGACTACCAGCCACAAATTGTTTGTAATTAAGATCTTTTTCCCTCTAAAGCCTCTTGATACCTTTAATGAATTTCCATATCGTTGGATGATTCATTCCTAATTCCAGCCTCTTCATAGTTGTTCCTTCGATCTTGGCCACTTAACGTCCTCTGATATAGGTTTCATATTTAATGAGGAAAAAGTGGTGGGCTCATAACATTGCCTCGCCTGTTCAAATGTTCAACATAATTATCTTCAAACCAGTTGAGAAGTGGTTGCAGTTCTACAAGTGAATTTTCAGCCAGCAGGTCAATTGCTTCATCCAAGTATTGAATAGCCAGAGAAGTGACCATCCTTGCCTGTAATTATTATTGTAATCCCCAATAAAACCCATTGCACCCAAATGCTTTTTAATATTTTGCGCCAAATGGAAAAAACATCCATTTATCTTAGTATCCGGGAAGCACTCCTTCATGGCGACGAAAGCGACCTGTTCAAAATCACAGTAAATTTCCGTAGGTTTTAAGTTTGGTGTCAGTTTTTTTTTTATCATACTAAACATCTGGTTGTATGTAGCTCGTTGTTTGTTGGGTAGCAGGGCGTAAAATATGGGATGGACGCCATTATTTTTTACTGCCATCACAGTGTAAACTTGAGTAAATAATAGTGGTGCTATTGAAAATGTACCATCAGCATACCAAGTTGCAACCAGCTTTGCCTACAAAAATTGGTCAGGCATCCAATTATTACCTGGACTGTACCCTCTAACTTTTCTGCAGGAGATTTCTTTATACTAGTCACCACTTGTGCAACTTCTATAGAGACTGCGGAATTGGAATTCAACTAAAATATATATTGTAAGCAACCTTTATTACGTATTTTATTAATTTCTACTTGACGGCGAAATGGCCCATGGCGAATTGTCCTGCCGGCGAAACGGCGACGACGAATATTCCCATTCCCATGTAGTGGACTATTTTGAAAACATCTTCCAACATCTTGGAGTTGATAGGAAGTTTGTCATAGTACACTTTTAACGTGAGAAGTTCCGAACCATTTGTGTTGTGTGGTTTTTATTAACTTCTTTGGTTATCTTCTTAAAATATTGTGACCATCATCCTTTAAAATATGGTACTAGTAGCCGCTTTAGTCGAACATGAGGGTTTTTTTTCTTTGAGTTCCGTATTGATCAGGAGAATAAATCCTATCAACTTTTCTTAAGGAGCCTTTGATAAGTGAATAGTTTCTATCGTAGTGCAAGAAACTATGATAAATTATTAGAAAATATTGATGAATAACTTGACGGTTTATAATTAATACGCGTATTTGATAACGAGTAGAATGAAGGTAATATTTCAGGAATATTATCCTTTTTCCGCTCAACGACAAAATGGTTATGTGAAGTGGGATGGTTATTTTACTTCTTTGCGCTCTATGGATGCATTGTACAAATATTATTCAAATCGAAGTCGTATCTGCTATCCAGAAGGAACATTTTTAACTATAAAGGAGGAAAAAGTGAACTTCTTTTTTAGAAAATATTTCTCTATTCTCTTTACTTTTTCCCCCTTCACACTTATTGATCAAATGGCTCTGTTAGTTTAGTTCGCCATATTTGTAAAATTTTATCCTCCCCTTTCCATTCGCCCATTCATATAGAAGTTATTTTCAAATATACAGAGTGTTTTACAAAAGCGGGACAACTTGAACAAACATATTTTCAAATGGGATGCCCTATATTTTTTACCCGGACGTAGTGCCTCTCTTTATTATTTATGTAATCCAATTTTTTTTATAATCTTCTGCAGTGTTGCCAAGTTATTAATTATTTTCCTATTTTTATTTGCTTTTTTACGGTCGCAGTAACTATTTTACAGTTTATTTATCGATTTTAATTTAATTAATATTGTTTCCAGACAGTTGCATCAGAATTATACCAGTACGATTTATATGATTTTACGAGATGTTTTTAAGAGGAACGCCCTGTATATTTTGTCAAGGGAAGAATTAAAAAATCTGGTTTATACTTTGGAAGAATCATAGAAACCCAAAATTTAAGGAACAGGAAAAGAGACCCTCTGGGGAAATATGGTTAAGTGCCAATTGTATAGGTTGGAATTAACTATAGAATTAATATGAAGATTTACCCTTAAATTAAACCTAAAGTTAATCTAAGGTAGGCGTTTATTGCAATTATGTACTTTATAACTTCAGAGGGATGGGAATATCAAAATGTATTTCTTTTTTCACATTTAATTTGTCAATTGTCATGTTCATGTCATTTAGAAGCAACCTAACTTTGCAACTTTCTTATTATTTGATATTTTTTGATTTGTAAGTTGCAAAGACATTAATGTTGGTGATTTGATACCACATTTCTCTTTGCAGGCGTCGGCCAATCACTTGAATTAGCATTCCTACAGAAGGTTTTAATATTCTATCTTGCAATGAATTCTAGATCTATCCAATAGTCCATATTCTCAATACGAGGCCTAAAAAACCCGAGGTCATCGCATATTCTCAAGTACGTTAATAATCCCCAAATCTTTTTCGTCATCTGAGAGAAGATAATTTACAGCATTTCAGGGGTTAATAACCTCTGGTTATACAATAAATTTTACTACTAATTCCTGGATTAACCTCCACTTTTAAGTTAATTCCAACCTATACAATTGGTCCTAAGTGGTTAAAATATCAACACTGGTCTTTTTAAGGTTGATGAAAACAGATGTTAAACTCTCTGTTAAATATGGTTTCGTACGTGCATCTTTTAGCAAATGGCAAATTTCCTTATTGCCGTTATTGTTTGTAATATCTGTACATTTGAGCCAGAGTTAGTGATCCATCTATAAATCTCATTGTTGTATTTGCTCTAAGATAATGTGACTCGATAGCCTGAAAACTATTATTATGTTCCCTTACTGAAGCTCTTATGCTGACTTCTAGTGTTCATTGTGGTTGCCCCTCTCATCCTTTCTTACTATATTACATTATTTAGCTTTATCCCAAGTTATACATTTAACGTGTTCATAAAAAATAATTTACAAACTCTCCCTCTCTCTCCATTTATAGTAAAAACATAGCTAATATTTCCCTCCTTGTGCTTCCTTCAGTTACGCGTCTGTATTTAGGCTTTATCAACTCCATGTGAGAAGCAGAAAACTGCCCCTGAAGACTGTTATCACATAATCCTCAAAAGTTATTAAATATAGCTTCACGCACTACTTTTTCAATTGTAAAACATTTAAATCTGCAGTTGTCTTTACACGAAGCTTTCAATATCTTCTCCTGAACTTGTCTTTTTCCTTCAGACATGTAGCTTTTGCCACTATTAACTTTTTTTTCTTCGAATTACGCTGCCACGTTTCAGGTCTTCGTAATCGTTTGCGGCTTTTGGTTTTAAGAGCGGTAAGCACCAGCTGATCGCATCGACTTCGATTTTTAGCGATTCACATCGCGTCATGAAAGCGATGCGATGAGGTTGCAACGCCGCTCGCTATCAGGCAGTAATTTTTTGCTAACCCGGAGAGTTTTCGCCTAGCTGCCGTTTAAAGCATGTCTCTTCGCATTGACGCATTGTAATAAGGGGATTACGCGTTTGTTTTTATTTTGTAATGATAAAAAAGAACGTTGATAAACAAGGAAATTTCATTTAGTAAATTAAAAAAGATAAAATAACGAAAAAAAATGCCCGTATTTTATGATTTTGCCAATATTTGACTATTGGACGGAAGTTTATATTGTTGTGTAAGCAAATGTTAAATTGTACTGTATTATAACGTTCATTGGATACCTACATTGTTGAAAGAGTGTGTACATTTCCTGTCACTTTTTTGAAAAATGTTATCAGAAAATTCCCCATTTTTATCGGTATTATTATTTATAATGCCTTATGCATCGTTTATACTCTGCAACAACAACAACACACACCTATTTATTTGCACAACCGTATACAAGTGTCATTACTATGTGGTTTATCTGTAGATAATTGCGACTGTAAAACTGATCTTGTGCCGTCATTACCTACAAACTTTAATGTTACGAATTCCAACATCACTGTTATTTACGATTAAAGAAAACACATTAAAAATTATATTGTTTTAAGGGTAATATCTCTTATCGGAAGTCTTTTGGGGAATAATGGATTCACTAGTTCTGGTAACATACAAATATTGTAGAAATTCGTCAGTCCTGGTACCATCTTACCCTCCCAAAAGTGTTCTTCCTTAAAAATTAAAAAAAAGAGTTTTAAAAATATGTCAGTGAGTCAAACACCAAGCCGATTAGTGGAACGTATCCTTTTATCTCTTTCCTCAAAAGCACACATTACCATCTTAAAGAAATCCAGCGTTTCTACGGTATATCAGATAAAAGAACAAAGAAAGCATCAAACTCATGAGGACTCCAAACAACAAAATGGCACGATATCTTGTTACACACGGCCAGTTGGCCCTGTACTTGATAGTAATAATTATGGTTTCTACTTAGATGCGTTTTAACATCAATGAGTTTGGCAAATTTGATTTTGCCTTCTAAAATTCCTTCAGTAGGAATTATTTTTGAGATTAGGATTTAACATCTATTAATTGTTCACCGATGACACCATCCGGACTAACGCCTAAATAACAGTACTCGGGGTGAATAAACAGGCCACATTGCGAAACTTTTAAATTAACAGACTTCTCGAAATTGGTAATTGCACGGATTTCGCTCTCGCTTCCGTATCTTGTTGCAATCGTGTCAGAGAAGTTACCATAAAGCAAGTTTTTTACTGCATTTACTGGAGATGTTTTGGGGCGCATTTTACAAATCTGCCCGAAATTTGAAGCCGTAACTCTTATGGCTCCTTCTTGTACCCACTTTGGATTTGACCCTTGACCGATAGTGTCCCTTTCAATCGCCTTTATTTCTTCAAGAATTTTTTAAAATTTTTCTATAAACTTCTTTGCTCTTTGGATATGTGTCACTAGTCAAATTCAAGGGAATATAGTGTGCGTCGGGGCCATAAGTTTGGAGAACAGTGATTTATCCGGTATCCGGAATTTAAAATCGCTAAAAATTACGTTGTTGACTTTAAGAACGTATACAGGGTGACTGGTAAGTAGACGTATTCCTTTGGGGAGGTGTTTGTAGAGCCTATTTGCAATTGAATTAACCATACTACCCTCTATGCAAAACCCACTGGATTTTGAGATATTTTCATGTTTATGTTTTTTCGATATTCTCGTACTATGACTACTAAGAATTTGAAATTAAGGAAAAAAATGATCATTTTTGTAAATGTTCCAATTTTACGTGTTAGCTGACACACTAGTGCAGGTTATAAGGCAAAAAGTATGGCAAAGAAGTAAAAGAAATAAAAATACAGGGGCAAAAACGAAAACTTGTAATAAAAACATGTCGACGACTTATACATTCATACCTACGTATTTCTAAAATTTGATAATAGATAAGACGTACAAATAATTTTAAAAACTTCTCTGGTTTAATATCTTTCAAATGAGGTGTAAAATTTGATTAATTAGATAGTCATTTGATACAGAAACTAATAATACTAAGTGCAGGTAGTGTTTTTTTTTACAAAGAAAATTCTTTTGTCCTTAAAAATTAATAAAGTTTTTATGGTTTATTTATTAATGGTTACAAATCATTTTCGAAATAAGTCCCTCCATTTCTTATGCAAGCACGGGCCCGTTTTCTTATTTCTGTTCTTGTAACTCGAGTCGAGAAATTATTACGAAGGATTACGGCTGCATTTTCTATTCGGTTAATCAATTCCTCCCGCGTCGGTACTTCGGTAACATAAACTAACTCTTTTATGTGCCCCTATACATGAAAATCTAAGGGCGTTATATCAGGGCTCCTGGCAGGCCATGGTATCGGCCCTCCTCTTCCAATCCAACGGTTTGGAAACCACTGGTCCATCAACTCCCGTACAGTTCGACGATAGTGCGATGGGCATCTGTCATGCTGATATATCATCCCCTGTCTATTCACTAAAGGCACATCATCTAGTAACTCGAACAAATGGTTACGTAAAAAGTACTCATAAGATTCGCCATTTAGGTAATCAGGCAAAAATTGGGACCGATTAAATAATTTCCAATAACTCCCATCCACACGTTTACGCTAAATTTTCTTTGAAAACTAGTTTGTTTTTTAACGTGTGGGTTATCTTCTGTCCAGTAGTGTAGATTATGGAAGTTAGTGATACCTTCTCTATCGAATTTGGATTCATCGGTCCACAAAATTCTCGACAAAAATCTTGCATCATCAATATCAGCATTTAACATGAATCGGCAAAATTGAACTCTTCGTACAGGATCACCCTCCTCTAGCCCTTGTACAGGGGTATAATGGTACGGATGTTGACCCATTCGGTGGATCACTGATCATACCTTCCACTGTGACACACCAAGCGTAGTAGCTACTTTCCTTGTGCTTGTTGTTGGGTCCTCCTCAAATCTGTTTAAAATGTCTTCATCGATATGAGGATTGCCTGGGGCTCCTACACGTTCTGCTCTTTGAACAGTGCCAGTTTCAGCGATGCGTCGGTAGGTTGCCCCAAAGACACTGACATGAGGAATGCGTCTATTTGGAAATCGACGCACATATTCCCGCTAGGCATTAGCAGCGTTTCCGTTGCAGAAACCATACATAAACAAAATATCAGCATATTCGGGGTTTGCAAACATTGCCATCTTTAATAAAGTACACAAAGAATATGAACTGAAAAATAACACCCTTACACAAGCGGCGATGTCGGTACTTTTGAAAACGACACACACACACAGTGAAATTTTGCAACTGTCAAAAACGCATAGCAACGAGAAACATCGCTTGCCTTAATGTTTGTCCTCGCTGACTTGATTTTTAAAAGAAACGAAAAAAAAAATCGAAATTAACATGTTAAAACATACAAGTTTTTATTTTGTCATAAATCGGCAATTTTTTATTCAGAAATATTTAGGCTTTCAGAATCTTACATGTAAAGATATACCGTATGATTCAAAAAAGTTCCAGCAAGTTTTAAAGTTTAACCAAGTTAAGGTATGTCCGCCATTTTGATTTTTCAACAAATGTCAAAAACATGACATTAGCGGTCTGTCTTGATCCATTCTCTCTCAAACGAGATAAAATTCAATAAAATCGGTCCATAAATAAAAAAGTTATTACATAAAAACAAAATTCCGGATGATTATGCCCAACCCTAATAGACGTAGAAAAGTAGCACCTGCACTTAGTATTATTTGTTTCTGTATCAAATGACTATCTAATTAATCAAATTTTACACCTCATTTGAAAGATATTAAACCAAAGAAGTTTTTAAAATTATTTGTACGTCTTATCTATTATCAAATTTTAGAAATACGTAGGTATGAATGTATAAGTCGTCGACATGTTTTTATTACAAGTTTTCGTTTTTGCCCCTGTATTTTTATTTCTTTTACTTCTTTGCCATACTTTTTGCCTTATAACCTGCACTAGTATGTCAGCTAATACGTAAAATTGGAACATTTACAAAAATGATAATTTTTTTCCTTAATTTCAAATTCTTAGTAGTCATAGTACGAGAATTTCGAAAAAACATAAACATGAAAATATCTCAAAATCCAGTGGGTTTTGCATAGAGGGTAGTATGATTAATTCAATTGCAAATAGGCTCTACAAACACCTCCCCAAAGGAATACGTCTACTTACCAGTCACCCTGTATATTACATACTTTTGCCGTAGATTTTTATATTGGAAATTTTTTGTTGGTCAATAACAACGACAGAACACAATTCCCTTTAATAATGCCTTTTCTAAAACAAAGCAATTTGTTTCCGTAAAAATTTACGTTAGTTCCGAATTCATCAACCAAATACGAGACCAATAATACTATATACACATTTACAGCATGTTTACTAGAAATATTTTTCAGCGGCATTCTTTCTGACAGAAAATGGCTATTCGTACCCCGCTCGACAACCTTTATGTAATTTTAAATGTATATATGTGAAATAAGTTAGTAGTGTATTGCATGCATAATTTATTCAAAAAAAAATTTGTTACAGAGCGCTTTCGGCTTTCGCCATCTTCAGTGCGATTCGTCAGTACTTAATACAGAATATCTTCAAAATTTGCATACTCTATCTTTACACTTAAAACTTGCGAACTCTGCAGTAAGTCTCTTACATGTGAGTCAAAATTCATTAAAACTTATCAAAAGACATAAATGGACGAAAAAACAATTAAAATATTTGGACAGCACTTTACATTTTTTGATCGTGATTTCAAAGTGCACTTTTAATTAGTTTCAATGCATTTTTACTCACATGTAAGAGACTGACTGCAGAGTTTCCAAGTTTTAAGTTGTAAAGATAGAGTATGCAAATTTTGAATATTGTGTGTATTAAGTACTGACGAATAGCACTGAAGATGGCGAAAGCCGAAAGCGCTCTGCTACGATTGTAACAAATTCTTTTTTGAATAAATTATGCACGCAATACACCACTAAATTATTTCACTTATATTTCTACGTGCACACAGCCAATACCCTCCTTTTCATATATAAATGTATATGTTTGATTTAAAGTAATTTGAACAAATGTTGACTTGTACTTGTAATGATAAAAACAGAAATATTTATTTTTCCAAAATATCGTCAGTTTCGCTACCGCTGGAATACGACATCTTCTCAGAAGTAACCCATTCTTCAAGAGGCTTTTGTTTACCACTAAAAAAACTCGAGAGGGAGTAAGAAATAAGTTACAGACACCTAGTAAGATTTTAAAAAAGTTTCACTCTGTTTTGAAACACGCCTTGTTCCGTTGCCACGGGCAGAATTAATGCAATTTTCCTTTATATTGTCTTTTCTGGAACAAAGCAATAGTCCTATAGGTATATAAATATATCAAAATCGTTAAAAAAATTATAAAACCTTTTTATCGTGGTAAACACACGACCGTTACTATGAAGAGGGAGGAGGGTTAAATAACTAGTCAGGTTGTATTCAGGTCAAATAGGATCTTTATTGTTCTGCTCATCTATTTATAGTGTCTTGTGACATATGACGTTATTGGCATTGTTGCCAATCTGTCTAAGAGGTGTGTTCACATACACACGTTACATCTCCCCTTTTAAAACTATCTCTTACCTAAACTATATATCACAGATTTATAATAATATCACATAGTCACATTTTACACTTATTCACTAACATTTTATAACATTTACATGGTGTAACAATTAATTAATTTTTTGACCTCATATATGTATACATTAACGATTTATAAAATACATTTCCCTTTTTCTCCCTTTTAACATGTAAGAGACATTATTTAAAATTGAAGTAGTTATTAAATTTAGCAGGCGTTTTGCTAATTCTACCCGACTTTGTAGTTACTTTATTATCAGGAAAGTCTCTTACATATTCTGTCAAAGCTTGTGCTTTATTAGATTGCTCTGACTCCAGATGATAATTGTGTGGTGAATCATCTCTACAATATATAAAACTGTTATTTTGAATGTCAAAATTTGTATTTTGGCATATTTCAAAGCTATTTGCGTGTGATTCACCGTTACCATCATTTCCTGGGGTCAGACTCTGTGTTATATCGGTCTCCTGGGAGCTTGTATTGTCACTTGTACTATTTTCTATAGGTAAGTAGATATATTTTTCGACTTTGTTCAAATACTCGTCATCAGTGCTAGGTGGTGCAATTTTATTTTGTTTAGTCGTTTCTTTAAATAGTCTAATAAATTTTCTATTCCGTACTAAAACTGCACCGTCCTGCAACTGCACTTTATACATTCTTATCCCTATCTTATTTACAATTATACCCTGAGTCCAGTTACTCTTAATAGTCTTTTTTATTAAAACTCTTGCTCCCTCTTCTAATTCTGATAATTCTTTTACACCCCTTCTGTCAAAATAGTATTTTTGTTTACATTGAGAATTTTTTATATGTTTATCATATTCCTTCTTATTATTTATCAGAGGTTTATAATATAAATTTTGTTTAGGTAAAAGATCTCTTAAATTTCTATTAAATAAAACGTTTGCTGGCGTTGTGTCATTATTGAGAGGTGTATTTCTTAACGCTAACAAAGCTAAATATGGATCTGTATTGTCTTTTTTACATTTTCTTAAAATTGCTTTAACTGTTTGAATCGACCGTTCAACTTCACCGTTTGATTGTGGGTATCTTGGTGACGAAAATTCATGCTCAAATTCCCAATCTTTTGAAAAAGTCTTGAATAAAAGGCTCGAAAATTCTGGACCCCCATCTGACATTACAATCCGAGGTATTCCATGAATTGAAAACATTGTCTTTAAGTTATAAATAACATTTTCACTAGTCAGATCCTTATTTAGGTTACGTATCTCTATAAATTTGGAGTAATAATCAACAACAATTAGAAATGAAACTCCCTCAAAATGAAAAATGTCAATTCCGACCTTATACCAAGGAATATTTATGACCTCGTGCGGAATCATGGGTTCAGATTGATTTGACTTATAAAATTGCTGACAGACACTGCATGCCAAAACCATGTCCCCAATTGCCTTGTTCATGCCTGGCCAGAAAAAAGAGTTATTTGCCCTATTAACACATTTATTAACACCCATATGGCCCAAATGCAATTTCGTCAATATTTCTTTACGCAAAGCTCTTGGAACTATCAGTTTTGTCCCCTTATACAGTAAACCGTCTGCCAATGTTATTTCGGATTTAAATTTAAAATAAAATTTTATGATATCTGGTACATCCTTGATATTGTTTGGCCAACTTGTAATTTGATTTTTTAAAACAAAAAGTTCTTCATCTTTATTAGTAAGGTTCTTGATTTCCTCTATTTTTTGCTTAGATGCATTTAAGGATTCGGAAATCAGACAAACTTGAGCTTCCAGCTCCAAATCTACATTTTCATCAAAAATTTTGTTTTCAAAAGCCCTAGACAACGTGTCTGCGATTATTAGGTGCTTGCCTGGTTTATTTACTAAACCGAGAAATCTTTGCAAGTCTTTTTTGTCCTTTGGTACTGAAATATGTTTAATTGCCTCTATTTTAGAGTCGTCAGGTGTTATACCCTGTTCTGAGAAAATATGACCCATGTATCTAACCTCATTCATACCAAATTTACATTTTTTTAGATTGAATTTAATATCAAACTCTGCTGCTCTTTTAAAAACTTGGGTTAAAAGCTTTATGTGATCTGCTAAATTCTTTGAATATAGTATTATATCATCTATATAAACTTCACATCCTTCTATATTTCCAAATATCTCGGACATTCTTTACTGAAAAACCTCTGCTGAACTAGCTAAGCCGTATGGCAATCTAAGAAATCGATATCTACCCATTGGAGTGGCAAAAGTGCAAAGTTTTGAGCTTTGATAATCTAATTTAATTTGCAGAAATCCTTGTGTTGTATCTAAAGTACTAAAAAATTTTGATCCTGTTAATTTTACTGTAAGTTCCTCTAAAGTTGGAATGTGAAAATAATGTCTACATACACTCTCGTTCAAAAACTTTGGGTCTAAACATATTCTTAAATCACCTGTGGGTTTCCTAACTAAAACTATTGGATGCACCCATTCAGCACTACTTTAACACATTTATTAACACCCATATGGCCCAAATGCAATTTCGTCAATATTTCTTTACGCAAAGCTCTTGGAACTATCAGTTTTGTCCCCTTATACAGTAAACCGTCTGCCAATGTTATTTCGGATTTAAATTTAAAATAAAATTTTATGATATCTGGTACATCCTTGATATTGTTTGGCCAACTTGTAATTTGATTTTTTAAAACAAAAAGTTCTTCATCTTTATTAGTAAGGTTCTTGATTTCCTCTATTTTTTGCTTAGATGCATTTAAGGATTCGGAAATCAGACAAACTTGAGCTTCCAGCTCCAAATCTACATTTTCATCAAAAATTTTGTTTTCAAAAGCCCTAGACAACGTGTCTGCGATTATTAGGTGCTTGCCTGGTTTATTTACTAAACCGAGAAATCTTTGCAAGTCTTTTTTGTCCTTTGGTACTGAAATATGTTTAATTGCCTCTATTTTAGAGTCGTCAGGTGTTATACCCTGTTCTGAGAAAATATGACCCATGTATCTAACCTCATTCATACCAAATTTACATTTTTTTAGATTGAATTTAATATCAAACTCTGCTGCTCTTTTAAAAACTTGGGTTAAAAGCTTTATGTGATCTGCTAAATTCTTTGAATATAGTATTATATCATCTATATAAACTTCACATCCTTCTATATTTCCAAATATCTCGGACATTCTTTACTGAAAAACCTCTGCTGAACTAGCTAAGCCGTATGGCAATCTAAGAAATCGATATCTACCCATTGGAGTGGCAAAAGTGCAAAGTTTTGAGCTTTGATAATCTAATTTAATTTGCAGAAATCCTTGTGTTGTATCTAAAGTACTAAAAAATTTTGATCCTGTTAATTTTACTGTAAGTTCCTCTAAAGTTGGAATGTGAAAATAATGTCTACATACACTCTCGTTCAAAAACTTTGGGTCTAAACATATTCTTAAATCACCTGTGGGTTTCCTAACTAAAACTATTGGATGCACCCATTCAGCACTACTTTCATCTTTTATTATAATTTTATCTTTTTCTAGCTGATCCAAACTTATTTTAAGCTTATCTTGGATAGCAAATGGTACCTTCCTAGGTAAATGTACTACTGGTTTTGCATTTTCTTTTAACTTTAAGTGATATTGTTTTTTTAGACAACCTATTCCTTCAAACAAAAAATTATATTTCTTAACCACACTCTGCATTTCATTTGCTCTATTTTCATTTAACGAATCAATTCTTTTAATCATGTTTAACTGAATGCATGCTCTAAGTCCCAAAATGCAATAGCTATTTAAATCTACTATACAAAACAATAAACTCTCACTCTTATCTTTATATTGACAATTCAAGGTGCAATAACCTACAATTGGCAGACTATCCCCAGTATAAGAAGTCAAACTTACATTTGTCAGGGTTAAATCCTCAATATTAAAACCAATCCTACGCAAAATATCCAGAGGCATGACATTGGCTACAGCGCCCGTATCCAGCTTGAATCTGACCTTGTGTTCATTGACATTGACTACTGCAACCCATGAGTCCATCTCGATGTCATCAATGCCCATTTCGATACTACCTTTTAAATCTGCACTGCAAAGCAAAGTGATTCATCTTTCCACATTTATTGCATCTCTGTCCATGGGCTGGGCATTTACCATATCCATGAAGCCTTCCACATTTCTGGCATTTTCTTAAACCTTGGATTGGACCAGTTCTGTTAGTACCATAGTGCTTTGTTTGAAAAGGGTGAGACCTGTTGCCAAAAGTTTTTCCTTTTCCTTGATAAGGTGCTGTTGATTGACTCCGGATTACATCCATATGACCATTTTCCTGAGCTTCTGTGATTTCCTTGTTTCTCTCTTTGGTTTTCTCCATGTTAATGCAAGTTTTTATAGCTTCATCCAGTGTATCGTGGTCTTCTTGCAGTAACTTTTCTCTCATCGTCTCTGACTTTAGTCCACAGATCATGATATCCTTTATCAAGCTGTCTTTTAGGCCTCCCAGTTCACTTGATATTGCTAAATTTTTTAGCTCGGTGATGTATTGATCCATACTTTCACCATCTCTCTGCTTACAGGTAAGAAATTTGTGTCTTTGATAGGTTAGGTTACGGCGTGGATTGAAGTAACCTTCAAATTTTTCCAAAAGGGGTTTTAATTTGCCTTTTTCTGTGTCTAAAAGGTCAAAAGTGTTGAAGACTCGTATACCTTCTTCGCCTACCAGAGTTAGTAGCTGTGCACATTGTGTATTTTCTTCTTTTTTGGATATTTCTGTTGCGATTAAGTAAGTCTCGAACCTTTGTCTCCAAAACTTCCAATTTTCTGCCAAATTTCCGGAAAATTTCATGGGCGGGACACCTCGGAAATCCATTCTTACACGTTTTTAAGTTGATTTTCAGTCGTATTTCGGTTCAGCAAGCGTTCATTCGTTGGAAAACTGCGAAAACCACCCAAATTGCACGTGAACGACGGTTTCTTGTACAAAATGGCGGTCCTCTTCTGCTTTTTCACACCGACTGCGCCATATGAAGAGGGAGGAGGGTTAAATAACTAGTCAGGTTGTATTCAGGTCAAATAGGATCTTTATTGTTCTGCTCATCTATTTATAGTGTCTTGTGACATATGACGTTATTGGCATTGTTGCCAATCTATCTAAGAGGTGTGTTCACATACACACGTTACAGTTACCTTTTGCAACTTACCTTATTTTCTGAGCCCTTCGTCGACTTTTACGATGCATTTATAAGCATAATTTCTTTCTTACTCCATGATTTTCTAATACTCTTCGACGCCCCATTTTAATTTTCCACAAAAATAATTAATTTAAAACTTGTACGAATATGACAACCAACAAGCGCAATAATATCCAAAAAATCTTTTTGCATTGATAAAAATACTCACCGCTTCCAAACGTTTGACTGAATCACCAAGTTACCTGGCGCTAGCGCTGTTGCCAACGGTAACAAAACCGCGAAGATATGAATAATTTGATCAAAATGAACGGTATGAAGTCAGTTTGAAAGTAGGATAAGTTTGGACCAGAAACCGAAACTAATATTGAAAAATTTCATAAAGAAAAGTTGTCAGAAAAAATATTCCACAGGGAGGAAAGTTATTTTTGTAACAATTAAAAAAAAATTTTTAAAAAGTTGTTTTTTCCAATCTTTTTTATTTTTTTTTTTAATTTTTATTGACTTTCCTCCCTAGGGTTTAAAAAGCCTAATCTATTCCCAAAAAGATATATTAATTTTTTCTTTTGGTTTGACTACCAAAGTGTACCCCGATTTATCATTATAACAGTAGGTGAGCAGGACTCTTAAGCTCCAGCGTTACATTACCTTCTTGTCTTTGTGTTTCTGCTTCCTCTGGTTCCTGTATCTCGTTTGTCTCCTCTTGCTCGTTTCGTTTATCTTGCGCGTCAGGCTTATTTTCTTGGGGATTGTCTTGTTTTTCTTTTCTTTGAACGCATATTTTATTAATTTTGTTGTCAATATTATCTTTATTTTGAGTTTCGTTGTCAGAGTTCTGGCATTCTTCATCGGAACTGCTGTGGGTGCTGTTTGGTGGGCTAAAGTCCTTATATCGCACTGAGTTGTCATCATCCGTCAAATTATTTAAAACAAAGGTGTTCTTTATTTGATTCTTAACACCATTGAATGCATCTTTGTCAATATTTTCTGGTGTCTGCAGAGTCCTTGTCTGTGACAAATAAATCATTGTTTTTAGCCTAAATTACCAATATCAAAAATTATGTTTATGCCCCAACAGAACATACTTAGCAAAGAAACTGCTAAAAATATTTAAATTTAGTTTATCGCAAGTATGTGATTGTGAGTTTATTCACGATTGTACATCATTCTTATTTTTAACCCGAATGTAAGGAGGACTAAAGATTTCCGACTCCGCCGTAACATGAACGGCTGGTGATTCTGCTTGCGCTAATACACTTGCTACTTCTGATGAATGCTTCAACAACAATAAAATTAATGCCAATAATATAAATCTGTACTATTATTGATTGACCACGAAAACACAGCTACTGTTTTTTTATGTTAGAGTTATGCTTACAACGTAAAAAGCTTGGTACAGTAACAACGGTAACAACTAACACTTATGGCGGTTGAACGAAAACAAAATGTAGCGAGTTCAGTGCAATAACGCCGCATGTGCAGTTGGATTTCATAAGGCCATATCTGCAAAATTATGATATTTTAAAACGTAATCACTTGTGGCTGTATGGCATTTCAAAGTCGAACATGTTAATACTGAAATACCGCCGTAAAATCAAAAATTAAAAATTTGGCATTATGGCGGTATTGAACTGGATGCACGATATACTGGTGGTTCATTTTAAAATATCAAAGATGTTACGACTTTTTAGTACAAGCGGTAAAACTGCATTGTCGAAAATGTTTCTGGGTAGAGCATATCTGTTTATGCAAAGCACCAAATTTGTATGCGTCCCTGGTTCGCCACAAACGTCTCACGGTCCATGCACTGTGAATTACCCTATATATTGTTAGTGATTTGCTGCTGTAAACCCTAAAGAACCTCTAATATCCATAGAGCACAGCCCAAGAAGGTCAGATCGGATGATGTTGGTTGTGAGGTGAGATTGCCATTTTACGAAATTCCGCGCCCAAGAAACTTTTCTCGCCAGAATGCATTTAACCAGACAAAGTCGAGGATGAGATTTGAATGTTTTTATTTTCAGAGCATAATGCCGTCGATCATTAATCAATTGATTAAAATAAAGGTTACTGGATTGTATTGTTTATTATTTAGATAACTCTTTACTATTAGGTCTTACTGAGCCACTTGGCTTTCATTATCTCGCCTACTTTAATGCATAATTAATAAAATCTCTTAAAGCTTAAACTAATCCCTACACATCTTCACTCTGGCTACATTCTTCTTTAACACTATAGAAAGGTGAAACGCCTCTTCATCTCGCTAGCCGTAATTGTCGTCCTGATGCCGTCTCCAGTCTCATACTCTATGTAAAAGAGAAGAAAGGGGAAGCTGCCGCTTCAGCGTATGTCAATGAAGTGACGGAAAATGATGAGAGTGCTCTTCACTACGTTTGTACGGTTACTAAGGAAGAAGTTGAGGTTCCCAATTCAGACAGGTAATCCCCAATAATATCTTCCAGTAGAGATACGAATTTCGGATAATATTTAGGAAGTAAGTGTTATATAAACGCCAAAAGGTGTACAAGATAAAGGTTTTTGATAAACCTCATGACAACATTAAATTTTTGAATTATCCCTTGATTTTTTTATTCTTTTTTGGGTATCCAGAAGGATGTGGCCAACCATATTCGCTATAATCAATAGTATAATGTGGTAGTCATTGAAATCAAGTTCGACGATTTTTAGGCCATGAGATTTGTCTCCTTTCGACAGTTCTATTTCCAGCTACTTCAATATATAGCATGCGGATTGTAGTAGATAGCACCTGCTCTCATTTCTCAAATTATTATTAAGATGCTCAACAGTCAACTATTGAGGATTGTGAGGAATATGTATATATCTAGAAACAAAAATAAAACAACATAAGAACCAAGCAGGAGATACAAGATAGAATAAGTAAGAGGAGGGTGGTAGTATGTCACATCAGCTCTGTTCTATGGTCAAGGAACATATTGCTTAAAAGAAAACATGATATCTATGATGCGGTTCTCATAAGCATTGTACTCTATGGTTGTAAATCCTAGGAAATAACCAAGAACATAAACTTCTGGCACTCGAAATTAAGTACTGGCGCAGATTGGCTAGATTATCAAGAATGGACAGAGTCAGAAATGAATGAACAAAGGACATGGTGAAAGTTAAAACCACAATTCTAGAAAAAGTCCAACAAAAACAACTTATTTCGTGTGGACACGTAGAAAGAATGGCAGAACATCGAACCAAAACTAGTTCTACAATAGATCCCAGCAGAAAAACGAAGAGGGAGGCCAAAAGCATTAGCGGCATTTAGAGGGCCTAATCGAAAAGAAATCTAAGACCCGCAGACTGGGAAGATAGAAAAGGATGGAGGCTGGGAAGGCGTAAGGCGCTATAAGGCCGGATATAGTTGATTGATGAAGTGATTTTATTTGGTATTTTTATTTAAAGTTTAGTTTAATAGTATATTATTAACCAAGGTTTAGACAGCCATCATTATTGCCCGAGCGGCGAGTTTAAATCACGAGGAGCGAAGCGACAAGGGATTTAAGACGCGAGGGCTATAATAAGCTGTCTAACCCGTGGTTAATATATTATTTTTTCCACTACTACAAACTTTTATATGACATTTATCTTTATAGTATTAATAATAATTATAAAAAATTATAGGTAGGTATAAGTATATTTTTTAATCAAGTTACCTGCGCTTTGGAATTGGCAAAATATTTTGTTGTTTTGTCAGGTGGCTTTGTCAATGTCAATTTGTGTTCATTTGTGTCATCAGATTTCACGAGTTTTGCGTTTTTTTTTTTTTAAATAAGCGAAGAAAATGTTAGTGATAATATTATGTGTACACCTCCCGAATTAAGGATGGAAGCAGAAAAAATGTTGATTGTATCGATATTTTACAATATCAAGTAATCTAATATGTATTGATAATTATCTGGTTGCCTACCCACAATGAATTGATGTTGTAGAATTAAAAAATCAAGTTACCTGCGTTCAAACAAAATTCGGTTAAGGTCAAAGATCGGTCAATAATGGATTTCAATGGCTTATTATTGACCATGGTCAATAATGACTTATAAGGTAGAGAAAAACTATTTCTAGCGTTAATAGTCGGTCAATAGTGGCGATGTTATAGGTTAGTAGTGGAAAAAAGTTGTTTATGTCTTGACTAGCTTTGCCTATTAATGTTAATGTTATACTTTTCTTTTGTTTAGGGCAGATATATTTTATGATACAACCTCACGTGCCATTGTTTAAATGACTATTTTATATTATTTTATAATTCTAACAGTTATCGATAGCTATTAGTCCTGTTAAATTAAATTCTTTGATGAAAGTTTCATTCTACAGTTCTAGTAGGTACTACCAGACATCTTTTTTTGAATCCATTAACTCAATTCACCTTAAAATAAAATTTAGCATAGAAATAAGACCTTTATATAACAAACTTGACTTTTCAACATATCATAAACCATGACTTAACAATTAACCAGCAAATTACACCCCAATTCGCTTAGCGTGAATATTGCCATTGAAGCTGTGATGAATTTAAAGTGGTCTTAAACGAGATGTGTATTTGATCTGAAGAACTTGTTGCATGTCGTTGCAAAGGTTATTTTAAGATTAATTCGATTGTGCAATGAAAATTGCAGGTTGTCGTTTGAAACGTAGCGTGCATTATATTCCGTAATCCCAATAATATAAATTTGAATAAAATATCATTTATCAAAACGCTATGGTTCTCTGTAAAATAATTTCGTTTACACACAGTGTATGTGATGTATTGGTTGAATACTTTACATTTGAAAAAGCCGCTGTGACTGCAAAATACGTGTCATTTTGCTACTAGAAAGTGAAAATCAAAAAACAGTAGGGTGTTTCGTAACTCCGAGATTAACAGATCTTCTTTGAATATTTGTCCTGAGTAAAGATTTAATATTAAAATTCAAAATAATATGCCTTGTTTTTCCCCTCAATGGAGCCTAACTTTATAAATACGTACAAAATTTCATCTTGGACATTTCTATAACTTAGGGATTGATTCTCTTCTTATTAAAGTTGCAACACAATTAAGGAAAGTTAAATATTAGCAAAGTTATAGTAAAGAGAAATTTTGCAAACCTCATTCTCATAAATGGACTACTAATGAGACGATATTTGCATTTTTGATTATTTCAATTTATTTTAATACACCGTGAGTGTTATAATGAAAAGCCCATAAACGCTTTGTAGAGAGGTCTTAAGATATTTACTTTTAACCCATTGGAAATTTACATTTATTAGAAAATATGTACCTATCGTCATCGTCAATTATATTCCGTTTCTTCAACCCTGAAATGATAGAATCCTCATCACCTATGAAAATGACATGTAGTTTCTTAAAGAATAATAATTCTAGTATTTTAACAAATAGAAACATTTCTCATTACAATTTAGGTATTTTTTATATTTTATGAATTAATTTTTTACGATATTATATAGAGCATAGCATAATAGGCAGACAATGTTATAACAATGGTTAAACTCAATATTTTACGATCAAAAGGTGGAGGTTTTAAAAATAAAATGATCCGTCTTACAAACCTACCTGTTACCTGTAATTATAATAAGCAATAAAACACCAAGTCTCGACTTCAAATGAATTCTTACTTAGTGGTTACATGTTTTGCTCCAGAACGAGCATCCTCAGACCCTGCTGTAACAACAAAATTTGAAGAAAAATCAAACAGCACCAAACTAATAATTTTTTAAGATTCAAGAAGTAGTCCATTTTCTGTGGCGAGATTATTAAAGAAAACAAGGTCTGTCTATACCACCAAACTAAGTTAGTTTGGTGGTATAGACAGACCTTGTTTTCTTTAATAATTTTTTGTTCTATGATAAGGCACAGCACTGCGGGATAAATCCTTTATGGTACTCTGGGAGCGGTGCGTGTGCGTAGGAAACGATTCACGTTGGTCTTGAATCTTTGGAGATTATACTCGTTGGGGAACACGATCTCAGGGAGGTCGTTCCAGAGTGATGACGTTCTCCAGATGAAAGAGTTTTGAAACAGTGTCGTTCGAGGGACACTAAGCTGAACCACGTACTGGTGGGCTGCAGTGTATCGTCGTGTATTTCTATCATGCGCCGCTCTGAGTGGTATGAAGCGGGCAACCTCAGTTGAGCACTTGCCATGAAAATATTTGTAAAATAGACTCAAGTCGCCAACATACCTTCAGTGTTCAAGGCTTCCCAGGTTGCTTGTCAGACTATGGTCACCGATCAAGCGAATGGCTCTTCTTTGAATGGAATCTAGCAATCTTAGGTTATGTTTAGGAGCAAAGCCAGAGCGATGGTCGAATTTGGGCTTTATAGAGCATGAAAAGTTGTTGGGGTGTATAGAAAGTTCTTAATTCGGAAAAGTACTCCAAGCGTCTGACTTAGCAATGGCCGCAACGTGACTATGCCAAGACATATGACTATCCAAATTAACGCTCAATAAATGAATTGATGAAGCCAAGGGAATCGAGTGTCCCGCCATAACTATATTCGGTTCTTCAACATTAACTTTTTTAGAAAAAGCTGCCGCCTGGGTCTTTTTAGCGTTAAATTCTACAACAGCATTTTGCTGTTCTTTGTTTGGGTCTAAAGGTGCTCTTTCTGGAGTGAAACATGTAACAACTAATTAAAACGAAGCCGAGACGTAGTATCTTTTATTGCTTATAACTTGTAACCAGGCCGCTTTAAGAACTATGAACTATTTTTTCGATTATAATATGTAATCAGCTTGGGTGCATAGCAAACAACTTCACCCGAATGGTCACAAAATAATGCAAGACCTACTAACAACACTGAAGAGTAAGATGCGTCTGGGGATGTATCTGGCGAATGGGAAAAGACAAATCTTAGGAAATGTGAATTATTTACGTTATTGTTGTTTGTTAACAGTCAAAACCCATAAATAAGCGTTTGGCGTCACCGCCGCAATTGCGACCCATGTCTCTGCAGGTTTCCCTTCTGACTTCTGAACTTCTATAAGTTCCTGTTGGTTTGGGTCGGGTGGCACGTATGGTCGCCGCGAGATGTTGCATTATGCTACATCCTCAGTTGGTCACTCATATATATCAGTGCACTTTGTGTTCTTTTCCATTTCGTCAGATCCTAGCCTCACTGACGAACCGCAATACGGTGAAACTAGTCTAGGGGTAGGGGAAAAAACGAACCTAGAAAATGTAAATTGTTAACGTTGTTAAATTGTTTGTCAATTGAATAGTTTAGGTTAGATTTTAATAATTTAGGTCTTAGATCGATCTTACTTTAAGTGTATCATTGTAGTTTTTAAAATTTTGTCTATTCCTAGAGAGGTAGTTAAACTTCTTCTTGAAAATGGCGCTGACGTGAAACTACAAACAAAACAACATGAGACTGCCTTTCATTTACTTGCTTCTGCAGGCAACAATGACGTTCTTATGGAAATGATTGCCCACATGTCTCCCACGGATGCCCAAAAAGCTTTAAACAGGCAAAACGCTAATGGGTGGACACCATTGTTAATAGCATCCCATAAAGGTACTTTTCCGAACTCACCTAAGCATTGAATAGATGACTTTCTACAGTATATTTTTCCTTTCATTACCATAAACAAATATTTTCCACTCAGGTCACATTGAATTAGTCAACAACCTTTTGGCCAATCATGCAAGGGTTGATGTGTTTGACTTAGAGGGCAGATCAGCACTTCATCTAGCTGCGGAACATGGATATCTTCATGTCTGCGATTCTCTGTTAACACATAAAGCTTTTATAAATTCCAAATCAAGAAATGGACGAACGGGTAAAAGACAGAATACAATTTACGTTTATAAAAAAATTTTTAATATGTATGTTTTGTCCTATAGCTCTTCACTTGGCTGCAATGAACGGCTACGTTCATCTTGTAAAGTTCCTAATCAAAGATCATAACGCCGTCATTGACATTCTTACTTTAAAGAAACAAACTCCTCTACATTTAGCTGCGGCTGCTGGTCAAATAGAAGTATGTAAACTTCTTTTGGAGTTGGGAGCTGATATCGATGCCACAGGTAACAAGATCGTCAAATGCTGCACTGCAGTAAAGTCTCTATTACGAAATACGTGCAATCGTTTTAATATTAACAAGTAGAATTGTTCAATACGTTGGGAAATGTGCTACACTTGTATTTTCTAATTTTAGATGAGGACGGTCAAAAACCAGTGCACGCAGCTTGCCAAAACAATTTTTCTGAAGTTGCCAAACTTTTTTTACAACAACACCCCAGCTTGGTCATGGCTACGACTAAAAATGGAAATACATGTGCTCATATAGCAGCTGCTCAGGGCAGTGTTACTGTCATAGAAGAACTCATGAAATTCGATAGACAGGTATAAATAACAAACAGTTAAACTTTGATAAAAACATACTCAGTAAATTGTCAATGCATTATTTAACTTATTAATGGTGGTCCAAAGATATAACCCGTATTACATGTATTTTTTGGTTGATGAGAAAAACATATTCTGTATTTGGCAGGGAGTTATTTCAGCTAGAAATAAAATCACAGATGCAACACCCTTACAAATGGCCGCCGAAGGAGGTCACGCTGAAGTCGTTAAAGCTTTGGTAAGAGCAGGAGCATCAGTCACTGATGAAAATAAAGGTAAAGTGCAACTTCATTAAAAATAATATTCTTTTCATAATAATGATAATTTTATTGATGGCGATGATGTCAATTATAAGGAACTTCAAATTTCTATGCAAAACATATTAAACATACTTGGTTTGTAGGTGGTTTTACAGCAGTCCATTTGGCAGCCCAATATGGTCACTTGCAAGTCCTAGAGGTTTTGCGTTCCTCAAACAACTTAAGGGTCATAAGCAAGAAACTAGGTGTTACACCTTTACATGTAGCAGCTTATTTCGGGCAGGCAGATACTGTAAGAGAACTTCTGACACACGTTCCTGGTACTGTTAAGTCAGAGCAGCCCAATGGCGCTTCATTGGTACCAGCATTGGGGAACGAATCTGGTATGACACCATTGCATTTAGCATCGTTCTCTGGGAATGAAAACGTTGTACGATTATTGCTAAACTCTGCTGGTGTTCAAGTTGATGCAGCAACGCATGAAAATGTAAGAACACATTTCTTTACTTACGTATTCGAAACTACTTACCTTTAGAAAGTTACTAAATTTATTTTTACCACGGATTTTATTTAGGGGTATAATCCCATGCATCTTGCTTGCTATGGTGGTCATGTGACTGTCGTTGGGCTATTGCTGAGTAGATCCGCTGAACTATTAGAGAGCAGGGACAAACATGGAAAAACTGGACTGCACATAGCTGCTACCCATGGACATTATCAGATGGTGGAGGTGCTATTGGGTAAAGATTAACATTCCGTTTATTTTTAAATGCATTCTACATGGACCTTGTATTCTATAAATAGGGAATACAGAGGTGGTTAAATTACGAAAAAAGTTGCACATTACATTCTAATTTCCACTCTTTCTTCTCTGCAAGATTACTTAATTAAATTTTGAATCTGACGTTTCGTTTCCTAGCAACCATCATTACCTTTGTTAAGTCGATTTTAAAGTAATTTTAAATTTTTGTAAATTTCACTTTTTATTCTAAATCCAACGTCATATCCCACTTAATATTTATTAAACGTTTCAGACTAAGAGACTCATTATCGATTCAATTTAACACCCTTTTTAAAATGTTTTTGTTCTTACTGTTATATTTACACTCTAGTTAGCTTTAAAAACATTTTATTTTATTTAATATTATTTACAATAATGTTGAATTTATTTTCATATGCTTTGGGGAAAGCCGGGAGGGTTTGGATCATATTTGAACAAATAATTATGGTGCGGACGTGTGTAAGATATAACTAAAATTTTGGAATTAAACTAATTGATTTCTCTTACATACATAACTGCATATTATTTTTAAAAAGTAAGACATTATTATGAGTTAGATAAATATACAGAGTGGCAAGAAGTAGCGCATAATGTCTGTAACTTTTAATTTACCTCGCATACGAGAAAGTGACCTGTATGAAAGTTGTTCAGTAAACTATTCCCCACATTTCGACCTGCATGAATTTTTTTTGTCATTTCTGGTTTGGTTGCCATGGAGACCAACTTATTTTTTTTAAATGGAACACTCTGCATGTGATTGCATATTTGGATTCTACTGGGATAACTCTGAATTTTTTGTATTTCAAAATTTTATTTATTTAAAATTGTAACAAACTTTATAATAACAAAATAAATATCCTAGAAAACTGAACAACTTAACATCGGAATAATAAACAAGTGAAACCTTTTCAGTGGATCAGGTGTACAAAATGACCACCATTTTTTGCTAAGCAGAGCGCCAGTCGATCCCTGAACCCGTCTACAACGTTTAAAAGGAAGTCCTCTGGAATGGCCCGAATTTCAGCACTAATTCTAACTTTTAAAGATTCTAAGTCATTTGGACGATTAACGTAGACTTTGTTCTTTAAGTGTCTCTACAGAAAGAAGTCGAGCGGGGTTAAGTCCGGGGATCGCGCTGGCCAGTCAATAGCACCTTTTCTGTCTATTCAACGTCCTGGAGATTGTTTGCTTATGTATTGTCTAATATTTGCCGCATAATGCACAGGTGCTCCATTTTGCTGGAATCATACCTGTTCGTTTATGCCATTATTTACACCCGGTAAAACCATTGTGCAAGGAATTATGTGATTCCTGAGGAGGTCCAGATATTTTTCGCCATTCAAATTACCATATATGAAAAAAGATCTTAAAATATGTCCCCCAACTATGCCCGCCCAAACCTTAACTTTTTCCTGGCTCTGAGTAGGAACTTCCTGAACCAGTGAGTATTCTCAGCAGACCATTAACGATAATTGTGTCTATTAACAATGCTATTTAAATGGAAAGTAGCTTCATCCGAGAAAATGATATTTGTTGCGAAGTTATTATCGTTATTGCATCTTTCCATCATCAGCTTACGAAATTCAGCTCTTCTATAAAAATCGTCCTCGTTTAACTCGTGCACAAACTTTATCTTGTAGGGATTCAACTTCTCCTGCTTAAACAAATTTTTCACTGACTGATGAGACACAATTAAAATTTATTGCCATTGGCCTGGATGATTGTATTGGATTTTCATGTATTGAGAGCATGATATCCAAAGCTTTGTCTCCCTCGGTTGCTGTTTTAGGTCGACCTGATCTAGCGGCTTCCCTAACACTGCCTGTTTGTCGAAATATCTTTCTCATTATTAAAATTTCAACTCGTTGTTTCTCATTCAGATGAACCATAGTGTAAACAAATTAGAAATCAGCCAACAGAAAATTAAACAGCTCGCTATCATGAAAATACCTTGACTTAACTGGTGGGTACTAGGTAGGAATAATTATAATTAGGAAGTTTTCATTTTTGAGCTGCCAATCTCTTAAACGCTTACAGATAGGTGAAAATTTGAAATACAAGAAATTCAGAGTTTTCTCAGTAGAATCCAATATGCATATGTAGGATATTTCATTTAAAAAAAGTAAGTTAGTCTCTATGGCAACCAAACCAAAAATGACAGAAAAAATTCATGCATGTTGAAATGTGGGCAATAATTTACTGAACAACTTTTATAAAGGTCACTTTTCCGTATCCGAGATAATTCAAAAGTTACAGGCATTATGCGCGACCTTTTTGCCACTCTGTATATATTTTGATGCAATATGTTTAGAACCTCCCCAACGATAGGGAATGTATGAACAATCAATCAGTAAGCAAGAATATTATTCAAAATTATTCTTTGACCAAAAGATCTTTAAACATCCTGCATGACTTTGCAGGAGTTTGTAATGCGAAATTTTTTCTAGTTTAGTCATTTCTGGATGTCCTGAGTTTACGTTACGAGATCCCTTATCCGGGTGTGTCTAGTACCGTTTTTAAACTAATTGCCGCAATTAACCGAATTAGCTGATATAAATATAAAAATATTATCCTTTGGGCGTACAAAAATTTATTAGCTTCACTTTATTAAAATAGCCGAATAATTGCTAATAATTGTCCAGTCATTTAAAAATATTTTACTCATCCATGATCTAAAAAGTGGTAGAAATAATTTATGTACAATTGACAAGAGGAAAAAATTTATTCTTCCCATTTACAAATTATAGGCATAAAAGCTCTTTAACATTGTTCAACTATTTTTTCATGTGGGGCATTACTTTTATTGATAGCAGTTAAAAAGTAATAAGTAGGTCAAAATTACCATACTTACTCGGGGTTTCTTATACATATCAGATTTGTTGTAGGTCTCTATGTAAAACGTTTGAGATCAAGGGCTTGATAAGAACTGACGTTGTAATAATTTTCGTTAGGTAATTAAAACAGCAAATTAACCTTGACGAAATTTTTTACATAACTAGAGAAACGGTAAAAAGAATCAAGAATGAAAATTGTTATTATTTCTTTAAATATAATATCGTTATTGATGGCGCACTGGTTTAATTATCTAGTAGCTACATTCATTTTTACTATGTGGCCAAGAAGGTTGCACACTAGTTCGTCATTGTTTGCTACCTTTAGATTAAAATAACTGTTTACTTAGACATTTGTGTTTTTGTTCCTTAATGCAGGTTATGGTAGCATGTTACAAGATTCACGACAATACACTGGTTGATACTTAACATAAAACCGCCCCGATATCGTAGGGAGATCAGTTTCGTACGTCAGATAACGCGTAATCGCTTTACTTAAAAAGCAACTATCAATTCAATTAATTGCCCAAAAAGGCCTTTAACTCATGTAGCGTGCATAAGAGCATCTAGCTTCCCCGAGCTATCTACACAGTATACTACTTAATAGCGTCCGTAAGGGAACAATTGCGTAACCAAGCCATCTTGGAAGACTGCTGGTTTCACCCTTGCGCCGTGCTTCGTGTCTCTTTCAACCGGCGCGCGATGCAATCTGACTACATATTTCGCCCAATAGGAAGCTTGCGTCCCAAAGTTGATGTTTTGCACATCCCGTCGCTAAGCGCGTTTGACTAGCTTGACTAGCTACGTGACTGAATGCCAATCACTGCGTTAATTTACAAACAAAAATAGCAGAGATTGAAATTGCACGCACACATCATTTACCAACCTATTCTTTTACACGAGCCTTTAAAATAGTACATTATTTAACGAGCGTATAAGGAAGGCTATATTACACGAGATTTTAAAACACGAGCCGAAGGCGAGTGTTTTAAGGATTCGAGTGTAATATAGCCATTATACGCGAGTCAAATACTATACTTTATCTACGACTATTCAGTATTCAAGAAGTTAGAAAATGGATTCAGAGCAACACATTTTATTACAATAGGATTATTATTAATGGTATTTCTTAACTAAAAAATACAATTCAACGATGTTAACCATAATTAAACAAAATACAATTGCAGCCCGAATTTCTGGAGGGGTACTTTGGATTTCGTTTTCGTCATCCGAAATCATGATATTTTACTTTGAAATCAACAACAAAATGTCACAGCGAAACTTAAATGACTGAGGAAAAAAATGATTCGTTTACTTGTCAATCGGTTGCTATGGTATTAATACCATTCACGCCTGCTTAAACTAGATCTGGTGCGTTTTTATCGTAATTCAGGTAACTTTGTTTTGTTGGGACCGTGGAATATGAAATCTCATATTCCACGGCTGTGGAATATGAGTAACTATGGTAATATGAACCACATTATATATGTACTAACAAACACATTATGCTTCTATTATTAAATAGTCGTAGATAAAAAAATTTATGTATCCAAATAACTCGGAAAAAAATTATTATTAAATCCAAAATAGCCCAACTGGAGATTTGAGACCGTATATAGGTTTAAATAAATTCTGTGACATACTAATGCCCTTAAAAAAAATTTTATTTGCCGAAATAAATTAGAAAATAATTTTTTTCCATCTTACGGGGGACCAAACCAAGCTAATATGTCCCAAATGGCCGCAAATAGCATACCTAAACCGTTTATTTAATGTACTGATCCAGTGTATATACAACCTATTAATAATATTATAAACTAAAAATGATTATCTGTAACATAGGTCAAGGAGCAGAAATAAACGCCCCCGATAAGAATGGCTGGACTCCTCTACACTGTGCCTCCAGAGCGGGATATGTCGAAGTAGTCAAACTATTAGTCGAATCAGGAGCATCTCCTAAATCAGAAACAAACCTAGGAGCTGTTCCTATATGGTTCGCTGCTTCTGAGGGACATCATGCGGTTTTGGAATATTTAATGACGAAGGAGCATGATACGTATGCTTTAATGGAGGATAGAAGGTAAAAAATAAAGTCTTTACAGGGTTAGTTCTATGTATGAAAACGGTCAAATATTTCATCATCGGGATGGTATAGTTTCGCGAAATCCGCCAATGTACGTCGAAAAGGCGCCCTAGCCTGTACAGAGGTAATAGAGTATTTGATTGGTTGATATCAGGTTGTGGATCTTGAGGGGATTAGATCCGATAAACGAAATGTATGCATTGGTGTTCCGCAGGAATCCATCCTAGGCCCTGTTATTCCTAATTTTTGCGAATGATCTTCCAGACCTAACTCATAATGAAAGAGGACTTGTTATGTTCGCTGATGATAATTCTTATTCGAGTTGTAGCAGTACCGCCGAGAGTTCGATTACATTATTACGTGATATGCTTGCAAGTTTCAACACATGGTTTGCCGGCAATGGGTTATGTTTGAATACAACCAAAACAGTGTTTATCAGCTTCACTCCGGGCCGGTCAACTTTTAATGAGAGTGTTCTTGTCAGGGCGAATGGTGGATCGATTGCACAGGTTGTTTAAGCAAAAGTACTAGGCATATATATTGACAATGCCCTATCGTGGAGCTTTTACTGCACTGAACTAAGTTCTAAAATGTCTCCGGTACCGCCTACGTGGTGTGGTCGGCAGGAATATTATCTTGTCTTATTACCATGCCCAATTTGTTTCTCGAGTAAAAAGTGGAATTTTGTTTCGGGGTTTCTCTCCGTCGAATTTAAATAGAATAATTTTAATCCAGAGGAAAGCTATAAGAAGTATGATCAGAGTGTCTTGTCGTCATCCATGACGGAGGCTATTTAAAACACTTCAATTGCTTACTTTGCCGAGGTTATACATTTCAGAAGTTCTTATGAACGTAAAAAATAATCTAAATAGTTTTTTATCCATGGAGAACGTTCATAATTATGAGACGCGTAACAATATGAACTTTGTTGTACAGGCACACAACATGACATTATTTGAGAGGAGCCCATTCTACATGGGAACAAAACTCTAAAATAAGTTGCCTAGGGAAATCAGAAGCATAGCGAGCAAAGTACTTTTCAAGAAAATTGTATGTAATTTATTAATTTCTCGTGTTTTCTACAATGTTAGTGAGAATATGGATTGTGATTGGTTATCTTAACTGTAATTTTTGCATTTATAAATTTAAATAGCCGCTTTTCCACAGTTGTCTGTGGCTGAAATTGACTTTTTATATACCAATGTAAACGTTGGTCACTTGAAATAAAAATTTATTTATTTATCTATTGCGGTATTAAGAATGGTACTCGGAATGGTATATACAGGGTGTTAATTAAGTAAGTACAGAAACTTTAAGGAATTAATCCTTAATTGATTTTAAGACCGAATGTTCATATAATTATAGGTCCGCAAAAGCTCCGTTTTCAAGATACAGAGTGTTCAAATTAAAAAAAAATTCACATTTTTCTATTATTATATTGAATGGTATCAGTTACTTCATTGAAACATGGTACACACTAATAGATATTTAGAGGCTACATTTTGCAAGTATTAAGATATTTTTAATTCAACCACGAGCGTAGATATGGGTGACCTTCTTAGGATTTTCAAGCAAAAAATGGCACGCCACTGACTGTTTTAAACTTTTAAAGCCTTATCTAGTAAGACAAGCAAGAGGTACACAAAAAGTGTCTCTTGATAGTTTTTGATAGGATGAACCCTTTTCGAGAAAATTTCCTTATTCGGTTTTCATGCACGCCTATGGACAAATTTAAGTGTGAATCAAAATTGCTCAGAACCAAAAAAAAATACGAGACAGATCTTACGAAAATAAATTCAAAAAACTATGAAATCGTTTCGGGAACCGTTTGATTTTCACAATAAAAGGACATTGAAATAATTACCAAGTCATTTTTAATTTTTTACATATTACATGGGTAATGTTCAATTCGTGCGCTATTTTTCGCGTACTGGTATCAGGGTTTCTCTCAATTTCGTTTAGAACAGCTTCTTCAATATAAATTGTTCTAACCGTTACGGGTCTCCCTATAACGACCGTAGACCTTTGAAAAGTTCCTGTCTCAGAAAACCGTGCGTGGAGTCTTATAAATGTTCTTGCGTTAGGTACCGCCCGTTGAGGAAATCTTTCATGATAGATACGTCTTGCAGCTTCAGCATTACCATGAGCCATTCCATAACAAAAATGCATGTCTGACATTTCGCTATTAGTAAATTGAACCATTTTGAACGGAAAATAATCACCGAAAATAAGTTCTAAGAACGACAAATTAATAATTTAATTACCTTATAAGTAACTGTCAAGTTGTTTGCCATACTGCAATAATTGTTTTTCAAAGCACACTTTGTTTAATAGAATAGTTTTGTAAAAACGGTTTTAAGTCTTAAACGCGTATGTAGTCTATTATAATTTTTCAATTTTCTTAGTTCCTAGCAAATTTTAAGAAATATTTTAGTTTTTATTTGTTGAAATTATAATTTTTTTTTAATAAAAAAAATTAAAAATGTCCTTGTAATTATTTCAATGTCCTTTTATTGTGGAAATCAAGCGGTTCCCGAAACGATTGAATAGTTTTTTGAATTTATTTTCATAAGATGTGTCTCGTATTTATTTTTGGTGAGTTCTGAGCAATTTTGATTCACACTTAAATTTGTCCATAGGCGTGCATGAAAGCCGAATAAGGAAATTTTCTCGAAAAGGGTTCATCCTATCAAAAATTATCAAGAGACACTTTTTGTGTACCTCTTGCCTGTCTTACTAGATAGTGCTTTAAAAGTTTAAAACAGTCAGTGGCGTGCCATTTTTTGCTTGAAAATCCTAAGGTTACCAATATCTACGCTCGTGGTTGAATTAAAAATATCTTAATTCTTGCAAAATGTAGCCTCTAAATATCTATTAGTGTGTACCATGTTTCAATGAAGTAACTGATACCATTCAATATTATAATAGAAAAATGTGATTTTTTTTTTAAATTTGAACACTCTGTATCTCGAAAACGGAGCTCTTGCGGACCTATAATTATATGAACTTTCGGTCTTAAAAGCAATCAAGGATTAATTCCTTAAAGTTTCCGTACTTACTTAATTAACACCCTGTATAATGTTGCCACATCTATCCTTTTTTATAAATTAAATTTGCTTTATTATTTTTAATGGAACATCCTGTATTTATGTTTTATTATTAAAAAGCAAAAAATGCTGTATAATTGATTAAAAAATTTGTATTTTTCTTTATCTCGAAACTATAGTTGGGGTCAAGCAAATATTTGACGCGTGACACTTCCATATTGTCATGGGTGTCAAATACGGCAGGCCACTCATAATATAAAATTTACTAATGGCTAATTTATATTATAATAATTACCACCCACTCGAAGTATTTGTATCTTTATCCTTTTATATGACTAAAAAGAGATATACATAAACCGAGTTACCTTCTCGTCGATTTGGTCAAATCATATGGGCTGCAGATCCGCATTTTATTTATTAATTTAATCGTTATACACTACTAATCGTTATACACTACTAAGATTGCTTTTGTTAAGACCAGTGATATTAATGGTCAATCCTTAATCCCACCATTACAATGCACATAATTTATCAAAACAAATTTATTTATGATTCAAGAAGTAGTCCATTTTCTGTGGCGAGTTTATGAATAGAAATAAAGGTCTGTCTTTACCACCAAAATACGTTTATTTACCCCTCTAGGGTGGAAGTTAAGGGTTAGGGAGAATACATGAGAGTAAATGTTAAATTAAATTTCTTAATGTAGACGTTGTACTAGTTTCGACTTTAGTGAAAGTCATCATCAGCAACTCAGTAATAAGAAATTTATTTTTAGACTATGATTAAAACAAGTGGGTAAGAAAGTGGTTCAACAATATAAAATCTTAACCTGTCGCATTAGCCAATGGATTCGACAGCAGTTTATCATGGATACCATGCTACTTCATACAATAGGGGAAATATTTTTTGGAGTAATTGGCATTAAATCCGAAAGTCATACTAGATTATCAACAGATGTGCAGTACAATATTAATGTCAAAGACACTAAGTGAAATATATTAATGATACACGTGCTACTCAGAGATTATAGGATTAATCAATTATTTTATGAAATTTTAATTAAGTTATGTGGAGACATAATTTGGTGGTTTTTAGAAAAAGTCAATAGAAATAAAATAAATTATTATTCTCAAAAAAACACATAAAACGTACTGGAGTTATGACGTGATAATTGGAATTTGTCACATGGTCAACATTCCATTTTAAATTACCACTTCCGTGAAAAAAAAGGAAATAAAATAAAAATTAAGAAAATTAAAAATTAAAAAATTAAAAATTAGCAGGTACCAATGGAGGCAATTTTCTTTTCTTTTTCTTTGGTGATGACTTCATCAAATTAATTGTGTTAAACATCAGGGAACTACGCGTGCTAGTCAAAGCAATTGTCGTTGTAAAAATTCATTTTTACAACGACAAATGCCGTTGTAAAAATTCATTTTTACAACGACAATTGCTTTGACTACCACTTCCGTGAAAAAAAAGGAAATAAAATAAAAATTAAGAAAATTAAAAATTAAAAAATTAAAAATTAGCAGGTACCAATGGAGGCAATTTTCTTTTCTTTTTCTTTGGTGATGACTTCATCAAATTAATTGTGTTAAACATCAGGGAACTACGCGTGCTAGTCAAAGCAATTGTCGTTGTAAAAATTCATTTTTACAACGACAATTGTCGTTGTAAAAACTCATTTTATTTCCTTTTTTTCACGGAAGTGGTAATTTAAAATGGAATGTTGACCATGTGACAAATTCCAATTATCACGTCATAACTCCAGTACGTTTTATGTGTTTTTTTGAGAATAATAATTTATTTTATTTCTATTGACTTTTTCTAAAAACCACCAAATTATGTCTCCACATAACTTAATTAAAATTTCATAAAATAATTGATTAATCCTATAATCTCTGAGTAGCACGTGTATCATTAATATATTTCACTTAGTGTCTTTGACATTAATATTGTACTGCACATCTGTTGATAATCTAGTATGACTTTCGGATTTAATGCCAATTACTCCAAAAAATATTTCCCCTATTGTATGAAGTAGCATGGTATCCATGATAAACTGCTGTCGAATCCATTGGCTAATGACAGGTTAAGATTTTATATTGTTGAACCACTTTCTTACCCACTTGTTTTAATCATAGTCTAAAAAGAAATTTCTTATTACTGAGTTGCTGATGATGACTTTCACTAAAGTCGAAACTAGTACAACGTCTACATTAAGAAATTTAATTTAACATTTACTCTCATGTATTCTCCCTAACCCTTAACTTCCACCCTAGAGGGGTAAATAAACGTATTTTGGTGGTAAAGACAGACCTTTATTTCTAAATTTATTTATATTATAATTATTCATAATATTCTTAGACCAATTTCCCAGCAATAATTTTCTGCAAAGATTTATAAATAACAATATTCGTCAGTCCAGCCCTGACTAAGTATCAGCTGTAATAAAGTTGGTGAAATCAAAATAACCTAGTATTGGACAAATATGACAAGATGGAAGTGTCACGCGTCAAATATTTGCTTGACTCCAACTATAACAATGCGTTCAATTTTACCTAATTTTAACATGATTTCTATATCTTCAGACGAACCATTTTGTGTTGGCACTGTTTAGACGTTTGGAAATTATGAGGCAAATAACAAATAACAATCACAACTATTTCATGTTTCTGGCCAACAACATTTCACTATAATATTGAACAAAAAAATGCAATTAAAACTAATAACATGTTTTTTATAGTACCTTCATGATTTTTTCCACTCTTTAAATATAATATAATTTAAAATAATAAGGCTGGTACAATTTCTGAAAGTAAGGATGTCGCAATATTGCCTGTATTATTTCGAGTAGCACTTTCCTGGGGCGGCAAATTTTGGATAAGATTATTAAACAAAAACTTGACTGGATAACTACGATTAGTTAAACGGATACCGCGGCTTTATCGGTGACCATGATCTGACAAACAACCTAGAAAGCCTTAAACATTGAAGAAAAGTTGGCGACGTATGTGGTTCAGTTTAGTGTCCCTCGAACGACACTGTTTAAAAATTCTTTCATCTGTAGAATGACATTACTCTGGCACGATCTCCCTGATGTTCTCCAATCTCCAAAGATTAAAGATCAATGTAAATGGTATCCTACGCGCATGCACCGCTTGTAGAGCGCCATAAAGGATCTATCCTGTGCCTGATCATAAAAGAAAACTAAACATTTTACATTATTTGTTAACGATTTTTTTTTATAATTTAGCCCAAGCGTAAAAACCGTATAAAAATATTAATAAATTTTAAATAATTTCTGAGTACGTCTCTCTGTAGTAGTGAAGTTAAGAACCGTAGTTCATTAAATCGTTTATTTTTAAACGCCAGCAATTTTACTTCCCGTTCGTCAAAGAATTTTTGAATCACCCTATATGAGTTAGTTCAGCTTGATTAATCTACCGGGTGTTCCACGGTGTTTTGACATATTTTAAATGGTTATCGACACTGTGAGCAACTTCAATTGTGAGCAACTCCAATTAGGTATACTTTTTTATATCTAACATCGAATTTTGTTGACAATACCAAATAAATATTTCGATTTCTTTTAATAAGAAATCGAATTTGTCGTTCTTTCATACTCAAATTTTAGAAGTTTTCTAAATAATGGGCCCTTGCTTGTAGTAAGTTGTAATGATAAAGAACTACATTATCAACCGAGTTAATGATATGCAAGGTATTTCATTTGAAATAAAAAGTTACCCTATTTCTGAAAGATAGCATTTTCAGTTTTTATTTTTTCCTGTATATTATATAATTGCAAAAAAACAGTTTACCAAGAAACCTCCGAGTCACGTGAACTCCTCTGTGAAAACCACAACTTAAAGTCTATGATCGTGCCCTTAACTTAAACCAAACTATTTAAAATGTGTGGAACACCCTGTAGACACGTTAACGAATTTCAGTAAGAGTATAACTGACGTGTATTAAAAGTGGCTAATGCACAATACTATTCATTTTATATTTCCCAGGTTTGTCTACAACCTGATGGTTTGTTCAAAAAACCACAACAATAAACCTATAGAGGAATTTATTCTGGTGTCTCCAGCTCCTGTTGACACTGCTGCCAAATTATCAAATATTTTAATAGTGCTTTCGAACAAGGAAAAGGAGAGAGCGAAAGATCTCATTGCTGCGGGAAAATTTTGTGAGGGGATGGCTACAGAGTTACTGGCTTTAGGTAATTTTTAACTCAACTATTATATATTTCCTGCAACTGTTAACACTTCGTTTTTACCATTTTAGCTGCTGGGGCAGATTCTGCTGGAAAAGTTTTAACAGCAACTGATAGAAGAAACGTGGAATTCCTGGATGTACTAATAGAAAATGAACAGAAAGAAGTTATCGCGCATACGGTGGTTCAACGATATCTCCAGGTAAAGAATAGGTTTTTTATAACAAAACCGGTACAGCCTAATGAACGTAGGGTTGTTTATATATTGTCAAATTTTTAACGTCCCTAGATAAGACCCACAAATAGCAAGAGGGCTATGGGTTATGGTCTAAGCTTACTTATTGTTATGTGAGACCTAGTAAAATGACCGAAGGTATACTTTCCTTACCAAGGTATTATGCAGTTTTTACCTTTTTGTACAACAAAACTTGCATTATATAAATTGGGCTAGTTTTCAACATACCTATACGCTTCTTGCAGCTCTATATACTTCTGCGATTTTCTTCGGATCATCAAGGTTGTCAACTCGTTGAATGTGCACATCAGTGGCGGATATTCGTCAACGATTATCAAACTGTGTGCCGCAGAACCCAAGGGTTTGCAAAACTTAGGAGCTTTAATGGCGTCATAATATTCAAAAAAGTAAATCGAAACAATAAAAGTCAACGCCTCTAAAATTAATAAGTGATCAAGGTGTTCTATCTCTTGAAAAATTCTCCAGTAATAAAAACAATTAGGTATATCGTTTATTTTTGGAGGTAATTTCGTTTGATAAAATTTTAATTTTTTGAATTTTACATTGATTTCGTTGTACGCGGCTAAGAAAATATAATTAGAGCGCTTTTTGTGATGCTATTAATTTCTTTTCAAAAACTATCTTAATCATGGCTTCTTCTCGTGCATATTTAAAATTGTAACTTTGTTGAAAAAATCAATTTTATTAATTTTTCGTATTTTTGACTATATCTCGAAAACTATGCGAGGCACAGCAAAATGTCAAGAGACGTTTTTCATAGATGCAGTAGAGAGTTGGATTTATTTCTGACCAGAAAAAAAAACAATAAGTTTCCTACAATTTTCAAGATATTTAGAATTGAATGATTTTTGATAGGAAATATGAATATACTCTTAAAGTTTCAAATCTTTCTGTTCAGTGGTTTTAGAGATCACTAGGCTAACATATTCATTAAATTTTACGGACCGACAGATATATAAACATTACATTAAATCCATATTTTCTAATGAAAAGATCTGGTATTTCACGTTAAAAGTAAGTTCTGAAAAGGATTTCGTTTATCAAAAAGATTTAGAAACTCTGATGTCTATCGCATGCTGAATTTGAAATGTATTTTGATATCACGGAATTAATTACATTAATAATTATTATAAATCTGGATTTTTTATTTTTTTCTCCACGCTTAGGGTGGGAACGCCTAAGAGTACGCGTCCCTTAAGAGTACCCACTTTGTTTTTCCACCATATCAGTAGGCGACACTTTTAAACTGAGCTAATACAGAAATCAAATTGTCGTTAGGGTGGCAGTTGCTGCTTAAAGTTTGAAGTATGTGCGCGCATGCTATTCGAAGTAACGATACAAAGTTTGTTTTTAATGGATATAATATAATATTTTCGATTTTTTAGGTAAGTTATAACAGTTACGTTATTCTGTTTCAATAAATATTGTTTGGCATAATTCAAAGCACTATGTTTATACTTTCGAACCATGTATTTGGGGTTATAAAATGTTTGTAAAGTAGGGCTGCCATTAAGCATTTCTTGTTCTACGGCTTGGTCGCATAAGAGTACGCACTTTGGCGCTCTGCGTACTCTTTGCTAACTGATTTACACATTCTCATTTTTTTAATTGTAATTTATTACAATGGGAAAATATATAAGAAAAAGCAACAGACAACTTTAATTTACTGAAAAGTTACTTCGTCAAGTAAAAGATAGAGTTGAAAATGGAGAGAGCAAACGATCGGTGGCCAGGTCTCTAGAAATCAATGAGTGCACATTACGGAAAAGACTACGAGAAGTAGGGCGTTGCCTCTAGGATATTATGTCAGTTATATTTTCGTTTTTCTTTTAGGGTACAATTCCCACATCATTGGAACGACACTGCCCGGTGTTCAGTTAGGAGGAAGAAAAACAACTCGCAGAGCACATTAAAGATATGGGCAAGAGATTCTACGGGTTACGAAGAAAAGATATTATGTCACTCGCCTACCAATATGCAGGGTTAAATATGATACCCCATCGATTTAACCAGGAAAAACGTATGGCAGGATTCCAGTTGATAAAAGATTTTTCTGCACGTCACAATTTGGCGCTGCGTTCGCCCGAACAATGTAGCTTGGCTCGCGCAATGGGTTTTAATCGCGTTCAATGTGAGCGATTTTTTGATAACTTAGGAACCGTTTATGAAAAGTATAAGGTTCCACCACAGAATATTTTCAACATGGACGAGACAGGGTTGTCCATGGTGCCCAACAGATTGCCTAAAATAATGGCACCCAAAGGCAAGAGATGGGTTTCGAAGGTAGTGGCTGCCGAGAGGGGTCAACCAATCACAGCGGTTGTTGTATGAGTGCGACTGGTATTTGGTCCTGCACTTATTTTTCCTCGTAAGCGCATGAGAGAGGAACTGTTTTGTGGAGCACCGACTGGAACGTTGAAGCTGATATCAGACACGGGTTATATGAACACAGATTTATTTCTTCACTGGTTAAAACATTTCGCGAACTTTGTAAAACCAACAAGTGATGAACCAGCTGTCTTGGTTCTCGATAATCATGTGTCTCATTGTTCCCTACAGGCAATACTGTTTTGTAGGGAAAACTCCATTATAATGGTAACACTGCCGCCGCATTCGAGCCATAGAGTTCAACCCCTTGACGTAGGATTTTTTGCACCTTTAAATAGAGCATTTGCAAGTGAATGCGATAAGTGGATAATAACACACGCTGGAATGGTAATTACTCAGAAACAACTGGCAGCTTTATTTAATGCTGCGTATTCGCGATCGGCCACAATTTTCATCTGCCAAAAGCCATTTGAAGTCACAGGATTGTATCCTTTCAATCCAGACGTTTTCGGAGATGACGATTTTGCCCCTGCGGAAGTTACGGACATTCCATATGAGGAGGATGAAGATGCTGTTGAAGGTTCTAGTAGAGCCGAAAATGGCGAAAAGGATGAGGAGAATTATGACGATTCGGCAGATGTTGCTTCAAGCGATGAAGACGATATTCCACTATTAAATCTGCGCCTTTACGTACCGCAAGTCACGAGAAAGGATGTTGAAAGCATCAATAACAGGACACCAGAAAAGAAAATAAACAACCGAGAAGATGTAGATGTCACGCTTCCTGGATCTTAAAAATTGTTCGTAAATACCATCAAATCCAAAGAGGAAATGAATATCCTAGAAGATGTCTTGCTTCCTGGTCCTCCTAATGTTTACGTAAATAACATCACACCCAAACCAAAAATAAGCACTAGAGAAGATAATAATATCTCCTTTTCTGACCATTCTAAATCCCTCTTACTGTCACCTTCAGACATAATACCAGCTCCAAAGGCCAAACTCGCTGAAAATAGGAGCAAAAATCCAAAGAAATCCGAAATTGCAAAGAAGAAGCTGAAGAAAAAGATGCAGTGAAAAGGAAAGTGGCGAAGAAAAACGTGTGCAATAAAAAGAAAGAGACTGTCAAGCGAACTCCGATAAGCGTGAACAGAAAATATGATGCCGTTTGCCCTGGATATAAAGATAGTTACAGTAACTCCAAATGTAGATATGCATGGATCCAATGCAATGAGTGTGCTTCATGGTGGCACGACGAATGCACCAGCTATGAAGGAATAGATTCATATTCCTGCGATTTGTGTTAACTAGCTTCTTAACATTTAGTTTTTCTTTTTTGTTTATCTGTTCTAATTTTGAGTTAAATTGTGTTAGTGGAGAATTTATATTTAAGTTTAGTTTTAGTGGGGAATTTTATATTTTAGTTTTCGTTAGAGATTCTAAACCTATGTACGTATTGTTTCTATACTTGATCTAGTATAGTGAATAAACGTACCACTGCTCATCTATTTTACTCATTCATAATCAGCAATACAGCTATTTATTTTATGACTTTCTACGGTGCATAACAGCTGCGTACTCTTATGAACAAATTTGCATACTCTTAAGGATACCCTGACCTAAGAGTACGCATATGCAGGTTTAAAAAAAAAATGTATTTTTTTTCGAATTTGGGAAGAAAGGGTAAACTATATTTAACTTCATATATAAAGGTATAGTGCAAGTAATGTATTAATTGCAAGCGTTTAAGTTTATAATTCCACTGGTTATTTACAATTAACTATTAAGTGCGTATACTCTTGGGCGTTCCTACCCTACAACAATTTAGCAATTTTATCAGTTTTATTACATCGAGAAAAGCTCATTACCTTGACTTTAATTGTCTTTGTTCACACATTCATAAAAAAAAATAATTTTGACTTTCATTAATTGCATTAGATCTAAGTATGCCTAAATCTTGCTGAACTTGTTCGTCAAACTAACCCACTTGAGAGCTGCGGGTGCAATGATTTGGAAGCCAAGCACAGATGGGTAATGGAGATTTCTAAAAATGCAATGTGTGCTATTTTGTTGTTAATATGTAATTCATATAATAGAATAAATATAAAAAATAACATAATACTAACACATATTTTTATTGAAACTGTTTTAGGAACTTTGGAGAGGCGCTCTTACCTGGACGGCGTGGCGAACGCTGCTGCTTTTTGTCATGTTCATAATTTGTCCCCCAGTTTGGATTGCTTTTACTCTTCCATTGGGCCACAAATACTACAAAGTGCCTATTATTAAATTTATGTCATACCTTACTTCGCATATTCATCTCATGCTGTTCCTGTTAATTGTGGGAATTACGCCGCCTTATCCTACAATAAATAGACGAAACTTAATACCATATTGGTACGTAACCAATAAAATACCGTGTGATGCATGGCTTAGTTGAACCCAAGAGTAACATTGGGGGTTACTCTTTGATTTAGCTATAATTAAAGCGCCTTCAATGAAAATGTTGTCACTGACGCTACTTTTCGTTTTGTCAATGCCAAATAATAGTAATTTGCTGGTGTTTGCTGTATTACCTAAACTATGAAAATTTCGTAATTTTGCCATCAGATTTAATTGAATAAGTTAGGATTGGCTTATTAAAATTTATTCGAACTTGGCACATGGGTTTACTGGATCGACCTCTTCAAAAAATATATAACACAATTTTTCTCTAAAATGTACAGGGGAGCCAGTATTTAGCCACCTCAAAATTAACATGAAATTTTCTATGTTGAACTAAGCCATGCATCACCTGGTAAACCTTTTTATTAAAACATTTCATAATGAGTGTAAGTAGTAGTACATCTTTGACGGTTCTGTTAAAATTGTTACTTTCGTCCCTTCTCCCACTAATCCACCCACTTAGCCTTATTGAACACCAACTAAGTCTCAGTTAAATATTAATACCATCAAACCTCCAACAAACTAACTAACCTGAACTAACCAACAAACTAAATTGGTTCAGGTTCTGGTATATTGGGCACTGTTAAGTTAACATTTGAGATTGAGCCTATAGCTAGACTTGAATTTGAGTGGAAAGGTGGTAAAATGTTTTTTTTATTTGTTTACTTATTTATTTATTTATTTATTTATTACAATACAGCATCAACAGCAACTGCCATTTACAGATGCATGAGTACATTACGGTCACATATATACTATCCTACCAATATAAATTTATAAAGTTAACAATCACTAATAAACAGTAAGTTCAAATGACACACAATATAAAATTATTATAAAACAACATAAGACTATTCCTGAACCTGATTTAAGAGTTTCATATCAACACACCCAACAAACTCCCCGAGAGTAAGGTTAAGAATATCAGTATTATTAACGAACTGGTTAAACAAATCACACATTCGGTACAGCGGTGAATTTGTATATAGGCTTGTCCTAGGAATCTCCAAATAAAATGTTTTCTTATGTCTATTATTTATTCTATTTATTAAAAATGGTAACTGGGCCAGCAGATCCGGACTATCTCTCTGATTCACTTCTTTATAAAGATATACCAGACGTATTCTGGTTCTTCTGTTTTGGAGAGACATTCTATTAAAGATACCAAGTAGTGTGGAATGGTCAAATCCTTGTACAGGGTAAAAACCAAACCTCTTAAAGAACATGTACTTCAAAAATTTGCGATGCACTCTTTCAAGCGACCTTTTCCAGATACTATAATGAGGTGACCAGACAAACTAACGCATCAAATAGTCTAAGACACACATCAATGGTAAAATGTCGGAAATACCTGATTATAAAACCCATAGTCTTATAAGCATCAGTTATTTTGGCTAAGATATGATCCGTAAAACTCAACGCCCCATCAAAGGTAACTCCCAAGTCTTTATGAACCGTCACACTTTTAAGAATGGTGTCATCAATATGGTAATCATTTTCTATAATGTTTTTCTTCAAACTAAATGTCATACAGCCGCATTTTTCAGTATTCAATTTAAACCCATTCATAGCACACCATTCAGTCACTTCATTTAGATCTTCCTGTAATTGTTCACAGTCATCATCAGTCAATACATTCAAAGGCATTTTAAAGTCATCCGCAAAAATTAGTGGTTTAGAATGTTTTACTACCCTTGCTAGATCATTGACTGCTATAATGAATAAGAGCGGCCCCAGGTTTGAACCTTGAACCCCAGATGTACTTTTGTACATGTTGGATTTTGCACCCCTAACTTCTGCATATTGTACCCTGTTCGCGAGGTACGATTGAATCAAAAGAATTAAATTATTATTTACGGTCACATTTTTTAATGACTGTATGACAACACTATGCCTTATCTTGTCGAACGCCTTTTCCATATCCGTAAAAATTACCTCTACTTGCGATTTATTTCTTAGAGCATCATGAATGTATTGAGAAAATGATATTAAATTCGTTAAAGTAGACTTTTCGGCAAAAACCCATGCTGACATGAAGTAATACAATCTTTCACTTCACCGTATATTCTATTAAACAATACTATTTCAAATATTTTTGATATTGCATTAACAATGCTTATAGGTCGGTAATTATTTATTTCGTTTCTTGCTCCGCACTTATGAATAGGAATGACTTTACTTACCCGCCAGAAATTCGGATAACTAGTTGTCATAAGGCTCAGATTAAATATATGCAAAAGAGGGTCAATGAGTAAGTCACCACATACCTTTAAATCCCTCAGACCTTACAACATTATGTTCATTTATAATTCTAAATATTATATTTCCTTCTAGGTACGAATGGATTCTGCTAGTATGGCTTAGTGGACTTTTACTTTTTGAATTGACCAATCCAAGTGATAAGAGTGGACTTGGGTGGATTAAAATTTCGGTGTTACTTTTTAGTATATTTGGAGTTGGTGTTCATTTAATGGGGATACTTTTTGTAGACTCCAAGTATTGGCCTACCCTAATGTACTGTAGGAATCAATTATTTGCATTAAGTTTCCTATTGGCTTGTGTGCAGATTTTGGACTTTTTGTCGTTTCATCACTTATTTGGACCATGGGCTATTATTATAGGTTTGTATAGTAGATATATTATTAATTTATTAATACAAGGTATTTATTCATACATTTCTAAAGAAAGTAAGTTGAAAGTTGAATGTTTATTTTTCAGGTAATCTAATGAAGGACCTAGCAAGATTTCTTGCAGTATTAGCTATATTTGTGTTTGGATTTTCCATGCAGTTTGTAGCTTTAAACCAACCTTTTAAAAATGGTCAGAAACCAGAGAGGAGAAACGACATTTTTAAAGATGGTAAGTTCGTTGTGTCTTGCATCACTCTAAGTCTAAACATATCAAGCAGTGTCCATTTAAGAAGATCACGTTTAATACGATTTTCCGTATAATTCGCAATCGCCATTAGTTTGTTGACGCGACAGAGATCATCTTAGAAGAAACAGAACCGGAAAATTTCCCTACATGTTTTTCTGTAGATGACGATGTCGCAACATGCCTTCAATATCAGAACTCATTGATAATAAATTAACCCTGCAGAAAGCAATCTAAAATTAAGGTGAAATTGATGATGCGACTCCAGTCCCGATAGTAGCGAATGCTCAAACTTTGGCAGCTCTAAATAAATTGAGATGATATACTTTACGTGTATCTTCATTTGGTTAAGGCGGCTTCTTAAAATTAAATTTAATTGTGACCCTCTAAGGGAGGATTCCGACTGTATCTCAGAAACCGTTAATCGCACAGCAATAATATTGGTTAAAGTGTGCAAGAGAAATCGCTTAAAAAAATTCTTAAGCTTCTAGGTTTGCCGCTAGACTGCTTTTCCTTAATTTTCTTGGTGTAAGGTGCATTGAAAATTTAACATTTTAATCTTTACAAAATTCAATATAATTTTAGTTCTGAAATAAACAACCCACATAATAAAACCTTCTTCGCTTGAGAAGAGCATTTTAAAAATTTCTCGGACAAAGCTAATGAAGAATACAATAAAATTTTAATTGACAACTTTAAGAGTAGGTACTCCTTTTCTTCTTTACAATATCTACTCGTTTATAATTACATTTTTTTTTTGTTTTTACCATTACAGTGTCTGTTTTAACAATAATTATTTATGTGTCTTAAGTTTCAAAAACATGTATATTTATAGATTAACAGTATTTAAGAGGTAAATATGTAAATTTAATTTCTTAAAAAAATACCGAACCGCGGTATTAAAACTCCACATATTATTTTTGCTAATTCCTGATTGGCAAGGTACAAAAAATTATGACTGAGATATGTCATACCCTTGGTAAACCCTATTGGTCTCGGACCAGTGAGTTGAGTAGGGAAGGTGGATGATTTTGGCATTTTGATTATTTTCTATGATAATTCTTCTTCTCTCATCGAAGAAAGTGAGGTTCTTTGTCTCTTACACGTAAAGGGTGTTTTTCATAGATATGTATATAAATCGCAAATATTATAAATGTTTTCTGTTGGGGTTCGTGTTTCCCTACATGGCTGAATTGATAGGTACTGTTCGGGAAATCTAAACAATAACCAGGGTAACAATTATTTTTCTATTTTAATCTGATTTAATCAAGGCAAGCTAAAAACAAGATACATCATCTTCCTATGGTCGCATGCTAAGAGCCGATCACGTTAGGTTGGCCTATCTAGTTGGTCACGTGCATCCGGCGTTGCCGTAGTTATTTAAAAATACTTTCAATAAATCTTGTCCAAAAATTTTTTGTTAAAGTGCAGTAAGCAGATGTTTATTTTGTTGTTACTAAATAATGGCGAACAGTAACAACGAGCGGCAAGCCAACAACTCTCGGCCTCTTTCATTTGATTTCATACCAGAGCAGTATCGATACCGTTTTCAGTATCGTAATAGACTTTTTATTAAACCGTTTTTATTTTTTAAAAGTTGACGATTGTAATCTCATTTGGATTTCGTTAATATCTGACTTTAAAGGCAGCAAAAGTGACGGCGACAATTTTATTATGGATACACGTATCTCTGGTTACGAATTCTGTAAGTCTATTGAATTGTTGATCAAGTAAAACACACATTAATCGAAGTTACACACTTTTATTTCTTAACATCACTGATATGATAAAAGTATTTCTTTAGAAATATTATAGCAACGATTTCAACATTCATGTGCAGGGGCGGATCTACGGGGGGGGAGGGCTCTCAAGCCCCCCCCCCCCCCAATTGACCGGATAACAACAACATAATTGGAGAATTTAGAACATGGTAAGGACTCTAAAACTTCTGGAAAGGCAATGACTTTTGGTGCAACTATTAGAAGAAGTGACTTCATAATTGCCCTGGAAGTTACTTCATGCATTTTATCTTCTACTTTAAACTTAAGCAAATCATTACAAAATCCTGAACAGGACCTTTCTGCAGCCCTACCAGAAATAGATTTGGTCAAGAAAACTCTAAAACGTTTTAGGGAAAACCAAGGACATAATTTTTACGTCATATACTCTGAGTCTTGTGAAGCTGCAACAAAAATTGGTTACACTATTAGCATGTCCAGAGTATGTAGAAAACAAACACAGAGAAGCAACATCCCCGTTTCTAACAAAAAGGAGTATTTTAGAAAAACAATATTCTTACCTTTTTTGGACCATGTTAATACTCAATTGGAAGAAAGATTTGGTAAAGTATGTGAGGTATTACCACTCGAAGGAATAATTCCATTTTAGTTAGATAAATATACAGACGACGAAATTATAAGGACAGCCAAAAATTACGAACATGATTTGTCGGGTTCTGTTTTAGACTTGAAGGCAGAATTGGGCCTTTGGAGGGAAAAATGGATCGATTCTAATACCAAACCCGAAACTTGCAGAGATGCCCTGAAGAATTGTTGCACAATGTGTTTTCCAAATATACAAACTTTAAGACGAATTTTTGCCATAATATCTGTCACAACTGCCACTGGTGAAAGAAGTTATTCTGCTTTAAAACTTACATCCAATCTACAATGAGACAAGAGAGATTAAATGGACTAGCTTTAGCCTACATCAAAAAAACACAAGTGAACATTGATGACGTTATTAGTTTATTTTGCCTGATACGACCAGAGGTTGCTATAACGTCCGACTGGACAACTTAGATTTTTAGTTTGTGTTCTGTCAATAAATAGATATTTCGTACCATAATAATTAATTACTCAAAGGTAGCCCCAGGCGCGGATTCATTATGCGCTAACCACGGCATGTATTCGATATAAGTATTATTTCACAAGCTTTCCAGGCAAATAAATATAACAAAAAGTTTTACTTCCGTGCAAAAAATATCTTAAGTTTGATGAAGGACTACTTAAAACATGTAACACCAAAAGTGTATGGGCAAAACAATCCTATAAAATTTATAGTCTCTAAATTGTTCTGCATCTTTCCTTTGTGGATACGCTTCAAGAAGAGCGAAAAAATGCCAAAGAATCATTCGGCGAAATTTTTAGAGCAGCTTAAAAGCTCGCGAGAGACGCATTCGATATGGAACTAAAACTTCCGAGACTCAATTTGAAACAAACAGCTCATTCTAGTTATCAAACAGATTCCGTTAAATCATATGGTTTAAACTATTCCATTGTCTTACGTAAAATGTTTCTTCTTTGATCAGAAAATCCGAATTTAACCAGAACTTCATTCATATCTAAAGATGATTAAACATCTCACATACCAAGTCTTCAGCCTTTAAAGTTACTATGAGTTGTACTCATTAATTTGAGACAACGTTTTTTCTACTAAACTCGATGTTAGTATCCCCTGATGATAAGTGCTTAAGCGCTCGAAACATGTAGGAAAGCTTTTTATTTACCATCATCATTATTAAACTGTGGAGAAAGACTGCATTGTTTTATTTACTTTATTTACATATATTTTTAATATAGGTGCCTACTACCTACCTAAATTAGGCAAGTTAAGGAGAAACCACGATTTTCTAATTAGTCATAAGTATTATAACGCCTTCTTTATTTACCTTGGCTACTTTTACCAAGCATATGGTTTCTTGTAAAGCTGTGCGATTAATGCTTTCTGAGATAGAAGGAACGTTCGCCCTTAATGGCCCGCCCTGTTTTTCTAATATATCAAAATTACTATGTCAGACAAAAATAGATATATATTTTAAGTATATTCTCAATAATAAATTATTATAGTAGGTAGTGTATACCGGGCCATGCACCGCCAGAGTATCCATAGGAAATCCCATATAAGTTTTGCTACCCTCAAATATTGGTTCCCATATTAATTTTGCATTAAAATTGTACTTTTTTGAAGGTCTTTATATGGTGAACTCTCACACTAAATTTTATTATTTTCTAATAAGCCAACTAAAAGTTGTTAGGAAAAACTCTTCATAATTCAATAGTTTAGGTACTTAATACAGCAAACACCAGCAAATAATGTCTATGACGCTATTGTCAAAAGTTGACGCAAAGCTGGATATAACGAGTAAAGATTATTTCACATTAAAACACATTTTCTTTCACCAATCTGGCAATCGCACATCCAAAATAAAAGACACCATTATGTTTTTCTTACTAAGTCTTTAGTTTAACATAACATACTTAAGACTACAGATTTTCACAAAAACATGAATTAATTAAATGTTCAAACAACCCTCCATTAACAGCTAAACAATATCCTTACCGATAATAAAATTCATTTCTAACATTACGGAGTTGATATTGAGAAATTCTAACGAGATACAGTTTTCAACCTTTACATTTTTATAAATAAAATTTCTTAAGTGACACCAGAGAAAGACGTCGTTTGGTGAAAAGTCAGGAGACCTGGCTGGTCAAAGGATTGGATGCCTGCCGTGTGCCAATAATATTTCCGATAAAAACATTTTGCAAGAATTTCCTAACCACGAGAGAATTATGGACAGGACAACCATCCATTTGATACCAGATCTCCTGATTTTCGCGTACAACTACTTCTAGTGCGGGTTCAATTCGATTTTGTAGTAAGTCCAAATAGGTTACTGCTGTAAGGCTGCCTTCCATAAAAAATGGTCCAATAATGTGATGTCCTACAATTCCCGCCCAAACATTTATTTTTTGTGGATATTGCGTCCGAGTATGAACAAGACGATGTTCATTTTCTTGGCTCCAATACCGGGAACTTTTAACATTTGGTTCGTTGTTAAACGGTTTCATCGGTAAAGCAAATATTTCTCAAAAAATCCCTATTATTGTTTGCTCTTTCCATTACCTCAAAACAGAATACCATTCTCCGTTCTTTATCACCTTGCCGTAGCTCTTGATGTTTTTCATACTTGTAAGGAAAATATTTATGTTTTTTTAAGTGCGCAACACTGTGGTGTGATGTTTTCCTACGGCTTGCCCAAGAATCCCCGTACTAATAATTTTCTTTCCTCCACGTGCAGTAAAATATCAAGATCTCTATTATCCCTTTCTCCAGCTCTATTGACATTCTAAGTTAAGCATTTACAGTTGTTTATTACAGTGCCTTTGGACTAAAATTTACTAGTGATAAGTTTAATTAATGAAATGGAAGAGATAGGCTTATCAGGGAATTGAACTGAAAACTTTTCAGACACTGCTCTTAAACTGTTTCCTGTATAATACCACTTAATCGTAGTTACTTTTTTCTTAATGGAATAGCGCATATTTAACTATAATTAATGCGAATTTACAATTTTTCTCTAAAATGTTCAGGGGAGCCAATATTTAACCACCTCAAAATTTATCTGGGATTTTCTATGTTCAACTAAGCCACGCATCACCCGGTATATTGTCAAATATTTTCGGTCTGTCCAAAATCGTATTAGGCGGGTTCCACTGTACCATTTTATCATAATTAAGAAATGTGATGGATATTTTTAAAATCTCTAAATTTTGCGGTATATTATTCATTTATTTTTACCAAAAATCTAGGAATTAATTCCATAAATGACGACGCAGAATGGCTGGATGAATCATATGACTTAAACTATAACGCCCCTCATTCTAGGGCAGGGTTAAGAAAGAAGAGACCACCACTTGAACTGGATGGCAGTAAGATGTTGTAGTTCTGTGTGAAAACATGTTTGTCGTTATAGCAAAAAAGGCCTTTTTGTGGATGTCCCCCAACAGTCTTCGTATAGAAAAAAATATGTCCGCTGTGTCTTGTTTTCTTATTAATATGTTGTTTTGTTTTCTATGTCGAGGCAAATAATTTGGTGTTTTTAGTTTTAATGTACGTTATTTCCTTTGGAAATAAATTATACCTTGACGTTTTTCAACATCTTATATATTATGTTATTACGTGTTTTTAGGTGTTATCGTCCCTAGTTAGCAGCTTTTTGTCTTTTAACGGTGTATTACTTTAGAATAGAAATTGTTGTTAAAATTTTGTAAAATGTCAGTATTTTAATAATTGCCAAAGTTGTATTTATTTTTTAAATAAATACAGAAGGTTTCATTGGTAGGTTCGCAACACTTTATTATATAGGAGATAAAATTGCAGACGCCACTGATGAAAGCAGAACAAATATTTTTCTGTGAACAAATTTAAAGTGAACTCGAGATACTCCTTTACTTTTCTAGGATCATTCCTTCGTAGGGAGATGCAAAATCAATGTTTTTTTTTCTGCAGTTGGAGCAGAAAACTTTAATTTTTTATATTTTTACCAAGGCCCAATTGCACCATTTCAACTTTAAAGCAAAGCTTAATTAAGCCAAGCTCAACTATCTAACATGGCTTAAAGTAATTGTTGTTGCACCAAAAAAGAATGTCTGAACTTTATTAAACCACAAAATATCGGCCAGAGAACTACTTTTGGGACTGCCGCTAACTTGCATGGAGTATCATAACATCACTTTTGTATTTGCTATAATTTGTCAAGGTTCTCACGAATATAGCGAATTCCATTGGTTTAAGAAGTGCGGCACGAGTGCAATCAGTTCCGCATTTGCTCCTGGAGGTCGTACTGCACCGAAAACTGGATGAATGCGTCAAAAAATACAAGGCTTTGAAAAATATCTGAGCTGTATGTTTTTAGTACTATTTTAGCCAATAGTACTGATAGCGATAAGGAGTATTATCTTTAGCTAATTGGAAAAATGGACTCAAGGTCAAATATGTAAACCATTGGTAGTGAACTCGTGCAATATTTTTTGTGCACTAAGTGCATACCAGTTCCGCACTTCTTTTATTAATGGAATTCGCCATTAGAGAGGTTAGATTGCCTGGTAACATGGTGATGAAAGCGACATGAGCGGGTTGCCTACGTCATCATCATTTCTCTGGCAGAACTTGGTTTTATTACAGTGGGTACAGCTGTTTTCTAGTTTTCAGTGTTGCTTGTGTAGTTATTGTGATTTACGTAGTTAAATTTTATACTTTTTGAAGTGTGGGTATATTTTCAAAAACTGACAACTACTTAATTATTTAATGACAAAACTATTAAAACTTGTAGATTTTGTTCTAAGTTTTTTTATTATTTTCATTCTGTGAATTAAAAGGTTAGTTTACTAAACTTCTTGTAGTTTACAAAGAATAATTGTTAATTAACCTAATAATCTTATAGGTAGTTAATGATCTATATTACAGGATTTATCATATACCCTACATAACAGTCATAATATTAGTCGTTACCCACTTGGCAAGCAAACGTGAATTTCATGTATAATTTTACGTCAGACTGAAAAACGTTAGAATACGAATAAACGTGTTTTCAATGTGTAAAACACGCTTAATGTTACGGTGTTGTGACGTTGGTAAAAATAACGTTACTAATTTTAACGTTTTTATAACGTATTATATTATGATACAATTCTGCGTTTTTGTAACATATTTTTAACTTATAAAACTAAATTTTTTCTCAGGAAAGTAGCGTATTATTTCATACTTTATTATTTGGATACTTATAAATAAACAACAAAACATTCAAGTTATGAACTTTTATTTTTTCAGGTTGCCTTAGGTTACCGTATACAATTTACAAATTTTAACTTATTTTAATTTAAAATCTAGTAGCTATATAGTATAGGTTTTCATTTTTTTTGTTTCTTCAAACGGTTCGCGGCATACCTGAAGTGGTCCATTATTATTTTTTCCATCGAGTACTCATTAGTTTCTCCAAACTGAACTTGCGCTATTTCTAAATTAAAAACGAAACATTTTTTAAATATTGTTCCAACAACCTAATTACACGAGATATTACATTAAATAAGAAACATTTTCAAGGGTCCACAATAGTAAAGAACTACAATAATCATTTTTTGTAGAGGTTATAAGGTGTAGAATCTAGAGAACTATTCCTAATTAATTAAAGGAAAAAATAGAGTGGCGTATCTTGTTCTATATTTGGAATTAACTTCAAAAGGCTGGTATTTTTGTTACATTAAAGGGATCCTTTTAGCATTTTTTTTGTAATGACAATAAAATTCACGAGACGCCATTTTGCCCTTCAAACGTTTGTGGTAAAGAACAAAAGAACTCGTGAAATATATAAAGAATAAACAACAGTTATTTCATAAAGACTAAACCATAAAATTAAGAACAACTTACGCTTAAAATATACGAAAACTCACAAAACTTAAAAGAGATTCGATGCTATCCAAAATTTTCACCAACTGCTCCTTGCCTTCCACTATACACTCACAACACAACGAAACAACGTCAAACGTCTATGACAGACGTGACAATGGGTTTTAGGCGCGAAATTTAAAAATGTTAAGATAAAGTGAAAAATAGGTTACTTATTTCGACGTTATAAAACATAACGCAAATTGAATGTTTTATAAGTAACGTTACTTTTATTTACATAAAATTAATGTAAAAATGTAACACAAATTACAACGTGAACAAAAATTACATTAAAACAACAGTATTAAAAAAAAATCACGTTTTTAAAACGAAAAGGGAAATAACATTACCATTTTCACGTAAAAATAACGTTTTTTCTCAAAATATGTCAAGTGGGTAACAAAATAAAAACCAGGTTAAAATCATTTAAAATTTGTCGAAAAATGATATTTAAAGAAAAGCATGATTTATTTTACATATTAAACTAATAAGTTTTCATTCAATCAGTCTTCAGAATGACGTATTTCCGTGCCAGTTTGTCAGAAGGCAACCTAACCCCATTAAGAATCTTGATGATATGTCACGGTTCTTGTTCTGTCAAAATAAAAAAAAATAGTTTTGTGTGCTAAAATTATTAGAATTCTTGATCAAAGCTCATACAGACTGAAACATGCGGCGATGCATGTGTTGACTCCGGAAATCATGAAACTAGGCATTAGCATAAGTCTGTCTATACACATAGAAGCATGTGGCGAAGCACACAGCGATTCCCAAGAATCATGACTCTTGAAATATTCTGCAGTCCATGTATAGTCCTCGCCAACTACAAGTGAGATTTAAAAAAAAAACTCGATAAAAACTCGTGAATACCGACAAAGACCTTGTCAGGGTCGATTTCAATAGGTAGCCAGAGTCGGATTAGTTTCGTTAGTTTCCCAATACTATTTTTGACTTTTAAATTATTTATGAAATCTATTGTGAGGTTGTTCAGAAACCGCAAATGTTACCATACGAGATCACAAAACTACAAAATTATGAATTTAAACAAAACTTTAGCTTAAGGTAAAAATCTGATTTTTTTTTAATTTTTAACTTGCTAAGTGTCTCCATTGAAGCTTTTAAAGAAACGTCTAAATAGTCTTTTGTATACTCTGCCAGATTGATATCACCGCCATTGAGAAGAATTTGTCCCAATGTTCGATATTCTTCTTCATATTTAATAACCATGTCAACAGCCTTCGTCCACTACTTTTTTTATCGAATTTTGAAAATTATTTTTTTCTCTGAAGTTCAGGGGGATAAAAAAATAGATGAATAAGGTCGTAGCCTTAAAACAATATGACCAATTCATCGTAAAGGGCTTTCTGAACAAGGTTTTTCGAGTTTTTTAGGTTCCTTACTATAATTTCTATAGTGGGAACTTCATTATATTTCTATCATATATTAAACTTGTCAATTGTTTAGCTGTAGCTAAATCGAAATGTTTACCTAAATTTGATCGCTTTTTTTCTTTGTTTCTCCCCTTTGTTTACACACTTACATAAAGTACTATAAGGAACCTTTGCTAGATGCATAGGATCTTACTTTTGGTTTTTATAGGCATCTAAACAAATTTCCTTTGCCTGAAAGCTCAGAAATACTGTACGCTTTTTTTGTGATATTCCTTCTCCTAAATACTCGTCCAAATCTAAATCAACGGATTCAATCAAATTTGCAGCAGGGTCGTTTCGAACATCTTCAGTTTTAAAATAATTCTACTTACAATGTCTCCAAAGCCAATGAGAATTTTCTTCCCACGGTCGAGACATTGTACTCCATCAGAAAAATCCGATCTATTAAAATCACAAAAAAGTAATTTAACCTAAGGAATATAAATCCTAAAGGAAACACTGAATTAACAATTATTAATATTACATAACAAACACTGAACTATACAACAACAAACTAAACAAGAAAGCACTAAGTCAACGCAATGTTTAGATCCAACACTGTATAGCAAATCGAAACACATACACACATACTTGTCAATATTACTCCGGCTCTGGCCCCGTTTTTTTGAAAAGGCACAAGGCAATTAAAATATTGCCTCAACAAAAAATCGGTAACTGATTTTAATATTTTAGTGCGGCAGAATATGTCAAATTAAATAATGTTTAAAACTCTTATATATACTTTTTACAAAACAAAAACCAATGCACGTCATACCCTTCGAGTGACGTCAGTTATCGACAGTGTTGCCAGCTTGAATCCAAAATATCCGAGTGAGAGAATTACACAGTTTTTTTTTTTTATAAAAGCAAATTAAATATACAAAAATTTCCCATAGTTTATATATTTGTTTACTGCTAATACCTTTTACCGTCAACTTTAGTACATCTAACAATTCTTTTATTTTTATCTTGCCAAGATCAACCAATGGTACCATTCTGAAAAATCCATGTTTCATCCAAGAAAACGAATTGGTACAAGAATGCTTCTTTTTCTTTAATATATTATTTTTCTTTAATATATTCTTTCAAAAGTACCAGTCGTTTGAATGCTACATGGGAAAGTTCCATAAGCCCTCATCCGAAGCCTATTTTCTTAAAGAGTCTTCTTAAAGAGTTAAGACAACCATCAAACAGTTCTCCGTCTTTTAATTTCTAACTTAAAGTTGTCGATGTTACATGATGTTCTAGAAAAAAGTTACAGCTTATGAATAACCGATATAAAATATTATAATTATTAAATAATACGGCCTACTCGTTTCGTACATTCCATAAATAGTGTAACGGATAGAAGCTATATCCAATCGTCAGCACATACATTTACAACTCTCTTTGAATTGGAACGTTTGTTTTAAGGTGATTCTAATAATTTATTTTTCTTAACTGTTGTTGAAATTGTGCTTACAGTGGAGATATATAAATTTAGGGCAAATGCTACACGCTAAAAATTAGTAAGGTGGAAATAAAATATCTAGACCTTAACATACTTTTTAAATTTACTTCTCTGTACTGCTGTCAAGGTTAACAATTGGCCATTGTTGTTAGGTTCCTCCTGAAAAGAGCTTCTTAGAGAAGCTATTAGCTCTTTGCACCGGTTGTTTAAATGCTTCGAAATTTTTTACAAATAGTAAACAACGTAATCGACAGAGATATATGTATGTGCACTTTTATTTCTCTTAATAGAACAGTTTTTTAATGCTATATATGAAAAGCTCTGGAGTTTTTGTTAAAAAATAGACGCACGCAAGCCAACGAACGAGCTGGCGCCACCGCACCGTTCACAGTTCTGTTGCCAACTGTTTTCCAATAAAATTCAAATTATATTTATGTTTACAAGCTTAAATAAACAAAATATTTGCTATAAGTGGGTTTGTATCCAAGAAGAATACTTTATTTTGCCCAAATTTAATTTCCTCGTGTTTTCTTACGGATTTACAATTATTAGCTGATTGATGACGTGCATCGATTTTTGTTTTGCATGAACTATATTGTTCTAGTTTTTGCTGAAAATAAGATATATACTGAATAAAATACATTTTTTGCGGTAAATTTAAACAATAGTTTTGTACAAATAACGAATTTATTTTAATATCTTTTTAAAATATTGAGGAAAACTATGCGCGCGGTCTAAATACTGTTGGTAGGTTATAGAAGATAAAATATGTCAGTTTTTTTTAGGAATCTCACTTAGGGCACCCGCAGACGAGTATCTTGTATCTTGTATCTGCTGACGACTATAGATGTTCGTTTGTGACAAGGTTTTCTTTTTTCAAAAAATGTCATATGATTTTTACGCGACTCATAGTGCGGTACCGCATGCTTTCTCCTTTAGTTTTATTTAAATTTTAGATATTGAAAATAATTACTCCTAAACCCTCGTTCTTGGGAAGTTTACGCAGTGTTTAATTTAGAATTTGTACGGTTGACATTTTTTACTTTGTACTTTGTTGTTGCTCTTGTTCTTGCAAGTGCGCCTATGTTTTTATAAAAGAGATGCCGGCTATAAGCGGAGTTAGTTATTTCAGTTGACTTCGTATACACAATACTAACTCATATATACTTTTTTAAATAAGTAGTTGAATAATTTTTCTCTTTAACTATTCCGTACATTTAATCTAGTGACGGTTAAATAGTGAGGGGTATCAAGATATAGTCATATTAGCCCTATTACATTTCAATCTGTATTTGTGTATCTAATTTACAGCTCTATAGAATCAAGATTTTTTTATACTTTGGCAAATATTTAATACTGTGCGAAGTTCCTCGTTAGCGCATGCGTGTCCTACGTTTTGGCTGTTCTAACATTAGCACCTTATTTACCTATCTGGATGTTCTCAGTGATCATGAATCCACTTGTGGCCTTTGAACTGCTATTCTTCGCCGTTTTTGGTCAAACCACCTACGACGAGCTGATCATTAAACCACCTAGATCTGGTAACATAGCTCTCTACCGACCGCTCTGGACTGATAACTTATTCAAGGTGGTCTTTGGAGTTTATATGTTGGTGTCCGTAGTGGTGTTGATCAATTTGCTAATCGCCATGATGTCTGATACATACCAGCGTATACAGGTAATTTTGTCAACAACTTCCCGATCAATAGATTGCGGAAAATCTTGTAAAAAGTGCGGAAGTATCAGGAAATATAACGAGCTGCTAGACCTTGCGCACTTTTCCCCTACTAATTTTTCGATTATTTGGGGAGTAAAATGCATTAAATAGTAAATCTAAATTGCTTTCTTAAGCGTGGGCTAACTGTCTATTGGTTGAGCGGTCGTTGATTGTGATACTTTTCGATTCCAGTCCAAAAGAACCCGGTCAGCGCTTTTGAGCTGCTGTTTTTCGCTGTGTTCGGCCAGACCACGACCGACCTGCTCAAAGTACCCGGCTATAACAAAAGCACAAACCACAATAACCAGCCTTATTGGACTGCGGTGCTCTTCAAAATCGTATTCGGCGTATACCTGCTGGTTTCGTTGGTTGTGCTGCTCAAACTACTTATTGCCATGATGACTGATACGTACCAGCGTATCCAGGTAACGCCGATAGGTGGCAGAATACTCGTCGTTGTGTTAGTTAGAGTGCTGCTGATGCTGCTTAGGTACGGCGGCGCAGGATAAACACAAACACATACAAACAATATAATTCAACAATCTATACACTAAAAACATTTTATCCACTAACAATCGAAATTTTCGGTTACTGATTTGATAGGGAGGATCCCAGTCGAATATGTATTGAGCCACAGAAATGTAAACCCACATTTTCTTAAAAATACTTGTATGATGTAGTTATCATAACTTAAAAAAATAATTTTGAAGAAGTAGTCAATTTCAATGTGGAGTCAATATTTAGAAATGGAATGCACAAGGTCCGCTCCATTGATTTACTTAAACAAGGTTCAAGAATTGGGATATTTTTCAAGAGCATGAGCTCTCATCTTAAGCCTCCATGAACCCTGGTGAAACAATTGATTTCACCGTTGATCCGCCATGTCGTCTGCTGACTTATACCACAAAAAATATAGCTACGCAACAGAACTCTGGTAAACATAGGAAAAAATCGGAGATGCGAAAACTCTTTTTCATTTTCAAAAATTCTCGAGGGGGTCGCCACTATAATCAGATTACTATATTATATTATTTTTATTTAGCGTGTTCGTGTCACCATCCCATGAACCAATTTTTGTCTTATCGTACTTACCGTCCGAAATTCGATTCTTGTAAAAGCAAATAATATTTTAACTAATCGGTTAATCGAATTAATAGCTATTTGAAGGGTTTCGACCCGCGCCGGCGGCGCACTTCTTGTTTAGGTAATTGATCGGGTTAAGCGGCATTGGATGAAAGACGTTTATTGTGAACGTTTTATTTTAATATTTATTTTAGGTAAATTTGAAACGGAACAAAGGCCAGTTGTAGAACATAGTTGAGGCCAAATCATTTATTGATTATATACAGTGTGGCCCAAATTGGGCCTACATGTATGGGGATCTTGGAAACTATAGAAGATAGAGAAACGGTTAAATAGGGAAAGTTTTTGACAATTATATTTCTAACAGAAACCCGTTTAGTACACGGCCCTATCTTTTTTGGTTTTTGAACTATGTTGAAAAACCCAAAAAGATGTATTTCGAACATATGCTGTAGATTTCTTATTATTCACTATTTTGGCAATCTGTAAAAACATTTTTAAAGCAACTTTTTAAGTATATTTCAGTTCTGCAATTTAATTTTGAACACGACGTTTCAGTTATTTTATACCATCATCAGGTTCATTTTTTCTTATGGGCGCCATATTGTATTTTATACTTAAAAGGTAGCTTATGACGTCAGCTTTTCAACGATGTATTATTTGTTAAAAAATAAATGAAATTGACTTGAAAAATAAAGAAAATTAATTTTCGCAACACGTCAAATTTGAGAAGAACACATTAGGCAGGGTTAAATTTGTTTAAAATATCATAATATTATAATACATTATTTTATTTTTTCCTTATGGTTAAAAATCTCATATTAACATTTCAAACAAAGAAAACTAAAAACGCAATGAATAATAATTATTGTTTTGAAAAGAAAATAAGAAAAAATATCTAACTTACTATACTTATTCGAAATGTTGGCCGTTTTTATTAATACATTTTTGACACTTTTTTAACACAGTATTGATGACCCTGCGAAGCGTGTTGCCATTTATGTTCGTAAACACATTCCTCACTCTCTCTTCTAATTCTTGTACAGATTCCGGGGGTTCAAACTCATATACTTCATTTTTTACATAACCCCATAAATAAAAATCGAGAGGAGTTATATCAGGGGATCTCGCAGGCCAATTAACTGGTCCGCCGTTTGAAATTAATTTGTCATCAAATATCTGTCTTAAGAGAGTTTGAACTTCCCGAACATTATGTGCGGGACAACCGTCTTGTTGAAACCAAATATTATTCAATTGATCTTGAGGAACTCTTGCTCTAATTGCCGGTAATATTTGATCTTCTAACAGCTCCAAGTATCTTTGGCCATTCAACGTATGGTTATAAAAGAATGGTCCTATAAGTCTGTTGTCTAAAATGTAAGGAGAAAAGTAAAGCTGGGTTACTTAATACCTGCTATGTATTTAGCAAGCTAGGTGACATTACTTACCATACATACCACACCATACATTAAAACCAAATCGGGTTTGCAGTCTTCGTTGAGCCAATTGGTGAGGGTTTTCTGTTGCCCAAAAATGATGGTTATGTCTATTAAATACCCCGCAGTTGGTAAAATGTGATTCATCGGTCCAAATTACAAGACGACTGAAATCATGATTTTGTTCGCATTGATTCACATACCAATTTGAAAACTGCATTCTTTTTGGATAATCCGTTTCTCGTAAACCCTGAACTATAGTTGACTTGTATGGTCGACATTTATTTTCCTTAAGGACTCTTTGTATGGTACTTCGCGGGGTTGGTAAGTCTCTTGCCGACGCTCTTGTAGATGATGTCGGAGCGGCATTAAAATAGGCTCTGACATTTTCGTCACGCTCGTTATTACCTGCTTTTTCGTAACTCTTGGGCCGCGGTTTTTCAAAACTTTCATGGTTTCTCAGGTTCATAACAATTTTTGGAAAAAGTCTGACACTTGGCTGCGGTCTTTCAGGAAAATTTTCAAAATACCTTTCTAATGCAAGGTTTGCATTTCTGTTGCAATGAACGTATCATTCTAGCAAATCAAATTTTTCTTCGTGAGAAAAACGCAATGCCATTTTCTTTTAAATTCAGAATACACAAATAAATCGTTATTATTAGATAATAATAATAAAAACTATTATACTTTTACTCGTTCTGACAAGTAATATTTTTGTTTCATTTTCAAACGGTAGTGGTTGGTCATAGGCTACTGGATTTTATTTTTGATTCATAGGTTATTGTAATATTGTTGATTGAAACAATGCAAGCAGTGTTTTGTGAATACTACAAAATGTAAACCTTTTAATTGGTATTCAATTTAGGGAGTTATAGTGCAGTTGTCAAATTTGACGTGTTGCGAAAATTAATTTTCTTTATTTTTCAAGTCAATTTCATTTATTTTCCAACAAATAATACATCGTTGAAAAGCTGACGTCATAAGCTACCTTTTAAGTATAAAATACAATATGGCGCCCATAAGAAAAAATGAACCTGATGACGGTATAAAATAACTGAAACGTCGTGTTCAAAATTAAATTGCAGAACTGAAATCTACTTAAAAAGTTGCTTTAAAAATGTTTTTACAGATTGCCAAAATAGTGAATAATAAGAAATCTACAGCATATTTTCGAAAATACATCTTTTTGGTTTTTTCAACACATTTCAAAAACCAAAAAAGATAGGGCCGCGTACTAAACAGTTTTTCTGTTAGAAATATAATTGTCAAAAACTTTCCCCATTTAACCGTTTCTCTATCTTCTATAGTTTCCAAGATCCCCATACATGTAGGCCTAATTTGGGCCACACTGTATACGCATATCCTTACTTTCTTATTTTTATTTTTGTAATATGGCTAGAAACAATGGGTCAGCAGGCAATTTTAGTTAGTACGTATTATAATAGGGGTGGCTCATGCGCATATTTTAAAATTATGTAACAGTGCACAGGGTGGCTCAAAAAGTTTTTATGAAATAAACTTGATGTTTTTTTTATAGAATGTATTTTATTATTTTAAATCATAGCTGCTGTTGTCCGGATCATTTAAATAATTAAATATAGGGGTAAAGGGTCAAATGTTAATAGTTCTTACAGACAGTTAACTTTTTTGTGAGAGACGTCCTATCTTTCATGAAATTCCTGAAAAACCTAAAAGCAAATAAATAAAATACATTCTTATTAAAGATTACTTGTAGTTTATGAGCATAGGTACTAGTTTCGTTTCCAAATCTTTTACTTTTATGCAGGGTTTTGAAGGAAATAAAGTCATAACTTTTCACTTTTTTTTTAAATGAATATTGTTATTATTATTATCACTTTATTATTATTTTAGAAGAAGCACCTTCAAATAAGCTTTCATTTGATAAACCACTTAACCTGTCTAAAATTAGCTATTTTTCTGGAATATCAATTCAAACTTTTATGGTATTAAGCAATAATTGAATGTGCCCGAAAAAATATTAGTCCACAATTTTGTACATCATGTTCCAAAATCTGATCTCGTTCTTTTTAATCAGTTTAATATTTTAATAACTTTACCTACATCAATAACTAGTATATTTATTTTTGGTCAACACAACACCCCATAAAAGCGCTTATGTGTAGGCGGTCTGCTTCCAATTTGCTAAATAAAATTTTAATTGAGGGTTATCATATATTTTCAAAAATAGACCTCTTATAACATAATAATATATAATGTAATTAACAAGAAATCAATATGTACAAAATAATAATTTTATTGTAGGTAAACCCTGCCGCTACCCCAAAAATTGAAATTATTGCTCTTTAAAAAATATTTTAGGGGCCGATGCAATTATTGCATAGTAAAACTGTAAACAAGTTTCCTATGCTTGAAAGCTCAGAAATACTTTACGCTTTTTTTGTGACGTTTCTTCTCCTAAATACTCGCCTAAACCTAAGTCAACGGATTCAATCAAATTCCCAGCAGGATCGTATAGAACATCTTCAGGTTCAAAATAATTCTACTTCCATGGTCTCCAAAGCCAATGAGAATTTTCCTCCCACGGTCCAAACATTGTCCTCCATCAGAAAAATCCAATCTATCATAACCACAAAATACGAACACTGATCAAAAGTAATTTAACCTAAGGAATATAAATCCTAAATGAAACACTAAATTAACAATTATTACTATTACATAACGAACACCAAACTATACAACAACAAACTGAACAAGAAAACGGTAAGTCAGCGCAATGTTTAGATGTAACACCGCTTAGCAAATTAATAGTCTATCACCGTAATCCCTGACCGGCACGCAACCGACCATACAGCAAAGTAAATTAAATGGGGTTTGTTGCGCTAACTTATAAACGAATTTTGAGAAAACTGGTAAATTATTTAGCTTTGGTTAAAAGGGTATTGAAAGGAACTCTACAGGGTGTTCGTTAATGACATGCTAATATTTAAGGAGGTGATTCCTCGATACATTTTAAGAAAAAAACTTCATATGAACGTATGTATGTCCTAAACGTCTTAACTTTTGAGATACAGGGTGTTAAAGTTTTCAAAAAAAAATATATTTTTTAATAATAACTGTGATACTACTATAATATCTTTATGAAATTTAGTACACATCTTCTATGCATTAAGGAGCATTTTCTGATGTACAAACAATTTTATTATTTTTACCAGTGGCGCCTGTACGGGTTTTGCATTTATTGGTTTTGGAGAAAATAATGGTACGCCACTTTATATTATTTTTAAAATTTGCATTCATTTCTGAGCAAATTTAATTTCTTGATTTTCTTTCGTCCGACGCATGGATTTCGCTTAAAAAATATAAAAATCGTTTTACTTCAGGGTCAAATCGCTGAAAATCTGAAGCGGTGACTGTTGTGCTGAAATCGTTTTTTTTTTCCTTTTTTAAGCTATTGAGTTTGTTTAATATTAATTGTTAATTAATTCAGTAATAAGTAACTAATTTCACTTTAGGAAAACAAAAACTTTCAAGTGGCAATAATTACCACATTAGCATTTCAGCGTGGAATTCAGCTTGCAGAAAAAGAGTTTAATTTAATTTTTTGAAAATAAGTTCACATAAACGGCATAAATTTATTAATTATTACTTATTGACAATAATAACAATGATTATAAAAATTGTTGGAAGTGGCCACCTTCACTTAATAGGCATGCTTCCGCCCGTCTACGCATGGAATTGCGGACTCGTTCAAATATTCCCGACGTATTCCGTATAGTTTCACACGAGGCAACTATTTGCTCTCTTAAATCTTCTAAAGTGTTAACGGGAGTTTTATACACTAGAGTTTTATTAACAATTACACTGAAATGAGCAGGAGCCCCATCGTGCATCTACCACATTCGATTTCTTAACGCAACTCGGGTAGTTCTTCTTCAAGAAAAATAAGAAAATACAAATAAGACCGTCCATCAAGGCGTCCTGGTAGAAAAAATGAGCCTATTAGATGATTACCAATAATTCCTACCCATACATTAACCTAAAATTGATGCTGAAAATGGATTTCGGTTAAGGCATGGGGGTTTTCTTCCGCCCATACATGATTGTTATGGAAATTTTGAATTGCATTTCGAGAAAAATTTTCTTCGTCCGTGAACAAAATTTGTGACTTAAACTGCGGATTTAGTCTAATACTCTGAAGATACCACTGACAGAAGTTCACACGCAGCGGAAAATCCCTGGGAAGTAACGCCTGCACTCTTAGAATATGGTATACAATACACAATACACAATACGCCAAACAATTTGGTGACAAATATTTAGAGTTCTAGCGATCTTCCTCGTACTTGTCTCTGGATGTTCGTCGATTTCTTGCAGCACCGCTTTCTCAATTTCGGGTGTTCTGATAGTTCGAGGTCTACCTTCCGAAGTACCTTTATTGAAACTACCAGTTTCGCTAAGTCGGCGATGAATATTCGAAAAGAATCGGCTGGCAAGGCACGATTAGGATGTCTTTCCTGATAAATGCGCCTAGCTTCTGATGAATTACCATCCGCGAGGCCATATGCGTAATGCATTGCCGCCATTTCCGCATTCGTATAATTTATCATATTTACTGATAACCGAAAAAACAGCGAAAAAATAAAATAACTTCGATGACACACTAAAAATCGTAAAAATGACGCGCTTAAATGGTTTTGAACACCAATAACTTACTTTAAGTTAACAGCTATGTGACTATGCGTGACATAGCCCCCTATCACAATGTCTGTGTTCAATTAAATTTATTCTTTAAGCAAAAACCATGCGTCGGACGAAAGAAAATCAAGAGATGAAATTTGCTCAGAAATGAATGAAAATTTTAAAAATAATTTTTATTTAAGAAGAAAGCATTATTTTCTTCAAAACTATTAAATGCAAAACCCGTACAGACGCCTCTGGTAAAAATAATAAAATTATTTGTACATCAGAAAATGCTCCTTAATACATAGAAGATGTGTACAAAATTTCATAAAGATATTATAATAGTATCACAGTTGTTATTAAAAAATAGATTATTTTTTTGAAAACTTTAACACCCTGTTTAGGACGTACGTTCATATGAAGTTTTTTTCTTAAAATGTATGGAGGAATCACCTCCTTAAATATTAGCATTTCATTACGGAATATGCGAGTTTTAACATGTTGCAAATTTTTCTATTCGAAATGTATGCAATAATATATTTATCGCTGTTCGAATTGCAACTTTATGCATGATTCTCTTCACATGTAAATCCTTAATGAAAAATCTGCAACATGCTAAAACTCGCATATAGAGTTGCCTTTCAATATCCTTTTAACCAAAGCTAAATAATTTACCAGTTTTCTCGAAATGCGTTCATAGCTGAACGCAAGAAACCCCATTTAATCATTGCGGTATGGTCGGTTGCGTGCCGGGCAAGGCTTGCGGTGGTGGATTCTTAAAACTTAAAACACACAAACACTTGTCAATACTACTCCGGCTTTGACCCGGTTTTTTTGACAAGGCACAGGGCAATTAAAATATAGCCCAGCAAGAAATTGGCAACTGAATTTAATATTTTAGTGCGGGAGAATATGCTAAATTAAATAAATTTTAAAACTCTTATGTTGTTATAGTTTTTGATAAAAATAAAAAAAAAATAGGATTTTTAGACTGATTAAAATACATTTTTTGCAATAAATGTATACAATATTTTTGTACAAATAACGAATTTATTTTAACATATTTTTAAGCTATTAAGAAAACTATGCGCCCGGTCTAAATACTGACGGTAGGTTATAGAAGATAAAGATATCAGTTCTTTTGGGAATCTCACTTATATCTGGCGACAAGTAGTGTAGATGTTTGTTTGTGACAAGGTTTTCTTTTTTGAAAAAATGAAATTTGTGTTCGCTACGGTCGTACTGATATTATTGGTAGGAGATATGAACTTAACTGAACTACTATCGACCAGTCCACATACTATGCAGCGTGAGTCTTGAAACGCTGCAGTCGACACATGCATCGCCGCATGTTCCAGTGTGTTGGGTGGCTAATTTAAAAATTAATGGAAAAAGAGCACAAAGCCAAAATTTTTCTCATGTAACGTTCCGTTTTTTTTTGGAAATCATTTCAGTAATTTTTAGTAATTTTGTTTCTAATTTTCTTTTCTAATTGTTTGAATAATAAAAGAGATCGCCAAAGTGTTAAGAAAGGAAAGTTCCGGACCTATTTCTAATAAATTTAAATATTATTTTCCATATCGTCGAGAATCTCAATTATTATTATTTCATATATTCAAGTTTTAACAAAATCATTGTTTTTTTTTTCTCTCATTCAGAAGTTTTGGCGCTAGTCTATATTAAAGTGCGTTTATTCCCCCAGAAGAGTAACTAGACTGTCACGTTGGATTGAATGCCGTATAAATATAAAGTCCGGATAAATTTATTATCTTTCAATAGTCGTCTAAAAATTTATATTTATGTTGATTAGGTAGAATTAATTTTATAATACTAGAAAGTGCTCTAATTTAATTGATTGCTATACGATGAGTGCCAATTTTAGGAGTTTGGGCTCAAAAGCTTAAATGCTTAAATCGATAATGACGAATCGCCACTGTCAAGTCAGGAGGGTAGATATTTTGGACGCATTTGGCTATCTTGGGATTCTGTTTCCTTACCATACTGGTAAAACTGAGCATTTTGGTAGGGAATTGTCTGGCGTTAAGAACGGAAGTCACCATTCGGTATTTAAAATTGTGTTCCAGCGTTGTTGGCTAAAGTCGTGTTCTGGATTGTGATTTTGGGTGATAGTGACATCCAAATTTATCCGTGTTGGGATTAACCTGGAACTACGGCTTGATTCATATTTCCGATTGTAATTGGTTGATTGTTGATGTTCCAATGGAATCTTCCTGAAAAGGGATTAAATGCGGCTTCAAGTAAGTGATTCCTTTAAGAAATGGCCTTCTTTGTTTAATGGCATGCTATGTCTTCATTTTACTCGCTGGAACCGAAGTTATAAACAGGTAGGTTTCTTATTATATAACTATCTTCCCATGTTTCTTTTCACTATTTTAATGAGTCCCGAATTATTTTAGGGTTTCTTTTCTTTTTTTTTGGCGTTTCTATCTTACCCGGAATTTTTCCTCTTCTGCTCCCGCTTTTCCTTTCTTACGAATCAACAACTTTGTTACGTTACAGATAAGTGATAGATAATAATGTTTTATTAGGAAGTCTGAAAATAAGATATAGACTTTATTGACTAAACTTTTTTTTTAAGGAAATCGTTGCTTGCCAATATACATGTATATTTTGTTATAACAGTCAATATGAAATAACCTGTATAGCTTTTGCCGTAACTTGTAAGGGGACCCTGTAAAATATGGATACATATTAAATGGTAGTTGAAGTAACTGCCTCCCTTTTGCGATAGCGAGTTACTGTGTAATATAAAAATATATTATGGCCCTTACTTTCTGGAAAATGTATACTTTTTCGTAACTAGAGTATCATAAAACTTGGAATTTTAGTTAAATGCTTGTTTTTTTTTTTTTATCTAATTATTCTTGGGGAATAATTTTCTGGGTTGGATTTTCGGATAGTTCAGGGGTTTACTAAGCGGGGCTTGCTAATTTATATAGGTACCAGAGGTACCAATTAACCCAGTGGCGCCCATTTTTAGCTTGGGCCATGGTTCACCTTAGTTAAAACAACACCTTGAATTATTGCCACCCCAAGGAAAAGAATATATTAGAAATTCATATCAGTTTCCTTTTACAGAGCTAGCCTGGGTCTATGCCACTTTAAAGTTTGGGTTTATAGTAAACGACCCTGAGATCGTGGCACTTAGTTCATGTTCAATCAATTAAAGAACGTGTCTTGCTAAATTTTTATATAGCCCAAACTTTTAACAAAAATGTCAGTTCATACAAAATAAGTTTTCGAATGGATTATTTCTAATATAGAGTATTTGCTTGGGAAATCCAAAGTTTATGATTTTCAGTCTAAATCGTCATTATATAAATATCAAATTCATATTCACCCATTAATCTCAACGTTTATTTCACAAAATATTCCCGTTTATGTTAACTTTAAGGCAGAGCGCCCACCAAAGATGTGCACTTTAAGTGAAGAGATATGAGGTGCGCATGAGGTTGGTATGAAGTGCAGCGTACCATGTTTTTATATGCAATGACGCACACAGAAGCAGGGAGAAAGAAGTGAGTCGCCTCACTAGGCATTTCCGCACGACAATCGTGCTGAAAAATAGGACCAGTTCTATTTTCCGTTCCGCATTGATTGCCATTGACATTTCCAGGACGGTTTACCCCTGGACAATTATTTTAGTGTTTACAATTTTAATAAAAATGCGTCATAATCAACAATTTAATATTGAATTCGGGCAGCATGTAGAATCATGTAGAATGCTAAAACTTCTTCATCATCGGACGATGTTTTGATATGCGTGTACTTCAAGCACACATAAAGTGTGTTTCATGGACACTTCACCTCAAGCAATTCACTGCTCTGGTGGGCGCCCTCCCCAACGTTTCAAATTTTATGACATTCAAAAAAAATATTATGTCAGTAGAGAGAGGTAAAAGAAAGTAAGATTAAAATTTGTAGCATCGGTTATGGAAAAGCCGAGCTTTTCTCATTGGTGCAATTGGGCCAAAGTCAAGTTTTTTAATTAATAGTGGTTTATAAATTCTAAACTTCCATTTTTGAAAAGCCGAGCTTTATTTTCATTGGAGTAATTGAGCCTGAGAGATATAGAAAATATCGCCATATTGAAAATAAGGTGTTATTTATACGAAGTTATTTGAGATGCACGGAAATTGAGGAACGGCATCTTGCATCGAAATAAGAGCAAGAGAATCAACCAGAAGACGAATTCCGAAGTCGTCGTTATGACGAGGTTCCCATTTTAAAGCTGGTGTAGTTGCGTAGTAGCGCGTGAAACTAAACCAATCGAAATTAAGTTTTCTTTTCGGCATTCACATTACACCACTTTTTAAAAAAATTGGAAATTCGATATCCGACCTCTGGACTTGCATCAGGAACTCTGATCAATAAATGCAGAAGTTATTACGCTGTCACGAAATTTATGAGATAGCGCATTTGATTGGACACTGCCGAAATTAAATGTGTGAGAATCGTTGCATACCACATAGGAGAAATGAAGTCATATGATTTTTACGCGACTCACCGCGTGCTTTCTCCTTAACTTTTATTTAAGTCTTTAAATATTGAAAATAACTACTCCTAAATTCTCATTCTTGGGAAATTTGGGCAGTGTTTAATTCAGACTTTGTACTTTGTTGTTGCTCTTGTTCTTACAAGTGCGCCCATGTTTTATAAGGGAGATGCCGGCTATAAGCGAATTTAGTTATTTCAATTGACTTCGTATACACATTACTTACTTATGAAGTTTTTTCAACAAGTAGTTGAATCATTTTTCTCGTTAACTATTTCGTACATTTAATCCAGTGACGGTTAAATAGTAAAGGGTCTCAAGATATAGTCATATTAGCCCTACTATATTTTAATCTCTATTTGTGTATCTAATTTACAGCTCTATAGAATCAAGATTTTTTATACTTTGGCAAATATTTAATACTGTGCGAAGTTCCTCGTTAGCGCATGCGTGTCCTACGTTTTGGCTGTTCTAACTTTAGCACCTTATTTACCTATCTGGATGTTCTCAGTGATCATGAATCCACTTGTGGCCTTTGAACTGCTATTCTTCGCCGTTTTTGGGCAAACCACCTACGACGAGCTGACCATTAAACCACCTAGATCTGGTAACATAGCTCTCTACCGACCGCTCTGGACAGATAACTTATTCAAGGTGGTGTTTGGAGTTTATATGTTGGTGTCGGTAGTGGTGTTGATCAATTTGCTAATCGCCATGATGTCTGATACATACCAGCGTATACAGGTAATTTTGTCAACGACTTCCCGATCAATAGACTGCGGCAAATCTTGTAGGAAGTGCGGAAGTATCAGGAATTATAACGAGCTGCTAGACATTGCGCGTTTTTTCCCTATTATTGTATCGATTACTTGGGGAGTAAAATGCATTAAATACTTAATCTAAATTGCTTCCCTAAGCGTGGGCTACCTGTCTATTGGTTGAGCGGTCGTTGATTGTGATACTTTTCGATTCCAGTCCAAAAGAACCCGGTCAGCGCTTTTGAGCTGCTGTTTTTCGCTGTGTTCGGCCAGACCACGACCGACCTGCTCAAAATACCCGGCTATAACAAAAACACAAACCACAATAACCAGCCCTATTGGACGGAGGTGCTGTTCAAAATCGTATTCGGCGTATACATGCTGGTTTCGGTGGTTGTGCTGATCAATCTGCTTATTGCCATGATGACTGATACGTACCAGCGTATCCAGGTAACGCCGAGAGGTGGCAGAATACGCGTCGTTGTGTTAGCTAGAGTGCTGCTGATGCTGCTTAGGTACGGCGGCGCAGGATAAACACAAACACAGACAAACAGAATAATTCAACAATCTATACACTAAAAGCATTTTATCCACTGAAGCAATAATTACGATCGAAATTTTCGGTTACTGATTTGATAGGGAGGATTCTAGTCGTATATGTATTAATTATAATATAAAACCCTATTTTTTTAAAATACTTTTATGATGAAGTTATAAAAACTTAGGAAAATAATTTTGGAGAATTTTCAATATGGAGTCAATATTTAAAAATGAAATGCACAAGGTCTGCTCCATTGATTTATTTGAACGAGGTTCAAGAATTGGGACATGTTTCGAGAGCATAATCTCTTATCTTTAGCCTGCATGAACCCTGGTGAAACAATTGATTTCAGCATTGATCCGCCATGTCGTCAACTGCTGGCTTATACCAAGCAGAATATATAGCTACGCCATAGAACTCTGGAGAAAATAGGAAAAAAGCGAACGTGCGAAAGCTCTTGTTTTTATTTTACAAAATCCTCGATGGGTCACCGCAATAATCAGATTTTATAGTATTTTTATTTAGCGCGTTCCTGTCGCCATCCCATCAACCAATTGTTTTCATATCGTCCTTACCGTTCGAATTTCGATTCTTGTAAAAACGAATAATATTTTAGATAATCGGTTAATCAAATTAATAGGCATATAAAGGGTTTTAAAGGTGGCGCACTTCCTGCTTAGGTGATTAATCGCGTAAGGCGGCATTGGATCAAAGACGTTTATTGTCAACGTTTTATTTTAATATTTGTTTGAGGTAAATTTGGAACGGAACAAAGGCTAGTTATAGAACATATTTTAAGCCGAATAAATTATTGGAATACACGCATTTGCTTACTTTCTTATTTTCCTTTCTGTAATGTAGCTACAAGCAATAGATCAACAGGCAATAAACGTGAGTATTTTAATTAGTATGTATTATAATAGGGGCGGCTCAGGCGTATACTTTAAAATTAGTTTACAGTGCACAGGGTGGCTCAAAAAGTTTTTATAAAAAATCTTAACTTTTTTTTTTTGTAGAATGTATTTAATTATTTTAAATTATAACTGAGATTGTCCTGATCATTTAAATAATTAAATAAGATGGTATGGGGTCAAATTTTAATAGTTTTTACAGGAAGTTAACGTTTTTTGTGAAAAAGTCCAACCTTTTATGACATTCCTGGAAGACATAAAAGCGAATAAATAAAATACATTGTTATTAAAGATTGCTTGTAGTTTATGAGCAGACTAGTTTTGTTTCCAAATCTTTTACTTTTACACGAGGTGTTGAAGAAAATAAAAGTCATAACTTTTCATAATTTTTTTTAAATGAACATTACTATTATTATTATTACTATATTTTTATTTAATAAGAAGCTGCTTTAGATAAGAGTTTATTTGATATACCACTTAGCGTGTCTAAAATCAACCGTTTTTCTGGAATATCAATTCAAACTTTTATAGTATTAAGCAATAATTGCATGGGCGCGAAAAAAACTAGTCCAGAATTTCGTATGTTGCAAAAACTGATTTCGGTATTTTTAATTAGTTTTAATATTTTAATGACTTTACATCAATAATTAAAATATTTATTTTTGGCAAACAACACCCTATATAGAAGCGCTTATACTCTCAAAGTATAGGCAAGGTCTGCTTACAATTTTCTAAATAAAATTTGAATTGAGGGTTATCCTATATTTTAAAAAATAGACCTGTAAAAAAATAATTAGCAAGAAATCAAACTGTTCTTTTTTTAAATGAAAGTTACTAATTGTTTCCGCTTGATACAGTATTTGACTTTTAAAATTAATATAATATATATATTTTCAAAAGACCTTATTAAAGCTTTTATTCACAGTATTTTTATTTCTAGTACTAAAAACGACAATAACAAAGCAAGTTTGAATTGATATTCTAAGAAATCGGACAATATGAAAAGTTATGATGTGCATTTTCTTATAAAATAACAGATTTAGAAACAAAACTAGTTTGCTCATAAACTACAACTTTCAAAGCAATTTTTGATAAGCGTGTATTTTATTCGTTTATTTTTAGGTCTTCTACGAATGTCTGAAGGATAGGAAAGTCAACTTTCTGTAAAAACTACTAACATTTAACCTCCATGATTAGGATAACGGTAGCAATAATTTAAAATAATAAAATACAGGGTATTCCATTTAAAAAAAAAACATAAGTTTATTTCATAAAAACGTTTCGGGCCATCCTGTACAATATAAAATAATTTTAAAATATGCGTCTGGGCCGCCACTATTATAATACATTTAAATATTTTGGATGGGCTCTTTAAATTTCTCATAGTCTTCCACCCGATCCTCGTTTGACCACCAGGTATAGCTATTGTAAGTTATAAAATAAACACACACCAAAACTAATTGAAATTTTAGATACAGACGCGTGGATGCAAGTAATCCCAATTTTAGCACACTTCCTTTTTACAAAATACTTACTCAAACTTACATATGCTATTTTCCCCGCATTTACGAACACAACGGTAAGTTTGGCAACATGGTACTGACCATGGACTTGATTTTATCGCCTCTCGTGGGTAACTGTCGCACCAAAGCCGCTGAAATCGCATTAAGAACTCCGCTGCCGTCAACCGAGCTCTTTTTCAGGGGACAATTTGTGTCACATCTCCAGAGTTCTGTTGCGTAGCTATATTTTCTGTGCTTATACTCAAAAATGATTAAAATTAAGATCAAAATTAAATATAGGTTTTAAATAATATTACCAAGCCATTAATCTAATAAGTTCTCAATGTTTTATATTTTTTTTTCGTTCATGACTATAGTTGGGGTCAAGCAAATATTTGACGCGTGACACTTCCATATTGTCAGGGGTGTCAAATATGGCAGGCCTCTCATAATATAAAAGTTACTAATGGCTAATTTATATTATAATAATTACCACCCACTCGAAGTATTTGTATCTTTATCCTTTTATATGACTAAAAAGAGATAGGTATACATAATTCTCGTCGATTTGGTCAAATCATATGGGCTACAGATCCGCATTTTATTTATTCCAAAACTAGTGATGTCGTTGTCTTGTTGACATTCTGTATTTGGTTTTGGATTTTGAGTATTTAAATCATTTTATTGCCTTTTTATAGTGCTCTATTGTCTTTATTTGTGTAGTGTTTCTCAGCAATCATTTTCTGCAAAGGTTTATAAATAACAATATTCGTCAGTCCGGCCCTGACTAAGTATCAGCTGTAATAAAGTTGGTGAAATCGAAATAACTCTAGTATTGGACAAATATGACAAGATGGAGCTTATGCTTTCGAAATATGCCCCAATTCTTGAACCACACTTAAATAAATCAGTGCAGCAAGCTTTGTGCATTTTATTTATATTAAAAGAACACGTTTATTTTACACAATGTGTTGTGTAAATATTTAATCCACAATATCTGCTGTTTGTTTCTTATATAGAAAATAATTCAGAAATTAAAAGCCCTTTTAGTAAATTTTTTGTCCGTCCAATACATACATAGCATTGTATGTATATGTATGTTCGGGTTTAATGCTAGGTTTAGATACTAAACTAAGGAGATTTGGGGAAATTATACATATTTATTTTATCGTCAACATTATGTCGTTTGAGGGAAAGAATATTTATACATTATCGGTTTTAGCCTTCTCACAATAATAAATAAATTCTAAACTTCATTTCGGTGTTAACAAATTTTTTGACACTTCGCTTACGTAAAATAATCTGAACAAACCACAAACACTTTACATTAACATAATATACCGCAGTGGCGCAACCAAGATGTCGGCTTAGGGGGACGAAGCAAATCCCTGTTTTGAGGGCAACCCGGACGAAAGTTTTAATAATTAAAGTCTCTAAAAGGCCTGTAAACATGCTAGCACAAATTCCTAATGCTGATAGTTCTTGAAATACAGGGCGCCAACGATATTATTTGTTAAAACTTTTTCTTAAACATGTATCCTTCTTGGATCATGTTTGTTCTTTAAATGAGACATACGTCTATTACTTCTATTTTCCTTAGTACTACATCTTAAGCAGATATTCTTTAGAAGGGTTTGATTTGGAAATAATTCTTATTTAACTGAAGAAGTTCGTGAAAAGTAACAACTTCTAATTATTGAATTGTTTGATTATATCTAATCATTAAGGTCGAGGTAGCAGCCAGTCCCTAGGTAGTGTAATGAGTTCGTTCTGCGAGACGTCCGTCCGTCTGTAGTAATCTTTAATCAGTTTGTCAAAATGTTCTGTCAGAGTCGGCATTTGTAGATCGTTGTGTAAGACATGAGTCGTCGTGTACCGTGGTGCATCCGCGATAATTTTAAGTACTTTGTTTTAAAATGTCTGTAGTTTCTTAAAGTGTGTCTTGTTAAGAGTACACCAGGTAGGAATTCCGTAGGTCAGTACTGGTCGAACAATAGTCTTATATATGTTAGTCTTTGTACGTAAGTCGATTCTGCTTCGTTTGTTGAGGAGTGAGAAAATGGCACCGAGTTGACCGTTTGCTTTTTTCAAGCGCTGATCAGCATTTTTATTCCAAACCATCCGCTTGTCGAACCAGAGACCCAGATATTTAATATTATCACTCCAATTTATCCTAGAGTTTTTGACCAACAAACAGGTTTCAGGAAATTTAACTCTGGACTTTGAGAAGTAGATGGCTTGGGTTTTCGAGTCGTTTAACCGAATTTTCCACCTATCCAACCATGACTCTAAAAGTTTTATATGTCGTTGCAACTTCGAGACTAATAGCCTGGGCTGTTTGGCGGTGGCAGTGATCGCGGTATCGTCAGCAAACAGGTATAACTGTGTTTGACCAAATTTTGGAATATCGCAGGTATAGATATTGCACAAGGCCGACGCCAGGGGGGAGCCTTGCGGTACTCCGGCTCTAACGTGTCTCACTATCGATATCGCATTTTCTGATGAAACCGCGAAAATTCTGTCCTCCAAAAAAGAGTGAATAACCTTTATTAGGTAATTTGGCAAGCCCAACCTTATTAGCTAGACCTTGTCAAATGCTTTGCTAACGTCGAAAAGCACTGCTCCCGTGCTAAAGCGGCCATTAAAGCCTTTAAGGACATTGGACGCCAGTCTAGTCGTTTGGCGCACCGTGCAATGAGCAGATCGAAAACCAAACTGCTCTGGTGGTAAAATGTTGTTGTCGAATACAAAATCGTTAATACGATTTAGTATAAGTTTTTCAACAAACTTGCCAAGACATGACAGCAGACTGATTGGTCTGTAACTGACAACCAATGGGAAGCGGCCTTTTTCGATTATAGCCTGGGCTATGTTTGCTACGTCCATAATTACATTATCAGGCAAGTTCTTTAGTGCTTTGACTTTAATGCCGTCAAAACCCGGCGCCTTTTTTGCTTTGGTAAAACTCAAAATATTTTTAACTTCGTCAATGTCGACATTTCGCAAATTTTGAATCGGATTTTCAATGGTTTTGTAAATTTGTACCGTTCTTGTTACCCGCGCATCTCTCTGAGGATTCGTCGTTGGGTTCTCGCTAAATTGTTCATGAAGACTGTCCGCGAACAATTCAACTTTATCCCTAGGATCTGAAACCAAAATGTTTGTGTTGACGTCTCTGACAAAGGACATAGGTTTTCTGCTACCGCTCGTCAGAGCCCGCGTCATCTTATAGATATAGTTATCATCAGTATTCAGGTTTCTGATTCTGTTTTCCCACAGGGAGGACTCTTGTTCCTGTAAAAGTCTGCGAACTAGCAGAGTTGCCCTGTTCGCTTCTACTTTAATGCGAGGGTCCCCAGTTCTATACGCCCGATTTAAAATCTGTTCTTTATTCCAATCTGAGTTTTAATTTCATTGGTAAAGGCTCCGTACTTTGAAAACCTGGTCACTTTTGTAGTAGACGCCCCTGCCATAGCCGTATTAATAGCTTCAGTGATGCTGATTACAGCTGTTTCAATGTCTGGTTCCGTCTGAATAGTGGTTCGTTATTTTTCGTTATTTTCCAATGTTCGTCTAAATAAAGGCCAGTTTACAGTGGTAGTGGAGATGAACCCATGCCCCTTCTCTTGCGGATTGCCGTATTCAACAATGACCGGAAGATGGTCTGAAGTCAGGTCGTAGAGCGTCACTGGTTGGGAAAGTAAATCTGAATTTTTTTCTACAAAAATGTCCAGGATTTCCGGAAGTCCAATCGGTGATGAATGGGTATGTTCTCCCGGCGGCATTATATGATAATTATAGTCGAGAGACTTATTATATAAGGTGACTCCCCTTAAATTTTGATTGCGACATCCCCAAATTCGATTTTTAGCATTTAAGTCTCCCTCTATTATAATTATCGTTTCATAAGTTCCGAAAATCTTACCCAGACATGTACCGTCAAAATTGACCGTCGGACTGCAGTAAACCGAACCCAAATAAACCCATTTATTTTTGGTATTCACTCGGATGAAAGTACCCTCTATATGAGGACAATTGGATGGACCTGGCACGGCCTGAGCAACTAAAACATGTATCCTAATTATAGCAGAGTTTACACGAAATTTGGCAGTAAGGATTATTGGAATGCGGAATACAGGTCTGATATCTGAACAGTTTTAATGTACAGGGTTCATGATTATAGATGGACCGTCCATCTAAATGAGTAATTTGACGAGTTACATAAAAAATGAAAATACAAAAGTTGTAGTTTTTTTTATAAATTGTTTTATGAAGTTACACAAAAAAAAAACAATCGAACATCACATTTGTGGCGTATGACATAAATATGTTAGTTTATAAAGGACAATATGGCATTATTTGGCAGCCATCTCAATTTGCCATATCTGCCAATCCACTAAGGAGCAGTTTCATTGAGAAAGGCAGTTAATGCTGCAATGTTATGCGGTATAGCACCATCCTTCTGGCAAATGATTTTCCTTTGATTTTGTATCCCATTTTCGATCAAAAAATATTGATGACAATTGTTTAAATTTCCACTCTATACCTTAACTGCCGCATCATGGTCAGAATGTTTAATTTCTAGAATCGCTCGAGGATTTTCGTTAGCCCAAAAACGAGCACTTCTTCTGTTTAAAGCTTTGACTGTCATAAATGATGACTCACCCGTCCAACAAATTTTATTAAATAACTGTGCATTTTCGTCGAGACGTTCCATTATCTCTCGGCAAAAACCTAAACAAGACTCTTTATTTTCTTCATTTCTTAATTTTTGTCCGGGTAATATTTTATACGGATAATAACCATATTTATGCAAAGTATTTTGACACTTGTATGATATTGGAATTTTAAACAATAGAGTCATAGGACCAACATTTCTTGATCGAAACCTAAATGGCGAACTATACTTCGTAATAATAAGGGCGGTAATCGAAAATTGGATACCAAATCTTGGGGAAACCATTTGGCAGCAGGACAGTCCTCCACCATACAATATTGTAGCAGTAACTGCCTTTCTCGATGAAACTGTTCCTTTGTGGATTGGCAGATTAGAAAAATTTAGGTGGCCGCCAAATAGCCCATACTTTTATAGACATTTTATAGGGCTATTTAATAGACAAATTAAACAATAAAATAAATTTTAATACAATAAGAGAAACCACTATTGAGGAAATTTTTAAATAATGATGACCAAGGCATTATTTTAGCTGCTGCCATAGAAACAAAGAAATTAATATGCAGAAAATATATCGAAGAAAATGGTCAACACGTTGATTTTGTATTGTAATATTAATATTACTTAATTAAACTAGGTAACGTCCAAATTTCTAATATAAACAGACGTTATTTTTATTGTGTAGTTCGTGCATGGTGAACGTTATCAAAATTTAAAAAATGCTTTTATCTCCTTCATTTTACAGAAAAATATCATGAAACCATATATAGCTGAATAGAGAATTAAAAGTTTTATAAAACTAAAAAACAATATACAGGGGGCTCCATTTAAAAACTAACATCTTTATGTCATATGTCACAAATGTGATATTTGATTGTTTCTTTGTATAAAAAAACTACAACTTTTATATTTACATTTTTTATGTTACTTGTCAAATTATTCATATAGACGGGTGGTTCATCTATAATCAATATCCCTGTACCATATGGAGGGCACCACTAGGACCACTTCGCATACATTTAAAGTGTCAATACTTTTTTATACGTCGCGTCAGTGTATTGAGTTTCTAATAACAAATTCTTATGTCTGAGATAATTAAATTTAAATATTACATTGCGTACTGAAACTAGCCATTGTAGGCCAGGGCAGCTATAAAATTATATATGCTAGGTCGGGAACAAAATCACATAAAGCTGTTTTTTTTTCGGGGATGTTTAGTTTCTGCCGTCCTCCTTATCATACTAACTGTTCAAAAATATCCTGCTTATGCATAATTTTTTCGGAAAAAAACACAGCAACAGTAAACTAGTCTCAATTTTTTTCTAATAAAAACAACAAAAGATGTTTTATTTTACAACTAAGTCCATATTTAAAATCGACGGGAATTTAGATGATTCAAGCAGAAAGCGACGCAGACAGAATAATTGTGGATAAAGCACTTGAATTAAGAACATTAGAATCTTCTGTAACACCGATTTGATGGTCCTATTGATATTTAAATCAAAAATGGACAAGGCATATATGCTTCGACCAGGTAAGTCATCACAGCCACACAAAGTAATCGACATAAAACATGTTTAAGAAAAACTCAGTCCAATGACATCTGCAATATTATTTTGTCACGCAATATTTGAATGTGACACCACCTTTATAAAAGTGGAAAATTAACTTCGTTCAGATTATTAGAAAAAAAACAGCCCTACAAGAAAAAGTTGGAATATTTTTACAGTCAAATGCAGAAAAGGATTCTGTTATAAAGGCCGGTGAAGATTTTTTAATGTCCATTTACGGCGCAAATAAGTCAACAAAAGATGTAAATGAACTGCTTTTCAAAAATTTACTATTAACACAGCACGACAAAGTATAAATAAAAATATTTAACTATTATGTCTGCCTCCAACATCAGATGCAGCATGTTACCAAAGTTTACGAGTTTACCATCAAATTTAGAAATGGATGGGTAATCAAATATCTCCTATTACTCGGGGTTGGAAAAAACAGGGAATTCTATTTGTACTTTTTACGTCATTTTTTATGAAAGCTCAATATACAAAGTGTTTCAGAAGTACGGTACGTAACTTAAGAGGGTAATTCCTTATGATTTCTAAGAGAGAAAGTTCATATGAATAATGCGTCCGGAGTTGCCTCGTTTCTATAATTTTTTTAAATATCATTTTACCGATTTAATCGAAACGTGGTACCGTTATTCATAATCATATTATTTAAAAAAATAATTTTATTTTAATTTTAAATGTTTTAATTAACTTACAATAGTTATTTTTTGTACAGGGTTATTTTTTATATTTGGATACCCACCTACAGGGGTTAATATAAGTGACAGAAAAAAACTTTTAACACAAAAGTTACATAATTTTCCCCGTCATATCTTTTAGACTTATTAAAAAAATCATACGCGCATCACAAAGTTAGAAAACAAATGAAGTTTTATTTTTTTAAATGGAACACCCTATATATTTTCCACCAGGGGGAAGATCTCTTTCTCCTGATTTCAAAAATATATAACATATCAACATTTAATTCAGTCGTTTGTGAAATATTTAAGTTTTGATAAATTGAATTGATTATAATCGAGTTGGCGTTCCGCATACTTCAACGTGACATATTTGTCTGTTTACTTTAACTTGAAACAATCAGTAAGAAAAAATGACTTATGTTTTATAATTCAATTTCAATAATATAAAGTAAAGTAAATGACTATATGTTTTCTATACCGGGTGTTGCATCGTCGAGCGGGACATAGGAAATCCCATGTAATTTTAAATGGGGTCAATTATTGGCTTCCCTAATTATTTTAGAGAAAAATTCTATTTAGGTTTATTAAAGAGCACTAAAACCCACATTCAAAAGAATAACTTTAGATATTTTTGATGAGCCCGTTTACGGGTTATCGCCGATTTCTTTTTAACTATTTCTCCTTTTTATGGCCCCGTATTTGCGGGCACCAGTAAAGGTAAAAGATGACTGTCAAATAAAGTTGTCATTCTGAAATGTGTGCTTTATTGTTATAAAAACTCGTACATCGAAAATAATAAAGGTGTATTTATGAGTACAAATTAATCTGAATAAAACTAAAATAAAGTATCCAATTACAAGGTTAATTATGACATTTTACATGTTTCAATATTTAACTAATTAATAGGTAGGTACTATTAAATTGTTAGAACTTTAGGATTTAAGAAGATGTTCAAATATTCCTCCATTGACTGCTAGACAATAACCGAGGCGATCATAAAATTCTCTTCTTACATTCGCTAGTTGGTAAACTGAAATTCTATTGCATTCGGCAGAAATAGCATTTTTTAACTCGTCTAGATTTGGGTATTTTTTATCTTTGTATATCCTGTTTTTTAAATGGCCCCAGAGAAAGAAATCATTTGGCGATAAATCAGGAGACCTAGCTGGCCAATTTACTGTATGATTTAAGCCAATAACATTTCCATTAAAAGCACGGTTTAAATATTCCCGGACAGCCAGGGTACTATGTGCCGGGCAGCCATCCATTTGGTACCAAACTTCCTGATTTTCCCTGGCGGCATCATGTAAAGTAGGTAAAATATGATCTTCAAGTAGTTCCAAAAAATATTCTGCATTTAAATTTCGTGTAAGAAATAATGGCCCGATAATATTTTCTCCGAAAATCCCAGCCCATACATTAACTTTTTGTGGATATTGCGTCCTTGTTTCCACAAACCTGTGTTGGTTTTCTTTGCTCCAATATCGATAATTTTGAACATTGGGTTCATTGTTTAAGGTAAATGTGCATTCGTCAGTGAAACAAATGTTTTTTAAAAATTCCCTATCCATGTTTGCTCTTTCCATCATACCAAAACAAAACTCCTGTCGTCGTATTTCGTCCCTATCTCTTAGCTCTTGGTGCTTTTCATATTTGTATGAATAATATTTATGTCGTTTCAAAGCTCGTAACGCTGTGGTGTGATCTAGTCCTATGTCATCCTCAAGTTTCCTTGTGATGATCTTCCCATCATTTTCTTCCACGCACAATAAAACTTGCAAGTCCCTATCATTTCTTGCATCTCTTCTTTGTTCCTGCCTTTCTTTACATCTGCAGTTATTTATTACAGTGCCTTTTGTCTCAAATTTCTTGATAGTCCTTTCGACTGTAGATTTTGCAGGTATCGGTCTATTCGGATACAGAGCAGCAAACATGTCTGACACATTTTGATAACTATTTAATTGATAATACCATTTAATCATCAATATTTTTTCTTCAGAAGTGTAATTCATGGCTAATATTTTCGATGTACGAGTTTTTATAACAATAAAGCACACATTTCAAAATGACAACTTCATTTGACAGTCATCTTTTACCTTGACTGGTGCCCGCAAATACGGGGCCATAAAAAGGAGAAATAGTTAAAAAAAATCGGCGATAACCCGTAAACGGGCTCATCAAAAATATCTAAAGTTATTCTTTTGAATGTGGGTTTTAGTGCTCTTTAATAAACCTAAATAGATTTTTTCTCTAAAATAATTAGGGAAGCCAATAATTGACCCCATTTAAAATTACATGGGATTTCCTATGTCCCGCTCGACGATGCAACACCCGGTATACCCGCCACGACTTCTGACACATTCTTGAATATTTTCTCTCATTTTGATAATAATTATAAATAAAATAAATTAGAAATCATATTTTAGAAAATCCCGAAAGTTCCATCTCAACGGTTGCCGCACATTTGGAAAGTCGTTCTACAAGATTCAGACCACTTTGAAACATTACAAATATCATCCGTACAAATGTATGCCATTTCAAGACTTATCTGAAAGAAATATGATTCAACGGTTACATTATTGTCAAGAAATATTAAGGCATATAGTTGAAGATCCCGAGTTCTTAACAAAAATTATTTTCACCGATGAAGCTACGTTCACGACGGCGGGGATGTTTAATAGAAAAAACAAACACTATTGGGCAAGTGAAACCCCACATAAAATTCAACCAGTCAAAATACAGGGACGGAGGTCAGTTCATGTGTGGTGCGTCTTGCTGAACAACCAAGTAATTGGACCTATTATTTTTTATGAGTATCTAACGGGCAATCGATATTTAGATTTCATTCAAACTATTATTGAAAACTCTTTAGAAGAACTTTCAGTTCGGCAATACAATAACCTAGTTTGGCAACAAGATGGGGCACCACCTCATAATATCATTCAAGTTACTGAATACCTAAATGGCAGATATCACCTTTGGATAGGCAGGAATGGCACACTTCAATGGCCGTGTAATAGCCCGGACCTAAGCCCGTTAGATATTTTTTCTGTGGGGATTTCTAAAAAACCGTATTTATTACGATAGACCTTAAAATATACGTGTGCTGAGATAAAGGATTGAACAAAAAATATTCATGCTCAATACAGATCACCCAGATTTTACTTCGAACGCGATCCATCACAAAATAAGAGAAAATATTCAAAAATGTGTCAGAAGTCGTGGCGGGTATATAGAAAACATATAGTCATTTACTTTACTTTACATTATTGAAATTGAATCATAAAACATAAGTCATTTTTCCTTATACTGATTGTTTCAATTTAAAGTAAACAGACAAATATGTCACGTTGAAGTATGCGGAACGCCAACTCGATTATAATAAATTCAATTTATCAAAACTCAAATATTTCACAAACGACTGAATTAAATGTTGATATGTTATATATTTTTAAAATCAGGAGAAAGAGATCTTTCCCCCTGGTGGAAAATATATATGGTGTTCCATTTAAAAAAATAAAACTTCATTTGTTTTTTAACTTTGTGATGCGCGTATGATTTTTTTAATAAGTCTAAAAGATATGACGGGAAAAATTATGTAACTTTTGTATTAAAAGTTTTTTTCTGTACCCTTATATTAACCCTGTAAGTGGGTATATAAATATAAAAATAATCCTGTACATGCAATAAACTGGTTATAATTATTTCTCTCGAAAACGAAACAAGATACGAAAACAATTCAAGAAATAAAAAAGTTGTATTATTAGTTGGTGATTCCGAAAAAAAAATAACAAGATTAGAGAAAAGTCACTGGCGTACATTTTTTGGTCAATAATATTCGTTAAGGTGCTCTCCGGGAAGCCACTAGACTTAATAAATTTAATCTAGTTAGGGCTAACTAAGTCCCTTATCATTATGAATAACGGTACCAAATTTCAATAGAATCGGGAAAAGGATATTTAAAAAAATTATAAGAAAACGATTTTTTTTTTGGATAAACTTTAACACCCTGTATATCAAAAACGGAGAAATTCCGGACACATCTTCATATGAGCTTCTTCTCTTAGAATATCATAAGGAATCACCACCTTTAGTTACGTACCGTACTTTTAAAACACACTGTATATTTTATTTATTTACAATAATAGTGCGGCAATGTAATAAATACCTATATTCAAGAAAGATTTAAAATGTTAGCCTAATATTAGAAATTGAAAAAGAAATTTAAAATATTCGAAACATAAACTTTAATTTTTTTAAAAGTATTATTTGACTTTTTAAGCCTCAGTGGTACGTTACTGTTTCAAAATACTATTTTTAATATAGGTTTCCCACCCCGGAGAGACTTTTAATATGACAAGAAGGTTTGCGAAAACTAAACATCCCCCAAAAAAATAGCTTTATGTGATTTTGTTCCCAGCTAGTACTAAATGCACTGGGTTATTGCCTTCCTTCTCTTTATCCAGGCTTAGGACTGGTTCAAACTCCCATATTTTTGTAAATAAAACGACAATGTCTTCCTCCACAAATTTGTGGAGGAAGACATTGTCGTTTTATTTACATTACGTAAACTCCACTGCAAGTATGGACTACTTTTTCAATCCCATATTTTTGTTTAAGAAATCGAAGAAAAAACCCTCGGAATATGTGTCTGGGTTAACGTTAGTTGGACTAGGCTAGTTCGTCAAATTTTAACCGTAGGAACTTGTGCTAAAATGTAGTATACACTTTTTTAGCGGCACCCTGTACACTGTACAACAAGGCTGTCGGGATAGTTAGATATTCTCTACATTTTTAAGGAGTTGCCTTGATAAAGACTAATTTTAAGATATATTCTAACTAAAGCTAATAAAAATAAAATATCACTTCAGGTAAAAATTTTATCGTAAAATAGTAAAAACAGAGTTTTTCTATGGGCTCAATAAATTAAATTATTGTCTTCTCTCTCCTTCTATTGCAATATTATTATGTTTTATTACGTTTCTTTCTTGGTAAAAAAATCATAACAAATAATCTAAACTTTGGTTGTCAGAATTTTAACTTTTAGAGGGGCTGCAGCCTCGTAGCCCCACTCCTCCCTGTTTGCGCCACTGCTAAAAAATTATATTAAAAGCTTGGAGCTTGGAAATTTCAAGGAAGACAATGTTTGATTGCTGGTTGCGATTTTTAGCTGAAGTTGTTCGGTACCTACCTATTCCTTTTTGATAGAAAGTCGCCTATCGGCACATTTTGCATGAACGGACAAACTGTATGGCCTGTTTACATAACTACAGTGTATGATCCTGCGTTTACATTGTGCAGAACTGCAAATACCTAATTAAATGCATGGAAGTTCTAGTTTTTGAAGGAGGAATAATATTACAGTCCAAAATCACATAAATTGTCGGCCCACAATGAATTTGTCTAGTTAATTGTTATTAATAAACAGGTCCACAGATTATAGTCATTTTTTGGAAACAGGCATAAACAAATTGTTTAGCAATTTAGTCTGTATATATCACCTTGTTTCCTAGATAAACAATAATAATAGTATCGTAATTTCATATACCTACTTTGTATCACCAGATTTTGCGTGTTAAATTTGTACCCTATGTTGGAACCTCTGTCACTGTTTCTATACCGCTAAAGCTTTAAACAGGTAAAGTTTAGTGTTCTCAGCTCAATAACTATTCTAAAATATCTACAAAGATAACTAAAAATGAGACTACTGATGGCGCACTGGGTTAATTCCATAGTGGTTACATTAGTGTTTACTGCGTGGCCAATATGGTTGCTTACTGGTTCGTTAACTTTCTGCTACCTTCGATTAAAACAACTGTTTACTTAAAAACTTGTATTTTTATTCCTTAATGTAGGTTATAGTAGCATATTACAAGGATTAACGACAAATACACTGGTCTAACTTAACGTTCACATTACTTAATGCTTTTTTTACATTGTTTCCCTAATTATCACTTGAAAATATACCGCAAAAACGCCCCGGTACCGTAGGGAGTTCAATTTCGTAAGTCAGCGGAATCGCTAGCTGCTTAGTTTTACTTAAAAAGAAACTATTAATTGCCCAAAAAGCCTTAAAATCGCGAAGCATACGTAAGAGTACATGCTTCACGGAGCTATCTTAGAATGTACTACTTAATAGCCTAAAAAGGTCTTATACTCGTGGAGCCCACATAAAAGCCCTTGCTTCACGGAGCCATCGTGGAAGACTGCTCTCTATTGACCGTTGCGCCGTGCTGTCTCGTCTCTCTACCGCGCGATACGATCTGACCACATATTTTGCCCAACAGAAAGCTAGTGTCCCAATAATATCATTATAACTGCATAAACAAATTATAACCCTTATGCTATTTACAAACAAAAATAGCAGAGATTGAAATCGCACGCACACGGCATTTACCAACCTATTCTCCTTGACGTGTTGACACACGTTTCCCCAACAACTGCTTTTAGTACTTTTTGATAAAATACACTTTCAATTCAACCTGTTGTAAAGACACCTAGAAGGCAAATGAGATATGAAGATAAATGTTAAGTTATCAAATGTTTATAAAAAACGCAAAATCTTAAGGCCGATTGATAAACTTCCGACCTCCGCGCTGATCAAGTTCGCATTTACCAGAGTTAAAATATTAAAAACAAATAGCATTATCTACAGCTCAACACATAAGTCTGAGGCTACGACGTATCGTTAAAGGGAAGCACAATATTCTAAAACATGGCGCAGTCATGGGCGTGTTACACCGATATGTTATATACATTAAAAATAGGGTATTATATTTCAAAATGTTGCAATATTTCCATGCCATTTCAATATCAAAGTTATAAACAGGGTGTTATGGAAATGACTTATTATATTTTAAGGGGCCACTCCTGAGGTGGTCTAGAGTTACACTTGATAGTTTTTTTTTCTAAAATCGGAAGTATTTTGAATTTTGTAAAATACCTTAAAACCGGACTATGTGCGCCTTCCATGATAGTTCAATGCCCCTGAACACATGTTTTTTTGACAAGACAAACTGCTGGAATGGTAATTGTTTAGTTTAGTGCAATTAATGTTGAATTTTGTGCTAAAATTTCGTATATAGACTAATTGAGGGTAGCTGATCACAATTTTCCTTTTGCGTTTTTACGGCAAATGCACTGGTTTTGAGAAAAAAAAATGTTAAAGTTTTTCACTTACAGGTTAGGGTATTTTTGTTTATTTCGATATCTTTGGGTGTCGCGTTTCACTTTCCTTTTAATTTCCTAGATTTTATGGTTTTCCCTTCAAAATATGTGATAAAACTTTCACCAAACTATCTGTTCATAAAATAAGAACAACATTTTAGCAAAAAAACAATGGAAAAGGCACAAATTTAATTAAATTCGTTGTTAATACGCCGACAAAGTAGAAGCGTCTCTTTTCAGATTCATTGCACTCACGTTGCCAGATTGTTCTTCTTTTTCTTGTAATTATTAATGGCTTCCATCCAGGAGAATGATATGCTAGCTCGAGCCAATAGGATTCATTCAATTAATAAAAATGAATTGAAAAGTATAGGCAATTTATAATACACTAACAATCTGACAACATGGGTGCAGTTTGCTTCTGCTTTTTTGGCCAGCTGTCAGTGAGCTGTCTCCCGTCTTTTTCCAGATAACGTAGAGTTTTCTGTTCGCTTACAAGTTATCCCGTTTTTCAGAGTTTCCTTGTGGCATATTTCGTTTATTTCAACTCGGAAGTGTATAATATGACTCCGACAAGTAATATTTTATTGGAAATAGCAACATTTTAGGATTACATGCAAAATAACATACCGGTGAGTTAGAAAAACTTTAACATTTTTTTTCTCAAAACCAGTGCATTTGCCGCCTAAACGCAAAAGGAAAATTGTGATCAGCTACCCTTAATTAGCCTATATACGAAATTTTAGCGAAAAATTCAACATTTGCACTAAAGTAAACAATTACCCAAATCAGCTGTTTGGGTCATTGGCGCGTAGGTGTTTTGGACCTAAATTTTTGAAGGCATTTTTCTCGAATTTCTAGCTTCGAGCGCCATTTATAGCAATTTTTCCCCAATTCGTCTCGACCTATATATTTACGGGTTAAAAAATAATAAGTCATTTCCATAACACCCTGTATATACAAAATAGGATAGGAAGAAATTTTGAATAATGTTAAATATATTAAAATACATTTCAGTCCAGGGTTTTTTTGCTAATAAATATTCAATTATGATATGTATATCGTAAACCACTGAACGATTTTTGTCCCCATTCTTTCGACAGCTTCAGATAAATGTGTCGACCTATATAAACTGTCGCTTTCGTTCACAATCATCGTAGCTGTGTTGAGACTTGGTCAACTTTTAAGTTTGCATTCGCGTTCGCTGGACGCCGGAAATTAAACCAATGAGAAGGCAGCATTTACAACTTAGAAATATTAAAAGAACAAATTAACCAAGTTTTTTCAACCAAATTTATTTATGGTTTATAGTAAATTAATAAACTGTAATTTTTGTAATATTTAGTTAGACCAGATGAGCTCTATATATTTGCCGACGACTCTGCAATTACTGCGAAATCCAAAAAACCGTAGTTGATAATCTCTAGGTTGCAGCGCCACATTAAACTGATAGAAAAATGGCCTTCGGATTGTAGGATTCGTCTGATTCCGTCCAAGACGAAGGCCATATTTTTCTCAAAGAGTAACGTTGAATACCTAGGACTTATCTTTGATCAAAGACTGAACTGGAAGCTTTATTCAATCAACAGAGTCAAGCTAGCATTGCAATAATTAGATTCTTTCTACTGCCTGCTTCACAGGCGAAGTAGACTTAGCAACACTAAATCTATACAAGGTCCTAGTCAGGTTGTTCTGGCTTATGGTGTGCCCTCGTGGTGTGCATAGGCAGGGCGGAGCAGAATACGTTTCAGCTGATTCAATGTAGGGCGCTGAAGCTTATCGCAGATGTCTTGAGGTACATAATTAACCTCGTGCTACATCAGAACTTTCACGTTCCGAGAATTAACGAATTCTTTCTAATTTATTATCACGAAGTACTACAGGCGTACGGACTTATCATCAAACTAACTCATAACGGACGTACATACGAGAGCTACACTAGACGCAACGACGCAACCTATAAACTACCTAAAGAATGGCTCCTTAATGGACCCACTAATAGTAGAAAGTCACTAAAATCACCAATATTGAAAACATCGTTCAGAAAAGGCGTTGAATTATTTTGCACCCCTAAGAACTTTAAATTATCCACGGTACAACGCACACTTCAATCAAGGCAACAAGCCGATATCAATTTTCTACCTAAATAGCACGACCCAATAAGTTTTCGAAGACCCAATTAAAGTTTTACCCTAACATGAAAACAAAATCATGATCCCGTAGCGTATCTACACATTTCTTAATAAATAATAGTTCTGCTTAGACAAGACATCCTTCGCAACATGAGACATGATAAGTAGTAAAGTAGTTGGGAAAATATTATAACGTTGAAATATAACACTAAATGCCTTAGCGGTTAGTTTATAGATGCGGTTTGTTCAACTATAACGTCAGCGACTAGCAACGCGAACTTAGAGTTTATAAATCGGCCTTCCTTCTTCGACGTCTTTTTATTTCATTTTATTTCGTCGAAACATTATCACACAAAGAATAGGTACCTATCAACAAAAGTAAACAAATTTCAAAAATGTATTTTCCAAAATATTCACAGTAAAAAAATATATTGTTCAAAGTGACCTCTAAATTGAACCAAGCAAAAGCATAGAAAGTCGTAGATATGTCTTCTATTATTCAGAAACTGCCGAGGACGAATGGTGTGCAAAGCCTTTCCTGTTCCAAAGTTCTTCTACATTGTTTGGTATGCCTCTAATAGTATATAATTTCTAGGATGAATTGCCACAATAAACGTGATCTAAAAGCAAGATATCGTACTTGCCATTAAATTTTCTCGAAACCGCCGATCCGCTGTCTTGGAAACATGGTACCTACTGAAATACTCATTGACAACTAGCTAGTGCACTTCAAGCAAGAGCTGCATCATGTTGAAAAATTATCATGATGCTTTGATCAGCATCTCCCAACGCTGCAATAACGCGGTGCTGGAGAAATTAATGTTTTTCAGTATTCAGGTTGCCTTTATGAAAACTCATCCAATTATTCTATCTCCAGGAACTCCAGCCCAAATCTTGATTTTCTCTTTGGACTGCTAAGTAAGCATTTTTTGAATTTTGTTTGTTTGAAGTTTTTTTCGTGTCCATAATCTCCTTTTGTTTGATTTTTTTGACTCTACAATTTGTACATAGATTAAGTTTAAGGCCAATGCAAATACATCCCTTTGTATTGTCAATTGGTAAGATGCACTAATTTACAAATTATTTTGTGGAAACTTCAGCTCGTTAACTTGACCTGTTCTGAAGTGGAGAGGCAAAGGGTCCGAGATTTACAATAAGTACAGTTTTTTTTTGTATCGAACAAATAGATTTTAAGGATATTACTCGGAGGTCATGGGGCAAAGATTAACTTTTCCGAAAACTAAAGCCCTAAACTTATCTGTTTTTCCGCTATGCTCAATATTTAATATTCTTATTGTCAGTGGCGTAGCAGAAACAATAGAAACCTAAGCAAAAAACTCATAACAACACAGTATTTTCAGTGTCCGATATTTCACAGGACAATTCCTCAATTATTTCTAAGATGCAAAGTTCATATAAAGATGTGGCCATTTCCCATAATTCAGAGTGTTAAATTTTTATTTAAATTTTTTCGATTGGTCTCTCTCATTTTTCAAGAAGAGCAAACGAATTTTGGTATACTCAATAATTGTTAACACATCCTTTTTATCATTTAATTTCGTGTCATATACAGGGCGATGTTTTTTGTTCGGAGCAATAACACGTTTTACCCCCCTCCCCTCCAAATTTTTTCTTTACAGCGACACTGACTATACTCTGTCGTTTAATGCGAGAGAATAATAAAATGTAAATTTGCAATGACAGAACGCATTAGGCAGGGTAGACAACTTAAAGGTTGCATTGTAAATTTGAGGTGAATTGCAATGATCGTTTTTAAAAATTCCGTATTTTAGATATTTAAGACCTACAAACCCCGAATCGGTCCTAAATTAGGGTCACCTTAATTTGCATACAATAGAGAGACGAGTTTGGTGAATGAAAGTAATGTGACAGAGGCGTTACTACAGGTAGTTTATTAGAATCATAAATATAATAATAATTATACTTGAATTTAATTATAGAGATAGGATAATTAAGATATTAATTATTTTAGCATTTAGTAGATAAAACCTTATATGGAAGTAAGAATAATATGAAAATAAATTAATTGAAATAAATATTAACATTCATAAAAAAATCTACTACGTACAATATAACGACTTAATTTTTAAATTTTAGCCATCATGTTCCGAGTAGTCCGACGAACTATCGTCATTGGGCTCTAGAGAAATAATAAGGGGCTCTACAGTGCTTTCGAGCATGTTATCAGCTTCTCACATTCTTTCTTCTATTTCAATCACATGTTCGACGCACTTACTCCATTTTCACAATGGACTGTCTTTATTCCCTCCTGCAAGAGGTTTCCAACGTCTCGCATTTTGAAAGTGGTGTAATGCCTTGCTACAAACCCTTTTACTTGAGGACACACCAATTGTATGGGGTTTAATTCACAGTGATATCGCGGAAGGCGTTATATTTCGTTTTGAAGCGATTTCGTCGACAACAACTTTCGTACTTTACTCAACTTTACAATCTCCAGTAGCTCCTTTTTCAGCATATCTTTATGAAATAGCTTCTTATTTACAGCCAATGAATGATGTCATTTTTTTTCCAAGAAGACGTTGATATTTTTTCGCATTTTCTTGAGTGGTAGCTGGTATAATTCAAGACTATAGCAGACCCAGGAGGAATAAGATCTAGAATTTGCTGGAAGTATTATTCAAATACATCAGCGTTCATTTCTTTATGATAGTCTCCAGTCCGTCTTGATTTAAATGCTGGTAAGCCGCCATCGACAAATGTATTTTTGCTACCAATGTGAGTAATTATTAATCTTTTACCTTTTCCCGAGAGTGTTTTTATTTCAGCGGACCATGAAAGCTTGCTTCGCGCTTTTTGTATGTTTATCCTGCTATATTTTTCCAATGGTTACCCTTCATTTAACTAAGTTTCGTCCATATAATAAATATTCCTGTTTTCCCTTCGAAACTGTCTAACTGCCCTCAAATATCGTCGTCGCCAGCAGATGATTTCGCCTTTCTCTACTAAAAGTGATTCTCTGTTTTGAATTTAGTCATAACAAAAATTCAATTTCTTTAAAGTTTTCCATAGCTTCTTTTTACTCATGGGTAGAATGAAATAATCCTTTTTAGTTTCAGACATTATTTTGTCAAAGGTGTATGATTCTTCTGATGGCAGTTTTTTCATCCTTATTTATTACAGTGTCTTTTCTTTCTGTACTTCTCTTTGGTGACCTGATGGGGCCGCGTTTATCCTTGTGCACAAGTCGGTATATTATTGACTGTCCGACTTCAGTCACATTCGAACACATTACACAACTATTTTTGCAACTCCGAATGTTGAATTTCGGTGGCGAAGAGCGCTAAACACATTAAGAACAATAATTTTTTCATTTTTAGAAAGCGCCGTTATACTAATCCGTTTCTCAGCAACAAATTCAGAAACACTAGCCATTTTCATGATCGGAGTTTTTCAACAACTGGCGGAAAGTAACTAAACATTTCGAATTTTTGAAACAGTGAGGTAAGTTATCTGTACCTCCACCTACCCGATCTCGGGACCCTTGACAATAATCATAGGTACAATAATAATAATTGGACTACACCTATGGAATACGGCGAAGAACACTGAATTTTGATTTATTACTCTCTCGCATTAAGCAACAGACTATAACGTCGTTTTTATAATTAGGTTCACAGTCCCTTTATTATACTTTTTGATATATTGTATTTTTTTCGTACGTATAACCTTTTTAAATTATTTACCAAGGTATCCATTTATGCATGATAAAAATAGAATTTAAATAGTCCTGAAAATCAAGTAGTACGCTGTAAATGACCGGATAGAGTAATGTAACCTGTAGTAAGGAAATAAAAGAATCAAGTAGGCTAGTAAGTTTATTTCATGTTGTCATGTCAGAAATAAATTGTAAAAAATATAGAGTTTTGGAACGAAGCGTTTTTGACTACCTACCTCTTAAAAAAATAAAAAACAATACCAAACACAAAGTCTAAGTCTCATAAAAATAAAATATATTAAACGGTTACATGTTTCGCCCGTTAGGGCATCATCAGACCTACAAGAAGAACAATTAAAATTAAAACAAAAATATATAAGACTAACTTAACAAAAAACAAAAAACAAACCTTAACCACTAACAATCGTACTACAAATAACAATTAAGAAACTGCTGGATAGTCTGCGCGTGGCAAAACAACTCCGACCCAGATCCGAGCGGAACTAAACCAAGTGCAGGTACCACACTGAATTAGCCCACTAGGCAAAGGTCATCTAATCCCAACCGAAAGAAAAGAAGAAGAGAACTAAGAAGGTGACAGTAACGACAGATAGCATTGACTTAAAATGCGAACAGCTGACTGAACTGTTGTTGACAAAAATAATAAAATTAAATAAGGTTATTGAAGACTAAATGGGGCTCGAATGTAAAAACATCATTCACACAAGTAATAATGGGACTTTTCATAGCTCGTCCTATCTCCAGCTTTTCAAGTAAGTCCAGTTTCTTGCCTTTATAACATTCGTGAACTAGTTCAACATTTTCAGGTGTTTTGCAATTATGTTTAGCTGAAAGGAGATGGTTGGCAAAGGCAGAATTAGTCACCGAAATGTCCGAGTCTTTATATTTATCAAACTGCCTCATATGTTCCTGAACTCTAGTGGAAATTTTACGCCCGGATTGGCCTATATAAATGGCGGGGCATTGATCGCATTTCAAGGAGTAGACACCGGACTTTGACAATGGATATATTGGATCCTTTAAGTGAACTAAATGACCTTTCAAAGAATTAGTTGTTTTAAAAGCAATGTTAATGTTGTAGGGCTTAAACAATTTAGCAAGATGTTGTGATATGTTGCCAAAGTAGCTTATAGATTTAAATTGAGTGGTAGTTAAATGAGAATTTATGATTGGTTACGGTTGGGATTAGATGACCTTTGCCTAGTGGGCTAATTCAGTGTGGTACCTGCACTTGGTTTAGTTCCGCTCGGATCTGGGTCGGAGTTGTTTTGCCACGCGCAGACTATCCAGCAGTTTCTTAATTGTTATTTGTAGTACGATTGTTAGTGGTTAAGGTTTGTTTTTTGTTTTTTGTTAAGTTAGTCTTATATATTTTTGTTTTAATTTTAATTGTTCTTCTTGTAGGTCTGATGATGCCCTAACGGGCGAAACATGTAACCGTTTAATATATTTTATTTTTATGAGACTTAGACTTTGTGTTTGGTATTGTTTTTTATTTTCTATAAAAGTCTCTTGGAGAAAATGGACGCTTTCTTTGATTTACCTACCTCTTTATATAAACTTTTTGTCCTAGAAATATATGAGATATTGTCCTATGAATTATCTGGCACTTATTAAAAACCCACCCTGTATGTTGCTTTAGTATAATAAGAGACTCCGGCAAAGGGATAAAAGTTTAACACGTAAAATCCTATGATCTGGGTTAAAAAAAAAACCCGTTATGTATCGATTTTGATATTTCAGGATATAGATTATTTTCTAACCTATTTTTGTGTAATCCTATGTCGTCGTACCCCAAAAATCACGCTGCTGTCGTGCACCAGTTCTTCTGGGCTGGATCATCGTAGTTTTACATTTCACTCAAATTAGTACCACATCTTGTATCGGTCATGCTCGTCATTTGTCGTATTTAAGTGTCGTATTCATACTGATATTCTGCTAGTTCTTGGCTAGCACTGTATAAAATCGTAGGAATACCCAGAGATTTCCAGTGGTCTTAGTGGTACTGGGTTCTCTTAAATGTATGTTCTGAAATGCCTAGAAATAGAACTAGAATTAGTTAACTTTTTTAACTGTATTTATTGGTATAGGGTAGGGGACTGAACATGATCTTATCTTTGACCTTTCTTGTACTTTTAAAATATTCCAAAATGGACAATTGATCCATTTTATCTAGTATAATTCAAAAATCATTTAAAACAAAAGCAAAAGTCGCAATAGATATAGAATTTTCTAAATTGAACACATGATTTTTGAAGAAGTCCCATACCAGTAATACGTGTATCAATTATGGCGAAAATTCCACACAGACAACTTTCGACCAATAAAAAGCCTGTTCTTTGTATCATAGAAGCTAAAAGAATTGCCGGAAATTGATGTTCGTGTATTATTTCTTTTCGGTACAAAAACGAAGTTATTACATTCACACTTGTCATTTTGAGCCAATCAAGTGTTCTTATTTTGTCATGTTGTCATGGTAATGACAACGATTTTCAGAAATTATTTTCCTCCGGGGTATCCTGGGGGTGATTACTTACACTGATAATTCACCTCACTTTTATTGAACCAATCAAAACGCTCATTTTCATAGCAACCACCTTGGTAACGGTCGTCTTACCCGATAAGACTACCGCTAGCTCGAAAAGACGCTTTCGAAAAGACGCTTGTAGCTTTTTTACTTAAATAAAAAATTAGTAACACCTCTAACTTGTATATTTACCTTTATCAGACGGCCTTCATTTTTATGTTCAGTAAATTATCCAATAAAATACACCTCTAGAGGCGGTTTCTTATCTTCATACCTTCGTTTTTCACTCGAAACTCGATTTTCCAAGAAAATTTTCACTCAATGTAATTTTTACTTATAATCAAAGATAAGACCCTCGAGCTAAAGCTCTCGGGATCATATCAGATTATAAGTAAAAATTACATTTCGTAAAAATTTGTCAGAAAATCGATTTCTTGTTAAAAACATCGGTATTACCGATAAGACGCCTCCTCTATCGGTATATTACTGTTGAAAATTTCCCCGGTGTAAATTTACCCGAAAATTATTACATCACAAATTTTATTTAGTACTATACAGTGACAAATAAGTCGCGCATAATGCCTATAACTTTTGAATTACCTCGTATGCGAAAAAGTGACCTTTGTGAAAGTGGTTCAGTAAATTATTCCCCACATTTCTACCCGCATGAATTTTTTTTTGTATTTCTGGTTTGGTTGCCATAGAGACCAAATTATTTTTTTTAAATGGATGCATATGCTTGCATATTTGTATTCTACTGGGAAAACTTTACTTGTAACAAACTTTATAATGAGAAAATAAGTAGCCTAGAAAATTGAGCAACTTAACATCGGAATAATAAAGAAATGAAACCTTTTTAGTGGATCAAGTGTTGAAAATTACCACCATTTTCTGCTAAGCAGAGCGCCAGTCGATCCCTGAACGCGTCTACAACGTTTAAATGGAAGTCCTCTGGAATGGCCCGAATTTCAGCACTAATTTTGACTTTTAAAGATTCTAAGTAATTTGGACGGTTAACGTAGACTTTATTCTTTAGGTGTCCCCACAAAAAGAAGTCGAGTGGGGTTAAGTCCGGGGATCGCGCAGTCCAGTCAATAGCACCTCTTCTGGCCATCCAACGTCCTGGAAATTGTTCACTTACGTATTGTCTAAGATTTGCCGCATAATACTCAGATGCTCCATCTTGCTGGAACCATACCTGTTCGTTTATGCCATTATTTACACCCCGTAAAACCATTCTGCAAGAAAGAATTATGTGATTCCTGAGAAGGTCCAGATATTTTTCGCCATTCAAATTACCATCTATAAGTCCGAGAAAATGATATTTGTTACGAAGTTATTATCGTTATTGCATCTTTCCGTCATCAGCGCACAAAATTCAGCTCTTCTATCAAAATCGTCCTCATTTAACTCGTGTACCAACTTTATCTTGAAGGGATGCAACTTCTCCTACTTAAACAAATTTTTCACTGACTGATGAGACACATTAAAATCCATTGCCATTGGCCAGGATGATTGTGTTGGATTTTCATGTATGGAGAGCATGGTATCCAAAGCTTTGTCTCCCCCGGTTGCTGCTTTAGGTCGACCTGATCTAGCGGCTTCCCTAACACTGCCTGTTTCTCGAAATTTCTTTACCACTCGACACACCGTTGACTGATATATTGGAGGCCTATTTAGATATAATTCATTGAAAAGTTGACACACGTGATCTTGCGATCTCTTCATATTTCCGTAACCGCTCATTATTAAAATTTCAACTCGTTGTTTCTCATTCAGATGAACCATAGTGTAAACAAATTAGAAACCAGACAACAGGAAATTAAACAGGAACTCAATATTGACCCCTCTTAGGTCGCTGTCATGAAAACACCTTGACTCAACTGGTGGGTATTAGGTAGGAATAATAATAATTGGGAAGTTTTTCATTTTTGAGCTGTCATTATCTAAGAAACGCTTACAGATTTAAAAAAAAATTTTAGAGTTTTCTAGCAGAATCCAAATATGCAATCATATACAGGGTATTCCATTTAAAAAAAGTAAGTTAGTCTCTATGGCAACCAAACCAGAAATAGCAGAAAATATTCATGCAGGTAGAAATGTGGGGAATAATTTACTGAACAACTTTCGTTACAGGCATAATGCGCGACTTTTTTGCCACTCTGTATAACAAACATTAACAAATTTCATGAAATTTTTTTACCGAATATCCCTCAGGCTTAAATTATTAACAGGAAATCTTTCCTCAGTAACGAATATTTTGAAAATTATCCCGAGCCGATGGCGAACTATTACGGAAGTATTGTTAAGGGATCATCTTTTGTCGAAAAAAAATAATATCACATACGTGAAAAAATTTCCAGTAGAAATATAACTAGTGCATAAAATGTTTCCGGAAATTTTTGAAAATTTAACTAAAACCATTAAATTAATTTTTCTAAAAATGGTTATGCACGTGTTATATTTTGATAGGAAATTTCCCGATTTGAATAAAGATTATTAAGTTGTGGAGAAGTTAATTATGTTTTTTATTAAAAGAGGCACAGAACGACGAAAAACCAGCAAAAAGCAGGTAATTTATTTACGGTAGCTATATTGTTTTACATCCATAGCAACAGTTAAAGAAGCCTACTATACCACGGTATGTCAGATTCAAAATTTTGATAAGTGATACGGTTTCCTTATTACAAACCCGCCAATGCCAAAAAATTTAAATTCTGGAAAATTCCCGGGGATATTTCAAAAAGTTTCCCCACACATTAATTTTCAAGAATTTTCGGGTAAAATTTTCAGTTAAATTTGCACAAGGGAAATTTTCAATTATAGTATCCCTAGCGCTTAAATTATTACTGAAAATTTAAAAATATAAATTATAAATAATTTTCCAAATATCCGTTAACGTTGAAAAGTTTCCTGTTAATAGTTTAAGCCCGAGGGATATTTGGTAAGAAAATTTCATAAAATTTGTTATTAAAACTTTTGATGTAATAACTTTGTTTTTGTACCTAAAAGAAATAATACATGAACATCAATTCTATGGGTATGTAGGTGTACTAAATTTAACTTTCATATCATTATTTTGACATTTGAAATGTCAAAAAATTTTCTTTTATTAATTTCATGTAAGTTGATAGGAAGATAAAAAATTTTCAATAATTGTCCTGTTGCGATAATAGGTAACGTTAAACAACTGTTCCATTTGAAACATCCCACATCCATGGCGTAAGTCTCTTGTTTTTGTTTCTAAGATTTTATTGAAAAGATTTTTGAATTCTACTCGAGGAAATTTTGGATTTTTTGGAAAGTACAGAGAAAGTAACATTAAGCCCTCGTTCAGTCCTCGGTGGAACACCCTGTGCATTATAAAATTAGTAGGGGTGTAAATCATAGTAAAAACAACTTTGTACTCGTAAGGGGGAACAAACATGAGATATTGTGTTATTGAGGAGCATGATATGAAGCCTAGGTTTAGTTGTATTTATTTGCAAAATTCCCTGCCAGCAAAGGAAGAAGATAAACTCGAAACCAACAAATAGGCAACAAAATATTCATATAAGAATAAATAAATTTGCACCAAAGCCGTTAATAATAGAGAGTTTTAGGATGGTAAACGTAAAAACCACAATGAAGCAATATTAAAGCATACTTAATATTTAAGATTTTTTTAGGCTGTAGGTAAATATTACTTTTTGACCGATAGAAGAGTTATTGTTTTAAATATTTGCAGAAATCTATTTCGGTGTTTTTGTACCTTTTCAAATGTACACTCAGTCGATACTAGAGGTTTGTTTTTGTTTTCACAGCTGTACATTTCGTATTTTTGCATGCATAGCTGCGTATTTTATTTTTTGTAGCCATGCTCAAATTTTTGTAAATGTATTGCATGCTTTTTTTGTAAATTTTTATACGTATTTAAATATGTATATTTTTTTATCGGAAATAAGAAGATATTTAAATGAGTTAAGTTCGCTTGTTTTTTCTCATCTATTCAAGACAATTATTAATTTTAAATGGAAATAAAATTAAAAAAAAAAAGAAAAAAAAATTATGACTAAAATTCATTTCTAAAGCTAAAACTAAATATTTGTTTATTTCAGACAATATCTTACTTTAAATAACGCACAGAAGAGATTATCAAATTTAATGTTTTGAAATAATATAAAGCCTTATTATTTATTGCATTTTTTGTGAAATTTTAATCATATTTGTTCTGTTTGGGCTTATATCTAAATACATATGCGAGATGTTGCACGTGGCGACATCTCGTAGCAATCGAGCTATCCACCCAACCAGACCAGCGAGGTCTTAGAGAAGACCAAACGCTGAAATAGAAGCCGCATAAGCAGGTATCTTATGTCAGGTGGCGCTGAAAGCCAATCGTCGGTTTCTGTGAACCGAAAATGCGATATAACAGAAAGATCATCTAAGAAACATCTTTCTTTTATATCTAAATACTTAAGGTTCTATTAATTTATCAACATGATTTTTACTGGACCAAAGTTTGGTCGAACGGGTTCAATAGAATGGCCGCCTAATTCCCCTAATTAGACCCCGCTAGATTTTTTCCTGTGGGGTAACCTAAAACACAGTAACACAGTGTAGGATCATAAATCAAATCATTATCATCAATCAAGTAATAGAAATCCGATACAGGAAATAACTTGGATTAGTAGAACCTCAAATAGTAAATAGACTAGACTTAAACAGTAAATAGACTATCGGCAACTGAGCAACCTTTTGAGGGCTAAAGTATATCTTCCCATTTATACTCATCCCACCCCCATTATGTCTAAAAAGAAAGGTTTCCAACCAATGTGTTCGAACATAGTCAGCATGGAAACCCTAACTCTTATCAGAAGATGCCAAACAAGATAAGCGAGCAAATGTTATAGGGTTTACTTTGAAGAAACTAATCCAAACATCCATCTGAAGATGACCTGTGGACCAAGAAGATTACGGACTGAAAACGTATCCACACCAACTAAATGCAAGGTACTCAGAAGAGGATGCTATGGAACCTAGAGAAGCAACCAAGGGAGGTATATTTAGCAGTGGGCTTTAGAGACTGGTTGATCAAGTAGTCGATAACATTTGGAAAAAATTTAAAGATTGTCTCGAATATTCCTGGGATGCTGCTGGGGTCCATTTAAAAATTTCTTGAGATAATTTGGTCAATATGATGAAAATATTACCTAAAATAAAAAAATAAAAAATATAAGAAACAAGGCTGTTTATTAAAAATAATTAAACTTGATATTATCGCTTCTTTCTTAGTCACCCTGTATACTGTATACATGAAATTTTATTAAACACAAGGAGGTTGATCGAGGACGGCCGCGGCGCGGTTCTATAAATACAGGTTCTTAATAACATGCTAATATTTACGACGATTATTCTTGGGTCCATTTTGAGAAAAAGACTTCATATGAACATACAGCGTGTAACAGAAGTATGGAACGCTTTAAATATCTTTAATACCGTTTGTCCGATTTAGCTCAAATTCGGTATCCGTATATAAGAGGTTATCGCGGAGCTGCTAGTGGCATTTGCAATGTTGCCAAATTTACAGTTTTTTGGCAATTTAAAATCATTTTTTTTTAAATATAACACCCCATATATTATTTAAAAAAATGATTCCGCAACAAATTCTAAATAACTTTTATATAAGTTACTTAATGTCTAAATCGAGCCATTTTTTTGATATTCGAGCTCGAAAATTGAGAATTTATTGAAACATTATTCTAAGGTAATTATTGTTTAAACTTACTTATTACAGAATAAAGAAATTAAATTAGATGTTTAAAGTGCCTTCCATTTACTTCTTGACAATATGCTAAATATTGCGGAAAAGTATTTAAAACATTAGAAAGTATATCTGTTTCTTCGATTCGTCGGCACTCAACTTCAATTCTTTGTTTTAGGTCTTTCATATCATGTGACTTTGTCTTGTAGACCACATTTTTTAAATGTCCCCACAAGAAATAATCGAGTGGAGTCAGATCTGGTGACCGAGCTGGCCACTCAATTGTAATGTGGTGGTGCACCGTCTTGTTGCAGCCATGCTTCGTTATTTAATCCCGCAACGTTGTCTAAAATTTTGTTTATTGATAATCAGTTTTAATTTACTTTAATGAAACTAACTTACGAGGATTTGGAAATAGGATCGCAAGAGCAGGAAAAATTTAATTTCTTAAGAGCTGCAAATATCTATCGCCATTTAAATTATAATCCATAAACAATGGACCAATAATTATCCTTTGTCCTATAATGCCTGCCCAAACATTAATTTTTTGCGGAAATTGGGTGTGCTGTTCTCGAATCCAATGAGGATTTTCTTTGGACCAATAACGAATATTATGCCGGTTAACATTTCCATTAAGACAGAACGTTGACTCATCGGAAAACATTATTTTATTAATAAAATTTGGATTAGCATTACACAAATCCATCATTTGCTCACTGAATTCTAAACGCCTGTCAAAGTCATCCTCAGAGAGTTCTTGAACCAGGTGAATTTTGTATGGGTGGAACTTCTCACACTTTAATACGCGATCTACCTACATGTGCGATGTGTTGTAATCGAGGCCAATAATTCGAGTAGAGAGGTGTGGATTTTCCTCTATGCTAAGCAAAATATCTAAAGCTTTATCGCCGCTTGTCGCAGTTTTTGGACGCCCAGATTTTGAAATGTCTTTTACATGGCCAATTTCGTTATATTTCTTTAAAATTTTGCTTACTGTGGACCGTGCTATTGGATTTCGGTTGGGATACTTATCATTAAAAATCTTAGCAACCTCCTGCTGTGTTCGCCTTCGATCCCCGTAACCCAATATCATTAATATTTCTATTCGCAGTGTTTCCGTTAGTAAATCCATTTTAAGAATTATTAAAACTGATAAATTATGAAGCACAAAAACCTTCTGAAAAGTTTGTCAATGTCGCTGTCAGAATTTAATTGTGTCACAAATTTCCAAGACCTACTTATATCTCTCTAGTTTTCTTGGATAAGAAGTTCTTATGATATTTAAACCCCAATATAAAAAAAATGGCTAGATTTAGATATTAAGTAACTTATATAAAAGTTATTTAGAATTTGTTGTGGAATCATTTTTTTGAATAATATATAGGGTGTTCTATTTAAAAAAAAAAATTAAAATTGCTACAAAACTGTATATTTGGCAACATTGCAAATGTCACTAGCAGCTCCGCGATAACCTCTTATATACGGATACCGAATTTTAGCTAAATCGGACAAACGGTATTAAAGATATTTAAAGCGTTCCATACTACTGTTACACGCTGTATGCCCTAAAAGTCGTAACTGCTGAGCTACAGAGTGCTAAAGTTTTAGAAAAAAAAACCTTTTTTTTATGATAACTTTGGTATGACCCTATATACTATTGTGAAACGTGGTACGCATCTTCTATACATCAAAAGGCATTTTCTGCTGTACCCCATGATTTTTTATTCTTGCCAGTGGTGTTCATGCCGGATTTGCACCGAATCATTTTAAAGAGAAAAGTGATACGCCACTGCTTTTTCTTAAAGTTAAAAGTACTTTTGAAATCCTCACTCCTTTCTGAGCAAATCTCGTCTCTTTATTTTGTTTCGTTTGACGTATGGTTTTCGCATAAAAAAAAATACATTTATTTGCACATTGCTATGAAATTGGATATTATCAAGGATTAAAAACGTGTCTGATAAGTAAGAAGCAGATTTTGTTTTGTAAACATAAACAGTTTGGACAGTTTTGTCTACCTGATCTAGTTGTTACGTATTTAAGTCATTAAAATTAATAATATGATTAAAAAAACATGGTTTCATTCCATTTCACGAATTCTGAGTTTGCAGATATGCATTACATGTATGGGCTTACTGATGGTAAAGCACTGGAAGCCAGGCGGTTGTACGAAAACCGCTTACCAAATAGAAATATTCCGGATGCACGAGCATTTTCAAACATTCATAGAAGGTTGTGCGGAAAGGGAAGTTTTGAACCAGACAATCATCTAAAAGGAGTTCAACGTACTGTAAGAACACCAGAAATTGATGTAGCGGTTTTGAATTCAGTCGAGGAAGATCCCGAATTGGGTACACGAAAAATTGGAAACAACTTGAATATCTCACATATTCTTGTTTGGAACATTTTTAATGACTTTTTATTATATCCCTACAATATCAAACGTATTCAGGCTCTACTCCTATGCGACTTTCCATTGCAGATGAACTTTTGCCAATGGTTTCTTCAAAAAGTAATTGAAAATCCATTATTTGATACTGAAGTTTTATTCACCGATGAAGCCCATTTTTTTAGAAACGCCATCCAAAACTTTCACAGTAATCATTTTTGGGCTAAAGAAATACCACATGCAATCCTGTCACCAGGAGCAGTTTTCCGTTAACGTGTGGGCTGGAATATGTGGTGATTATTTATTTGGACCCTAATTTATTTATGAGATGTTGAATGGGCATAATTACCGGAAGTTTCTCGAAGAAGAATTGCCAGCTTTGATTGAAGATGTTCCCATTTTAGTAAAGACACTTCTGAAGCAACTTTTTAAGTAGATGTCACTTCTGCAATTAGATCTTGGGCAGGGCGGTTCGTTTATTTAAAATCATCATCTGGTTTATTTTGTATTATTGGTACCATATTGTAATTATATTGCAACTACGCTTGACAATTACTTATTTGAAGTAAAATTGTTATATAGTTTTTATGGGACTAAACGGTGGCAAGCCAACATTCAGAAATACCAGAATTGAAAAAAAGAACAAAATAAACACACAATGAAATGTTTTGCTCGATTTACAAATAAATCCTTTGAAATACGGTCTTACTTACTGATATGTTCAATCGTAATTTTCTTGATAACTGTTGAGTTTAGGTATAGGACATGGTACATGAAACATACTTAGAATTCGATGCAAAATTCAAAAATGAAATAAAAAATTGATGTTCTCATTTGAAAAAATGAAGTTGATTGTTCGTAACTTATTTTTGGGCTAACCTGTGTACATGATTTAACAAAGAAAAAACACATTAAGAAACAAAAGTCGACGGGTCCTAGCGTTTTTTTGAAAAAACACACCGCTAAATTTTAAATGAATTTAGACAATTCTTCTGGGACTCACTGTATATAGAATACCATCTTTTTCAAAAAATTAATCGGCGTAGTAATTATTGTTATAGCTTCTTCCTCACTAATATCAAATAATATATGGGTAATAATGAACCCCCTTCCTGGATCCGCGCCTGATGCTGGAAGAGCTATTAGCACAATAAAAATACATCACACCCATTTCTCAAAGAACATTTTTTCAAAAGAACAACAACAATCAAAACAATATGAATAACCTTACATAAGAACCAAGTGAGTTGAATAACCTTGTTACCGAAATTTGCCACCAGGTATGCTACAATCGCGGTCGTCCTCGAAACATATATTCGGATTCAACTTTTTTTTTCATCTTTTAAATATAAAGGTTGAAATGCATCACATTACTAGAATATCTTTATAGGCTCAATCCGATATAGAATGGAAATTTGGTCTGAGCAAGCTCATCAGAAACATGCATCGTACGACCACAGCTCCCTCTCCGATAAACCTGATAACTACTTGGCTCTTCTACCTAGTGGACATTTGCAAAAAGAGAGGTATTATTCTAACAAATAGTGTAGTGAGATTTTTTTTAAACTTGAAAAACATCACAATTTATTTTAGTTAAAACGAAAAAACGACAAAGCCTAGTTCATCTTATGGGAAGTTTCCAGAAGTCTAGCCAACTCAGTCCAAGGTTAGTATGGTTCAAACTGCATGCAGCTAGTACGTTTACCGAACTCAGTATATTCTGAATTATTTTATTAGGTCAAAAGCAGGCGCAAAGTGGCTCTCAAAAGTCAAAAAAGGAGGACAAGTCGCCCCAAAAGAAGCTACTGGTTTGGCTGTTGGTCAAATGACTCCTATAGGGTCACAGCTAAGTTTTGCTGCCGCCACTACTAGAATAGAGCATGTAACTGATTGGGAGATTATTGCCAAGAAATATAGAGTGCTTATGGGGCATGTTGATGAAGTGAAGGATACCTCAAATGATTCTAATGAGGAAGAGGACGATGAGGATATGCCGGTCGCTCCTCCTCCAATGGTGCCTACTTCATCGATTGGTTAGGTGGTCGTTTTAAAAAGTGCAATTTCTCTAATTTACAAGTATTTATTTAATGATGATTTTAAGAAAGTATATTATAAGTACTACCAATAATTGTGCATTACTTTAATTGTTTATAATTGGAACTACAGATTAACAACGTTTGAAATAAGGATATGACAACTATTACTCCAAGACTACTTCAAACTTATCGTATACATTAAATTGAACAAAAAGAACTTTTTCAAGCAGCTTTTAAAAACTATAATCTTTGATGCATTAGGTCAAATAATATACATTTTTCAATCTAAACGGCAAGTATACCTAGGTTGTTTTACTGTAGTCGATGTCCAATAGATAACATATTAATAATTTAACATTTTTTGGAAACACTCTGAATGTGTAAATGAAAAATAGAACTGTCAAGTTCTGAGGTTTTTATTTTTAGAAAATCTATAATCTGTTTGTAATTGTAACCCGTAGGTCTTCTAAATTGTCGCAAGGTGTTTTGGAAACCGAGTTTTTAACATGTGCCCATAAAAAGCCGCACAGCATAAGATGGCAGAATCGCGGTGGCCACCTAATTAGACATCTATTCTTCAACTTAAGATAATTGAATTCTCTCTCGCAAAAAGTAACTATTCACAACATATGGTCACATCATATGTTTTGTTAACATATGTTAGCATCCCATTGTCTTACAAAAATCCAGGAGAACGCGTTCTTTTAACTTGATAGAAGTAGGTACATGGTAATTTTCACTTTTTCAATATTCTTCAAAGTTTAAAAAATTTTAAGAGAAAGAATTGACTTCTCTTGATATGATCATTTCCCTAGTTCGAAAATAGACGTCCTGGCATAGAGCTGGAATGCTGTAAGTTGAACACCGCCACGTCACCGATCGACAACGACTATAGACAAGGAAGATGCGCTTATGGAGGGATAGATAGGCAACTTAACATACTAGGTTGGTTTTCTAATAGCGCCATACGCGACCGGTTGAACATCTAAATGTAGCAGTGCCGGGGGCTCGGTGCCACGCATGAAACTTTTATTTATAATTTTATAACTTTGAGTTTAAATTTTTGCGCTTCTAGCTCAGACAGAAAAGTTAAAAGCGCGAAAACTCTGAAGTAAACTTAATATACTTAGGCAAAGAATGTCCCACCTTCACGTAGTCTATGCTGCGGTACCCAAACTGTGAATTAACATTGATGATTGACAACAATATTTTTTATACCATGAATTTGAAACAAAAAAACTAATCAGAAACCGGTTAGCAACGTTTTTACCCATGTAAGTCTATTGTCGATATGTTATTGCAATTACTTTTTTCGCGGACAAACGCAATATGTGGAATGACATAAAACCAGTCACGTTTGGCAACACTGTAAGTAATATTTTCTTTCATTGACGTTTTAAGAGAGTTTTCGCGTTGAAGTCGTTCGAGAACTACTGTCATTTCCTTAAGTTATTTTCCAATTTTTGGCGAATAAAGTGCCCCGTTCAACGATTTTTTTCTTTTAATCAATTTTTGAGCTCTCGATTAAAATTTCAAAAATTGTTTAAAACGTAGTATAGTAATAGTACATAAGAACAGTTTATCCCTTCTAAATAAATTGTCATGAATGCTTTTACCTTTCGACAGAAGACTTTATTTAACTAAAACACAGCATGGCATTAAATAATGAACTTTGACAACTGTTTAGGACACACTTCATATTTCTGTCGTGACCCAGTAGGAAAGTAACAAGGTTGAAATCAATCTTAAGGGATATAATGTAATGTAATACTAAACCAAGCGGCAACGTCACATTCGTGCTAAAGTAGTAAAATTTTTTTTCAACAACTAAATGCTATTAAATAGAAAAACACGTTAATTTCAAAGGCAATATAAATGGCAACACGGCATATAAAAGTGGTGGCATCGGTGTACAAATCCATAACATTTACGTTCGAGTTAAATCCTAACGTAAAAAACTGTCTGCTATTTTATAATATTCTCTAAAACTATCAAATAACGCACCCACGTGGTTAGTAACAAGCAAAGATTCTGATTGGCCGATCGACAGTGGCCTGATATAGACGTTGCCACCTTGGTTTCGACGTGTTAAGATCTGATTGGTCAAGGTGTTTGGATAGGGTTAATATATGTCCTGAAATGTAAACAAAGCAGTGTCAGGTGGAATTCTACAGAGTTAAGTCGCCGCCGCTCCGTGAGTGGACAAAGCCATCACATTAAAAGTAGTTGAAAGTGTTAAAGTGTCAGGTGGAATTCTACAGAGTTAAGTCGCCGCCGCTCCGGGAGTGGATAAAGCCACCACGTTAAAAGTTCTTAAAAGTAGTTGAAAGTGTTAAAGTGTCATGCGAAAGTCTAGAAAGATAAGTCGCCGCTCCGTTAGTGGATAAAGCCATCACGTTAAAAGTTGTTATCTGTTGTAGCCCATGCTAAGGCGAAGAGAGGAGAAGTGTTATTAGTCGTTTAATATAGAAATAATGCAGTAAGATTCAAAAAGGATTTTATTTTCCAATTTTTCAACAAATTTGAACCAGTCGATTTGTGGAGATACAGATTAAAGTTTTGTGTACCTCATTGTTACAAACGTGAGTCCGCACAACAACTATACATAATAATAATAATTAACTAACTGGTATAACAAGAAATTGGTGTGCAAAAACTTAAAATAAAATTAATTTATCAAGCCAGCACGTACGCCTATGTACTAAGGTTACATCATAAAAATAAAAAAATCAATTATGTACACACATAAGGGAAATATACAACTATATAAAATTTAGCACAAGTGATGTCAATATATTTGTTATCAAACAGCAAACCAATCAATAATTTATTTAAGCCAGGACATAATAAAAAAAAAACAATTACATAATCAGGATATGCCGCTATTAAAAAGAGCAATACAAACTAAAAATGTCCATTCAAGAACAATCTTGACAAATTGGTGGATTTATAATAATTATAATCAAATAAGGCTCCATTATACAAGATAAAAAAAATGATTAACACTAAAATAACTGCAACTAAATCATCTCAAATTTGATCAAATAATTTATTCGATGAAGAGTGAATGCTGTATAACTACATTGTTTAAGTTACTTTACGTCTGTAGACATTAAAAGATTTACATTGTATCAATAGGCAATAGCCTGAAAGTCTGCTCGTTAATCTCAACGATAAAGTATGTGTGATTTGATTTTGGCACACTTATTAATATTTTATATTTCGGGCACATCCTGTACTGCATGAATTAAGATACCATGTCACACTGGCCTTCAAGCAAACTTGTGCTATATAAAACAGATATGTAAACAACGAGGCAAATTGGACCCCTTTATAAAAGAATTATCAAAACACAAAAAAAACACTGGTGTTGTGATAAGATAATTAATTGAAAATTCCAAGGTCATGACCCCTTGATTACTTTTTATTAAACTTCAAAAATAATTACATACAAATTGACAGTACACCAGCAACTGAAAGAAAATATGAATCTCTATTTAAATACATGTCTCGATACTACACATTACATGAATAAAATGGGGTCGAACTACTCGAGGTGTCCAATTGCCTCATTAAAAAAAAAAAAAGGTGTCAAGAAATATTTACTCAGCTAACGAAGCCAATTATACTCGGTCATAAGTACGCAAGGCACATTTATCTGACAAAGCATGTGGTGTTAAATTATAGCGATTTGGAAGCAATATACAGGGACAAATAGGAAAGAAAAATGAATTACGCTTACCTAACGGGAGCTGTAGGGTCTTTAAAATTGCAATTGGAGGTGTCAACGGTGATGTATGCTCCAGATGGTCGGCCCCTTATGGTCTTAGTGACCCGACTTAACTACAAGAGAGCCCCAGAAGGCGTTTTAGGAGAACAGTTGAAAAATTGACAAAGAAACGGCATGGTATATAAAAAAAACTTACCTTCAACAGCGAACAACTGGTGACAAAAAATCCCACGATGTGGCTTTCTGCGGCCCCGCAAACCAAATCAAAGCAAAGAAAACTAAAGGGGCACAGAAAGTAACGCTTCCAGATTTAAAACCCTGAAAAACAGATGGCTTGAATAGCCCTGGATCCAGAAACGCTTGCTGCCTCGTTGATCGCTGGAAGTTAAGTGAGGTCACTGAAGAATTTCAGGTTAAAAGTCAAAAAATGTGCCGAAAGCGAATTTAGGGCGACACCCGCTTCCACCTGCTCGATCCAAAAGGAGAGACCGGTTCATCAACTGGCGGCGACACAAAATGAAGTCTCCAGAGCCATGCCCATTCAATTGCAGATACTCCAAGCCAAGAGAAATGAAACAGATGCACCCAAATTTAGTTTTACATAAGAAGTCAAGTCGTAATCTCTGCAATCCATTATAAATTATTTAAAGAAAAACCAAGTCCCAGAATATCCCTGCCATTCGAGAAGCAAACGGCCATTGAAGTTTGGGTTGCTGAATATTATTGCCCAAACATGTTTCAGAAGAAGAATATTAACCTAGAAAATTCATTAGTCGATTTGACAGGTTATCATAAGAATTGAAAACAAAGAAATATATTTGGATTACATAATGAAACACTCGAATAGGTCTCAGATAGTGTATTCCAGGGAGATATGTGATTTAAAATAGGAGGATAATGTAGCCTGCTTCGTCAAAGACTACGAGAACAGAGGCCGTTGACCTTGGGTACGTATTTACTTTATACAGGGAACCAAACATCGCTTTCAAAAGGCAAAACACAATTTTTAAAAGACACAATACAAGTCAGACATGTGATATGAGGCATTAGATTATAATAGTTCATTTGTGACTAAATCGGATTGTCACAACAAATAGCACAGTTGCTAGCAACGTTAGGATATGAACAACCTTATAAAACGAAATCCCTATAATTGCACCACTAGCGACTAAAAAATTAAACCAACGGGGAACGGCCTTCACCATTTAAGATATACTAGCCTGACAACGGCAGTATAATAATAAGCAGCGTCGTAGCTGGGGTCTGGAAAGGCGGTGAGCTGCCAGGGGCGCAGCCTTTGGGAGAAGCATAATCTTCAGACCCACAGCTTGCGGGGCGCTGGAGCATAGGCACACAAAATTAAAACATGATGCTAACTTACACAATAGGAAAACTTACACTCGGTTACGCTAGGCGCTCCCACAGGTTAGAAGCACAATCCACAAATGGCAGAACAGGTATCCTCTATTGCAAAAGGAAGTTTTTCGTACTTCGCACTAACTATACAAAACGAAATAATTTTTGCACTTAGCAGTCAAAAATAAAACTGTGGCCAAAATCCTACAAGAAAAGTATTACAGTATCTCATTTGATTGTACTCCAGATATCATCCACCAAGAACAAATGTCGGAAATTGTGCGCTATGTTGATACAAATAATAGAAAGTGTACGGTTGAAGAAAGTCTTTTGCTTTTATAAAAACTGATGACTTACGGACGAAATTGTAAATAAACTTAGCCAAGATGATTTTATACTATCAGACTGTAGGGGACAATCGTATGACAATGGCGCTAACATGGCGGATCAATATCAAGGTGTTTAAGCGAGAATCTTACAACTGACTGAATACGCCAGATTTTTACTCACTAAATGCTCACTAACTAAATTTAGTTGCAGTTCATGCGTCTTGTGTAACTCCAGAAATGAGTAGGTACGTTTTTCGGCACAGTGCAAAATATTTCTAATTCTTTTTCCGGATTGATTGAACGTTGGCAAGCTTTATCAAATTTAAAATCGACTTTGAAGGGTCATTCTGATATGGTCATCAAAATATGATTGAATTTACGCTTACATACTCAACTACCGCAAATAATGAAAACATTACATGTCATTACAGAAGGAACTGATGAAAAGAGGACATATACAGCTGATTCTGTATCTTGAGCTAAAATCATTTTAAAATGATTAATAAATTTCGAATTTATTTGTTTATTGGCCGTATGGGATCATCTTCTTAGTATTGATAACATTAATCGCATTCTTTAGAAAAAATTCCACTGAGGTTGCATCAAAACACTTGCAGGGCCTTGGCTTTTTTGAAAGATTTCAGGAATATGTAATGATTCAGCAAAAAATCTGACAGACGAGCTATCGATAAAACCGGAATTCACTGAAAAGCGTAAACAAAAGGTTAAAACAACGTTCGACGTTTAAAATTTAGCTGTACTATGCACTATACACACATAATTAGCAAGTGGGATGGAAGTTTCAAAGTTTACCTCCCCCAGCTTCTAATTTTGGCTCCGTAATAGGGCTTTTGTTACACTAAAGAACTAAAGAAATTCGTAACTGACTTTGCATTAAAATACAAAAGTTATTTACATGCCAAAGAGCTGTGTTTACAAGCATCAAATAAAATAATGATTACTTGATTTAAAAAAAGTAGATTACATTGCACCTCTTAATTGCCATGAAGAATATGGGTTAATGACCAGTTATCCAAATATAGGAATTGCACTTGGGCTAGCATTGACGCTATCTGTGACTTCTGCCAGCTGTGAAAGATTTCAGCAAATTAAAATTAATACAAAATTATTTACGATCGCAGATTGGTCAACAACGTTTGTATAATCTCGCTGTACCTATTGATTGAGTATGATATTGCAAAAAGTATTACTGTATACCATATTATTAACAAATTGACATCAAAAACCCAGAAAAGTAAACTATTAAGTGGTTTCATAATGCCTAAATGAACGAATTCTTATTGCATTGTTTCCCTTCCTACATAATAGTAAGTAAGAACTAATTTTATGCTTAAATGTATGCATAACTTAAATTACACTCTCAAAGTTATTGTGTATAGAAAATAAGTCTTGGGAGGCGCAAAATTCAAATCTTGACAGGAGCGCTCATGGTACTAACTACGACGCTGATAATAAATGACTTTATTTTGGAAAATACAATATAACTATAACGTAGGGGTACCAATATTCCAACATTTTGCCAGAAAAGCGGAAGTTTACAACATGACGTTGCGCTGTTTAACTTACAGCGTTCAAGCTCTACTACCACACAATGATTTGATTCTTTAAAACATTTTAATGTATTTTCTCATAACCAATGTTGTAACGCTCAGATTTCGCCAACAACACTTTTGCCATTTTAGTGACTCTACCTACATACTGGCTTAGAAGTATGTTACTTTTAACACAATTTATTTTGCCTGATAATTTATTAACTACACTTACACACTGTACTCAAGTCTAACGATACCTCCATCCCCAGAATTCATCTCGTAATACATTAATTTAGAGTAATAAATATAGCAAACCACGGTTAAACGCATGTGTCACAAAAATTAAGCAATATAAAGAAAAACGTATTAGTTACCTATTGATGTTAAGGGTCAAAATCCTCTGTTCTATGCTAATGCAGCATGAAAATACAGTGGGCTTCCATCAATAAACAAGTCTGGTTTTTAAATACCAAATCCATTGGTTCTAGGGTGATCATCAATCAAAGCAAACTAACAAACAAAATGCAACAGATCACCACTAAATAATTACCGTTTCTTGAATTATCCCATTAAACAATGGCGGTGTACCACCTGCTCAAGAAACGGGGCCCAGCTCGAAAGTTCACTTCACGAGGTATTCGTCAAAAAGCCTCGAAACCACGTCGAAATCTTAATTAATAATAAAGGTGCAATTTTTTTTTTAACAAGATGGTTGCCCGGAAATACGACACAACCACAGACTATAGTTCCGGGAGATGAAAATCGTTGATATGTATCGACTGTCGACATGTACTGCAACGTCAGATTCTAACCGCTACCAATAAAAACAAGGATAGAAACATAGGCATTACCAAGCTATGACCCAAATACAAGAAACTTTAATCAAAATAAGTCGGTAATTACGCCCTAAAATAAAGTTAGCAAAACTTTATCGACGATTAAGTGAAACCGAAAGTACACCATCACTAATAAAGAAGTTCACGCCTAAACTTCAAAGAGAAGACGAGCGGGTGAACTCAAACCTACGACAAGTTCAAATGACAACTGTCAACCAAAACGTCAGATAAAAATGACGAGAAATGAAAATAACCTATAATCATTTAAATTAAAAACCAATATTTTGTCCAGAAAACCCACACAAAACCAGTTATAAATATCCAGAACTCCATCCCTAGATATAGGCTTCAATCCCAGATGCATCAGAATCCAAAACATCAACAAGTTATTTCATCGGTTGTTTAACTACCGGTGTCTTGAAATTGCAGGATAGGGTAGAGAAAATTGGATATTTCAACGACACAAAATACGGATTCAGCTTGGCAGAGTGAAATCCTATAGTCAAGTTACAAGGTAACCTTAACAAATGAATAACAGGACTCGTATGTGTGTTAATTAACTAATTAACTCTTAAATTTAGTCACCAAAGTTCCCTGACGAGGAATGTGAGTGAGTTATGGGTTAAGTGGATAATGAGGTGTCGGTTTGTCTTAAGTTATCAGTAAATGTGACTTTATGCCTTACTTTTATTAATTTGGGTTTCGTAATGTTGAAACTATCTTATTTTTGAAGTTTGTACTAGTTGCACGGGGTTCGTTTGGTTTATGAGCCGTAGCTCGTGTGCCAAGTGAATTAATTTTTATTTTTGATCATTTTGTAGTCGTGTTTGACTAAATTTTGACAGTAGTAGCCAAGTAAATTTTCTCTTTGTCTAATTTTACGTTGCAACTATACGAGTTGTATCTTGAAACCAGTGTTTTGGTTAATTTTTAATGCGGAATTTTGTTTCATTATTATAGGGTTGCATGGACTGGTTCCTATTATCAGTTGTCGATCTTACCTGTTGAAGTCAGGGTTTTGTACTTATGGGGCCCAATGATATTCTTGGAGTCTCCACGTCCCATTTGCTTTTACTTACCGTAAATCTGCCATGTTAGCCTTCTGTGTCCTATAGAACGACACAAGTGTTGCAGTTTCTACCAGCTCACAGCAAGGGATTTCAGATAAGCTTTTATTAATTCTTTAATGTCACTTTGATCGACTCTTGTTTACATTACTTGATAATATCTCCCGTACTAACTTCTTGAACAATAATAATTATTAATAATTTATTTCTTAATCATGCGAGTTGTTGGTGACAGATTAGCTAGGCTCTAAGTTATCTACCCTTTGAGGTTTGCATTGGTAATTTTTAATTTACTTTCAATATGGTTATTCGATGCTTAGAGGTTGGTTGCTCTTTACCTAGTACTCATTTTTAACAGTTTATTCACATATATTTTAACTTGCCTGACTTTTAATTATTAATATCAGACAATTAGCCATGAATTGTTTTTATGGTAACTTTCTTTGACGGGATTATCTTTATTTAGTGTAGATTATAGCTTTATATAGCGGAGTGATCACAAAGCTGAAATGTTAAATTGTAGCCCCCTCTATTTTGTAGCTGATAGGCTTGCTCAAGTGAATTTGAATTTATCTAATTGATTTTATTATTTAACTACACTTACACACTTACCGGTGATCCTTAGTATTGCTTATTCATGACCCTTAAATATGTTTCTATAGATTTTATCCTATTTCCTTGTCAATGCCCTGTTACCTTGTGATTTTTAGTTTGATCGGCTTAAGGTTTCTGTATGGTTCCTTAACTTGGTTTGACTAAATTACTGAAGTAGTACTTGAGTCCTAAAAATCATTCATATAGAAGTTACTGTAACACGTATACCAGTCCTGTTATTCATTTGTTAAGGTTACCTTGTAACTTGACTATAGGATTTCACTCTGCCAAGCTGAATCCGTATTTTGTGTCGTTGAAATATCCAATTTTCTCTACCCTATCCTGCAATTTCATTACACCGGTAGTTAAACAACCGATGAAATAACTTGTTGATGTTTTGGATTCTGATGCATCTGGGATTGAAGCCTATATCTAGGGATGGAGTTCTGGATATTTATAACTGGTTTTGTGTGGGTTTTCTGGACAAAATATTGGTTTTTAATTTAAATGATTATAGGTTATTTTCATTTCTCGTCATTTTTATCTGACGTTTTGGTTGACAGTTGTCATTTGAACTTGTCGTAGGTTTGAGTTCACCCGCTCGTCTTCTCTTTGAAGTTTAGGCGTGAACTTCTTTATTAGTGATGGTGTACTTTCGGTTTCACTTAATCGTCGATAAAGTTTTGTTAACTTTATTTTAGGGCTTAATTACCGACTTATTTTGATTAAAGTTTCTTGTATTTGGGTCGTAGCTTGGTAATGCCTATGTTTCTATCCTTGTTTTTACTGGTAGCGGTCAGAATCTGACGTTGCAGTATATGTCGACAGTCGATACATATCAATGATTTTCATCTCCCGGAACTGTGGTTATGTCGTATTTCCGGGAAACCATCTTGTTAAAAAAAAATTGCACCTTTATTATAAATTTAGATTTCGACGTGGTTTCGAGGCTTTTTGACGAATACCTCGTGCAGTGAACTTTCGAGCTAGGCCCCGTTTCTTGAGCAGGTGGTACACCGCCATTGTTTAATGGGATAATTCAAGAAACGGTAATTATTTAGTGGTGATCTGTTGCATTTTGTTTGTTAGTTTGCTTTGATTGATGATCACCCTAGAACCAATGGATTTGGGATTTAAAAACCAGACTTGTTTGTTGATGGAAGCCCACTGTATTTTCATGCTGCATTAGCATAGAACAGAGGATTTTGACCCTTAACATCGATAGGTAACTAATACATTTTTCTTTATATTGCTTAATTTTTGTGACACATGCGTTTAACCGTGGTTTGCTATATTTATTACTCTAAATTAATGTATTACGAGATGAATTCTGGGGATGGAGGTATCGTTAGACTTGAGTACAGTGTGTAAGTGTAGTTAATAAATTATCAGGCAAAATAAATTGTGTTAGAAGTAACATACTTCTAAGCCAGTATGTAGGTAGAGTTACTAAAATGGCAAAAGTGTTATTGGCGAAATCTGAGCTTTACAATGTCTGGAATTTTTCTATTTCTACGGCGCCGGCATCTCGGTAAAAAATTAGTGCATTGAAAAAAGAGTTTTTCTATTTTTGGTTCATTAACAAAGCTCTTTCGATACCGTCTTAATAAATTTTTTATGAAGTCCTTTTTTTGTTTTTTTAAAGTTGACACTGGTATTATTTATCAAATGTTTTAGTCAGTTGGTCCTTTTTCAGTCATGTATGTTTGGTTGCTTAAACACGGCCAATTAAATTAATTTGTGGATAGGAAAAGACCAGACATTTAGCACCAAAAAATTTAAGCATTAAAATTTATAAAATGTGTAGGCATACCTATTTGCGGTGTTGATTACAAACAATATGCAAAATAAAAAAAAATAGTGTAAAGTACATATTTTCCATTCTGGATCTTTCTTTGTTTCAAGTCAGGCATCTATTAGTCATTGGGAGCTTTGTCGGGCAAACTTAAAATAAGGAAATGGATTTGAGCAAAGCCCCGGATCGTTTAAATGGATGTATTACTTTAGACTTATGTGTTTCTCAGCTCAAAAACGCTGGGTTTGTAAAGAAAAACATGTTTTATAAAGCTATTAGCGCACATTCCTCGTTAGAAAACTCCCCGCAAACGGCTGGATTTCTAATATAGAGTCGTGCGCTAAAATGATGCCCTATAAAACTCGTACATTAATAAACTATTTTTCGCAATATCTTAATATCAAAAACTGATTGGGGAAAACGGTGATTATTTTCGATTTCAGAAGGCCCGATATACAACAAAGTCGATATACAACAAAGTGAACTATTGATATATGTTAACTTTAAACACAATATTACCAACAAATAAAAACATTATTAGGTTGGATTTATAAATCGACGGTTAAGCCCTTTGGATATTGGCGCTGTTAAACGTGTACTAATAATCTTAATCCTATCAGAAATAACCAGAACTGATTATTTTGTAAATATGATTGTAATAATTGATAATTAAAAAATACATTTTAAACCTGTTTTAGAACAGTTGTGTAAAATATTATGTCTCTCTACTATGTATATTCTATAAAATGTAAAGCATCCTTTTTTACTAGTAGTAAATAAGTAGATTAAATTTGCACTACAAATACAGGTAGGGTGCTTCCATAAAAGACATGTTGTGTTAGTTATTGTAACCTAGAATAAATATATTTTTAAATGAATTTATATCTAGAAAGTTGGTATTGTTTAAATTCCTTATAATCTATATACAGAGTGTTTATTAAACATTCAGCAAAAATTGACGTGGTTATCCCCTGGAATATTCTAAGAATATTTTGTCCTTTGATTATTTTTGAAAAGCCGCTTTGTTTCGAAGATACAGGGCAAGAGAACATTTCGACAATAACAACATTTTATAAAATGGGGGATTACCTATGGGATCCCCCCTTTCACCTTTGCTAGCTGAAATATATATGGCAAGCTTCGAAAACAAGCTAATTAACATAAATAATACATCAATTAAAAATATACATTTTTGGTGTAGATATGTCGACGACGTGTTTTGTGTTTGGACAAGCACGGAACGATAACTACAACAATTTTGTAATTTACTTAATAATCAAAACAATCAAATTCAATTCACCATAGAAAAGGAAATAAACAACTCAATTAATTTTCTAGACTTCACCATAAAAAATGACAATAATCATTTAAACTATGGAATATACAGGGTGTTCCTTAATGACATGCTTATATTTTAGGAGGTGATTCCTCGATATATTTTAAGAAAAAAACTTCATGTGAACGTATGTCCTAAACGTCTTAACTTTTGAGATAAAGGGTGTTAAAGTTTCAAAAAAATAATTTATTTTTTAATAATAACTGTGATACTATTATAATATCTTTATGAAATTTGGTACACACCTTCTACGCATTAAGGAGCATTTTCTGATGTACAAACAATTTAATTATTTTTACCAGTGGCGCCTGTACGGGTTTTGCATTTAATAGTTTTGGAGAAAATAATGGTACGCCACTGCTTTCTTCTTAAATAAAATTTCAATTCATTCAATTTCAAATCATTTTTAAAATCTTCATTCATTTCTGAGCAAATTTGATCTCTTGATTTTCTTTCGGCCGACGCAGGGTTTTCGCTTAAAAAATATAAAAATCGTTTTACTTCAGGGTCAAATCGCTGAAAATCTGAAGCGGTGACTGCTGTGCTGAGATCGTTTTTTTTTTCCTTTTTTAAGCTATTGAGTTTGTTTAATGTTAATTGTTAATTAATTCAGTAATAAGTAACTGATTTCACTTTAGGAAAAGAAAAACTTTCAAGTGGCAATAATTATCACATTAGAATTTCAGCGTGGAATTCAGCTTGCAGAAAAAGAGTTTAATTTAATTTTTTGAAAATAAGTTGAAAATAAGCTATATCTAAATGATTTCGGACAATTACACTAAAATGAGCAGAAGCCCCATCGTGCATGTACCACATTCGATTTCTTAACGCAATCGGCACGTCTTCAAGCAACTCGGGTAGTTCTTCTTCAAGAAAATACAAATAAGACCGTCCATCAAGGCGTCCTGGTAGAAAAAATGGGCCTATTAGATGATTACATTACCCGAAAATTGATGCTGAAAATGGGTTTCGGTTATGGCATGGGGGTTTTCTTCCGCCCATACATGATTGTTAGGGAAATTTTGAATAGCATTCCGAGAAAAATTTGCTTCGTCTGTGATCAAAATTTGTGAGTCAAACTGTGGATTTAGTCTAATACCCTGAAGATGCCACTGACAGAAGTTCACACGCTGTGGAAAATCCCTGGGGAGTAACGCCTGCACTCTTAGAATATGGTATGGATATAAAAGAAAATCAACCAAAATACGCCAAACAATTTGGTGACAAATATTTAGAGCTCTAGCGATCTTCCTCGTACTTGTCTCAGGATATTCGTGGATGTCTTGCAGCACCGCTTCCTCAATTGCGGGTGTTCTGATAGTTCGAGGTCTACCTTCCGAAGTATCTTTATTAAAACTACCAGTTTCGCTGAGTCGGCGATGAGTATTCAAAAAGAATCGGCAAGGCATGATTAGGATGTCTTTCCTGATAAATGCGCCTAGCTTCTGATGCATTACCATCTGCGAGGCCATATGCGTAATGCATTGCCGCCATTTCCGCATTCGTATAATTTATCATATTTAGGTACTGATAACCGAAAAAACAGCGAAAAAATAAAATAACTTCAATGGCACACTAAAAATCAAAGAAATGACGCGCTTAAATGGTATTAAACACCAATAGCTTACTTTAAGCAAAGCTAGCTATAAGTTTCTTTGCTTTAAGTCAACAGCTATGAGACTATGCGTGACATCGACGTTTGCAAAAACAAAATTTATTCCAGGATAACTAGATTTTAATTGTCTAAATAACTCCCTATCAAAATGTCTGTGTTCAACTAAATTTATTTTTGAAGCGAAAACCATGCATCGGACGAAAGAAAATCAGGAGATCAAATTTGCTCAGAAATGAATGAAGATTTTAAAAATAATTTTTATTTAAGAAGAAAGCAATGGCGTGCCATTATATTCTCCAAAACTATTAAATGCAAAACCTGTACAGACGCCACTGGTAAAAATAATAAAATTGTTTGTACATCAGAAAATGCTTCTTAATGCATAGAAGATGTGTACCAAATTACATTAAGATATTATAAGTAGTAGTATTACAGTTATTATTAAAAAATAGATTATTTTTTTGAAAACTTTAACACCCTGTATCTCAAAAGTTAAGACGTTTAGGACATACATTCATATGAAGTTTTTTTCTTAAAATATATCGAGGAATCAACTCCTTAAATATTAGCATGTCATTAAGGAACACCCTGTATAGAAAACCTACCATACCAGACACAATTATACCAGCGGACTCCAAGCAACCCCAAAAAATCAAACTAGCAGCCTTCCACAGTATGTGCTATATAGATTAGGCAACATCCCCCTGTCAGACACTGAATATAAAAAAGAACTAGACATAATAAACACCATAGCCACAAATAACGGCTACGAAATAAAAGTCATTAACAAAATAATAAAGAAAAAACAAAGGCAAAAAACACGAAAACTTCTCTACCGTGGACACCCCAATGCAACTAAACCCAAGTACTGATCGATTAATTTTACTGGCAATACAAGCCAAACAATTTGTAAAAAACTAAAAAATTACAACATCACTCCTATACAAGTAAATAAAAACAACTAAAGTAGACACTTATGTAATTATAAAATAGAAACAAAGGACAAACTCTTACGAAGCGGAGTCTACCAAATAACAGAAATACCTTGTAGTGCTAACCCCATTATCAACAGCATAATAAAATAAGATATAAAATAGGTAGCCCCTGTTCTTAATTACTTTATTACTTCTTTATACCTTACATTAGGGTTTAGATAAACACCTTTATAACAACACTTATAATTAAGTCTTTGTCCTTCTTTGAAAATCACCCAAAAGGGACGAAACACGCGTGTCAGGTAACTGACGATTGAAACCGTGAACCATAACAAGTAATTTTTATTTCTACCCATAATGTATATACGGTTTCACCAAGAATGTAGCCCAACACAAGTAAACCGGTGAAAATGACTACCTCCAGCTAGGATTCACGAATCCAACGTCCTCCTCATCCACTGCCGAACTCTTTCAAAAACACCAGGGTCGTTTTTTATTGGGTTACACCCAGCAATTATCCGATTTCTTTAATCTTCTACAATCTCCACTGAAGTAGTATAAACTAATGGCTTTAGATGGCCCCATAGGTAATAATCCAGAGGGTTTAAATTCAGAGATGGAGCAAGCCATAAGTGAGGTCCACCTCGACCAATCCAGCGATCTCTGTATATTACTATTAAAAACTTCCGAGCAACCACACTAAAATGCGCTGGTATATTGATACACTGATACATCCTACAGAAACTGAGATAGCGTTTGTTCCAAAAAGTTGCGATACACCTCGCCGGTAAGTCTCCCTGGTAGAAATACCGGTCCAATTAGCCAGTAGCCCACAACTCCGACCTAAACGTTCAACGAGAACTGATGTTGAAAACGATCTTCATGTACCTCATGTGGATTTTCTTCAGCCCACACATGTTTGTTGTGAAAACTCCTTATTGCATTTATTGAGAAATTCGAATTATTGGCAAGCATAATCAGCGTCAGTATTTCATGGATTTGAACCAATGTGTGCAAAAGCCATCGACAGAATGCAATCCGTTAAGGAAAATCAGCAGGAAGAAAAACCTTAACGCGTTGTATGTGGTGTTGGTGTAACAAATAGTCACTAAATATTTTCCAAATAATCCTATTACTTACATTCAAGGTACCTATTTGCAATTTTTCGAGATCTTCCTCTATCATGTCCAGCACATTTTCTTCCACTTCTACCGTTCTAACCGTCAATGGCCTTCCTGGTCCTTCAATATGTCTGTTTCATGAAGACGTTAATGAATACTTTGGAATGTTTTTCGATTAGGATCATTACGGCCAGAAAATCGTTCAATGTACAACCGCTTAGCTTGTAATCAGTTGCCATCAGCAAGTCCGTAACTGAAATGCATGTCAGTCATCTCGGCGTTAGTATAATGATTCATGATAGAGGACTTCACTAACAAAAGTTCAACTATTAAATACAGAATATACACGTTAAACAACAAAATGTCAATCAGTCTCAACAAATTCGACATATACAAAATGATCAATTACGAGACGTATTAAAATGGAATTCGTGTTTAAATTGATTGGCTTAAAAGATAACAACGCATTTTTAAAAAAAAATATACTCCGTAAGCCAAGTGTACTACGCTATACTTTTATTTCGACTGCATTAATAATTTGAAAAATATCAAAATTGGTCTTGTCTAAAATTTTTCTCGCCCCGTATCTTTCAAAAAAAGCGTCTTTTCAAAAATCATCAAAGGACAATATATTCTTATAATGGTCCAGGAAATCACCCCTTCAGTTTTTGCTAACATCAATGCGAGAGTCTCTCAATGTTTCCTAATTTCGGGGAATCACCGGCACAGGCAACCAAATCCTCGCTCTCGGGCACTCTCGGAGCTCCGAGCGAGGGATTACCCGTAGCCGAGCGTGTTCCCAGGGTTCCCCAATTTTCTTCACACTCTCGGTCAAGAAGTTTAACGAAAAATCATCAGTGCAGTTAATGATTTTGGTTCCTCTAGTTCAAGGCTGGCCAATAGATTTTCCAGGTGAGCAAAATTTCATAGACTGCGGCGGCGCCGGGCCAAATACCATATTTATACAAAGGTTTTATATAGGTACGCATAAAGTTTATTATACAAACACCACATTATACACAAAAAGACAAAATATGCTTTAATTTACTTTATTGGTAAATGAAATTAAGTAACATAATAATGAAAACATTATTGCTATTTTTTAATGTGAGCTGTGAAGAGGTTTTCCTGATATTAATTTGTCGATATTTGGTTTTAAGTCTGATGTTGATAGGACAATTAAATCAGAAATGTGTTTTGCAGTGAGAGATGTGCGATATTTATTTTTGATGTATGATAAAGTTGAAAATGTTTTTTCACACACATAGGTGGAACCAAACCTGCTTAAAATTTGCATAGCAAGGTCGCGCAATGTTGAAAAATCTTCACTGGAAACGTTTTTCCAAAAACGAAATTTTCTGTTAGTTGCTCTGAAGTTACATTTTCGTAGAAAATTTGTTTCAGGGCAGTGTGGTTTTGAATACCTGTCACTTCAAGCTGAATGTTTGCTGGATATTCAAGCAGGTCAGTAGAACTGATGGCAAATGGGTTTATAAACAACCGAATATTTCTCTTGTCTAATTCAAAATCCTGGAATCTGTTTTCAAAAGACTCTCTTAAACACTTTATTTTTGATAGGTACTTTGGGATATCAAGGGCAGTGATCTTTAATCCTTCTTTTACACTAGCAAATGTGGGAAAATAGTCGATTTTATTTCTCTCCAAGTTTGCTGCAAACAAGTCCAACTTCCCTTTGAATCCATTATTCAAGTTAAACATTGTTGGAAGAGAACAATCTTTCCTTGCAATTTAAGTTTAAGGACATTAAGGTACTGTAATGTATCAATTAAAAATGCAAGATCCAGCCATAATGAATTTTCTGGCAATGCTTGTTTTTCGACCAAAAATTCCAGAACTTGTTCTCTCAAATCATAAAAATGTTTCAACATTTCGCCTTTGGATAACCAGCGAACAACCAATCAAGTGGAAGCAGTGCCATCGCGCGCCGGCTAGCTGGCCGACCCAAGTTCGGGCGGGCAAATTTAAATGTCTTGGCGGGCCACTTCGTGGCCCGCGGGCCTGGGTTTGACCAGCCTTGCTCTAGTTCATCCCGAGGTGTCGTACTGCGGAATCTGATCAGTAGGATTGGCTATTAGAAACTCCATGACGATTTCTGTAAGCCTCTTCTCAGCCAGAATCCAGCGGTCTGATGTAATCTTCCAGCATTTGTTACGTGTATCGATTACGGCCACTTGAAGACTGCTGTGAGTCGCTTCCGCCATCGTTCTGTTGTCGGAACGCTCTTTAAAAGCAGTGGTTTTCTGGCCCCTTTCACTGCTAAGCGCAGCAGAACTCTTTCCTTTCGAGACCGCCACTGAAACTTTATTTGTCTCCATACGCAGTCCCCTCGAAGACGTTTTAGCTTCGCCCTGCTGTGGAAAGGGTTTTCGTTTCTTTTAATCTTTAGGGATGCTTTCCTCGGTAGAACGTGTTCTTTTTCCGCGACACTTCCTGCTAGGGTTGCGCCCGGTTTTTGATAGGTGTAAGGAACATGGTATGGGTCGCGAGCCACTTTAGAGTGCCATGATCCTTGTTTGTAAGATCAGCTGGATTTTTACATTCCAGTTTCCCCAGAAGATGCCTTGCCTTTTGGCACAGTCGCATCTTCTTTGTTCCAGCTGAAATCCTTCTATGAGGCTTGCTGTCCTTAAGATCCGCTTGGGTTGTACCAGGCGATCTTAGCAGCTTTTTCTCCTCGCTCTCATTCATGCTGTCTCCGTGTGAGCTGCTCTCGATGACCAGATCATCTCCTAACAGCTCACGCCGATTGCTCTCGGCGGTCTCTATTTTTTGTATATTTTGGTTGTCCATATTAGTCCCACGAGTATGCTCGGAAATAAAGGTCGATCCTGACAGAGTCGGCATACCAGGACAAGGCGCTGATACATATTATAGTGATTGCCTGGTCCACTATAAGAGCTCGTTACAGCTGATTTGACCCTCAGCCTTCCATCCTTGGCACGGTTGCTCACACCACCTCGGATTTAGGTACCTCACATCCATAACTGAGCCAGACCTAGGGCAGCCTCGCAGAAGCTTGGGATGATTTTCCAAACTAAGAACCTCTATACACCCTAATACCTTTTGACGCTCTATAAAACTCAAATTCGACCATCGCAGGAGTACTGTCCGCATATCTGCTCTGCTCCTAAACATTTCCTGAAATTGCTAGGATTTCATTCAATTAAGATCCATTCGCTTGATAGGCGACCACGATCTGACAAACAACCTTGAAAGCCTGGTTACAAATATTTTCATGATAAGTGTTCAGTTGAGGTTGCCGTCGGTGCATAGTAGAAATACACAACGAGCCAATGCAGCCCATCTGTAAGTGGTTTAGCTTAATGTCTCTGAAACGACACCGTTCAATAATTCTTTCATTTGGAAAACGTTATCATTCTGGAACGACCTCCCTGAGGTTATGTTTCCCAACGAGTATAATCTCCAAAGATTCAAGACCAACGTGAATCGCTTTCTATATACGCTAGCATAAAGGATTTATACTGTAGTGATGGCCTGATTGTACCGGGTGTTCCATTAATATTGGGAAAAATTCAGGATGAGTTACCGTGCTTAAAAATATGTAAAAAGAGTTCCTATGTCCGGATGCCTCTCATTGAATTCTATGGCGGTTCTACGCGCACAATGATTTTCAGTCCCGTAAAGGAAGATTATTTCTGTTCTTTCAGCTAGAGTATATATTTATATTATTATTTATACGTTTACGAATTTTAAACTTCCTCAAAATAACGGAGTCAAAAAGTCAAATAATGCCATTGACTAAATAGCACAAGCCAAAGTGAGCGGTATCAACTACTAGCGCCATCTACCAACTGCGATACAAACAAAATTGTGGTTGGAATACCCCCAGGAGCTCGATTCTTGAAGGCGATAGAATAGAACGTTCTCTGGGGATCATTCCCCGCTTCTACTCTACTACTTGTTATCTCCCTATCACAAAATGCATAAATCCGTATTCCGAACATAAAGGAGGGAGTTTGAAACAGGGGACAAAGCCGCCGCGTTGCCAAAGTTATTGTCCAATCACAATGCAGAGTTTTTTGACAGACGTCAAGGATCTGTCTGTCTATCGACTAGGTTTTTGGGCATGTTATGGTCTTTATTTTTTATTTCTACTAATTTTCATCTTTTCATGAAATTTTTTCATTAGTTGCATAACAACGAATCCATGCAAGAATTTAATAATAGGTGGAATTAACAAACTTACCTTTGTTTGTATTGTTAAAGCTGAAACTCTAGTGGGTTCAGCCATATAGGATGTGTTTATTGAATTTTCACACATGGGCTTGATAAGCCTAAATAACTTAACAAACTTTTCATCTGAGAGATCAAAGGGATCTGCCCTTGGAAGTATTTCCCTTCCAATACCATTGAATTTAACTGCTTCGTCCACGTTTTGGATTATTAAATCCCACAAAAAAGTCTTGGCAAATGGTTATTCATTATTTTAAAACATCTATTAATGTTTTCAGAAGAAGGCAAACGACACACAAAGAATAATAAAATACCCAATTGCGACCACACATACGTGCAACAGGATATTAGTGACTACCATGCAGTAAACATATTTGTGGCGTCAACGTTCTTTTTGTACCGGACCTTACGACTACACCTTCGGCAATTCACAAAAATGTTCGGAATATCTATACACTCGACCTTAAAAAAGATATTGACGTCAAACAATTGTGGCAACTTGCTTCACAAATATTGAGATTTCAGAATGTGTGTTTGTGGTACCACAAATATGGATATTTCAGAATTTGTGTTTGTGTTACCACAAATATGGAGGTTTCAGAATGTGTGTTTGTGGTACCACAAATATGGAGATTTCAGAATTTGTGTTTGTGTTACCACAAATATGGAGATTTCAGAATGTGTGTGTGGTACCACTAATATGGAGATTTAAAAATATGTGTTTGTGTTACCACAAATATGGAGATTTCAGAATGTGTGTTTGTTACCAGAAATACTTTTACGAGTACTTTTACTTCAGGTAGCGTCTATTGCGAATATCACAAATATCTAATAATATAGTATTTCCTTGACGTATAATGGGCCAAAATCACCTGTCAGAAAAGTTCAATAGTGAAGTTATAGTGTCATATTTTAGAGGATCACAGGAAGTGGTAAGGTCATGTGGTTGGTGGTCATAAATTTGACACGATATATTGATGACTTTTTAAAGGAAAATAAATGAGTACCAAAAAATTTAATATAAAACGTTTAATTCTTGGGTAATAATAATTAGCATACAATCTTTATTATTTATTATTTCCTTCAGAACTAAACTGCTCGTCAAAGTAACGTCGTTTTTTGGCTATCCTTAGACTGCTGTCGTTCGTAGATAGTTTCATCAATATAAATTTATATTTTCGATTTGAAAAGATTGTTTCTACTTTAAGCAGCATCGGTTTATTTCTTTGATCTAAAGAAACGTGTTAATGGTATACAGGGTGTTAATAAAAGTAATGTAAAAATTAGAAACTTCGACTAACTGGTAGGTAAAAGGTATTATAGAGAACCTAAATAAAGTCTCTCGGCAATTCCGGTGTTTCTTTTATGACTCTATAACAAGATTTACAGAAATTTTTCTAATAACAGCTTGCTTTTTTTGAAATATATCATGCAGCATGCATATTGTCACATTCTTCATAAAACTACAATATGTGACCCATTCTCGGAAGGCTATTTGATTAAGGGGCTGCTTAAACTTATGCAGGGTGTCTCAAACTACGCATAGATTACCCTAAGTCCAAAAATGAATTCTGAAAAAGTTTTACCTAAGAGCTTTATCATATTTTATTTATTTAAGAGGTAATAACGGAGCTTTGATACCTTGAGACGTTTTGGAGATTTTTTAATTTAGGCTTCACAATAAGAAGTATTCCCATTTTCTTAAAAAGCAGTCCCCTTTTCTATAAAGATGATTACTTTTAATCATATAAGTTTGACGTTTGTTACAGTCTCACACTTAGGTATATGATCGGACCACTCTTAGTATTTCTTTGGGATGGTGGTATGTATTTTAGGTCAACGTCCGTCCCAAAGAGATGCTGATAATGGCCCGTAAATATACCTACCTAAGGTATATATGTACAGGTACCTAAGAATAAAACTGCAACAAAAGGCAAACTTGGATAATTAAAAGTAAATATTTTTATAGAAACGCCACTGTTTTTTATGAAAATAGGAATTATTTTTGCTAAATCCAGAAATCTTTGAAAGGGCATGAAAGTCCCGTTATTAGTAATTATTAAGTAGTATAAGAAAATACTATTGGGTAAAAGCCTTTCAGATTTATTCTTTAGACTTAAGGAAAACTAATCATAATTTGGGAGACCCTGTTTAAGCTGAAGCAGCCAGCCCCTCTACCAAATAACCTACCGATGATGGACCATAAATTCTAATTTTATTAAAGTTGTGACAATATGTATGCTTGGATAAACACTAAGCACATTTTATGATTTATGTCAAAAATGCTATTTTTGAGAAAAAATTTATGTAATTCTTGTAATAGGGCATTAATCAAAAAACAGCCCAAATTATTCCGAGATATTAATCAGGACTTTAAAATATCTTTATCATCAGTTGCCCTTAAACATAAATTATAATCGAGATGCCACTAAGTTGAAATTTTTAATTTTTATATTACTTCTTAATGATCCATCCGTTATAACTTTACCACGTCTTTTAAGGTGAAGGATATAAACCGATGTTGCTTAAAGAAGAAATGGTCTGAAATCTGAAAATATATTTAAATTGACTAAACCATCTTCGAACGACAGAAGTTTAAAAATATACGAGAGAACCACGGTATGATCTATTTGACGAGGCAGGTTATGTTAGATATTTTAAAGTTATATTTTTGGTGTTTTAATTTTGGTTATATAATTCTTAACGTAAATTTTTAAGTCTGTCCATTTTCTTGTACCAAATACAAGATACTTCTCCATACATTCCTCGCATTTTCCTTTCCAGGAACAGACTCTCTCTTCATAAATGGTGCAAAAAATTTAAGAACGGCTCTAATTTATTCCTCCCCCCATATTTTTTGCCGCAAATTGATTTACTTGACTTCTTTGCATTGGATATTTTTGTTTCTGCCATGGCATTAAGTGTAGGTTCAGGTTAGTTCTTTTTGGAAAGAGGCGAAGCATCTGCAGTTTCTTCACGAATTAAATCAGCTGGTTCGTCCTCCTCTTTCATTTCAATATGAGGTAAGTCTTAAAAGAAATATTATACCGTTATTATTTTGATCTTCTCTTCAGGGCATAGCGACATGAGAAATTTTAAAAGCTTAATTTTATTATTTATTGATATTTGCTTGATGGCGCCTAACTTGATAGATATTCATTAAGGTTCGGTTTCTTCATCAACAGATAAAAGGTTGGTTAGAATATTGAAATATTTTCTTTAACTTAAAATTATCGAACTTTATCGGTAGATAAAGAAATTGGTTACTAAAGCCATAGTTTTTGCTTTACCTGTTTAGCTAGCTTACAAAATCATAAATATCAGACGTATGATTTGTTTTTGATGTACCTCTCCAGATGTGTTCAGAAAATCATAAATATTGGACCGAGCGAACTTTAAGAGCACTAGATCAGCTTCTGATTATTTATCACAACTAAAACTGACCTGGAAGCCCTAAAGTCAGGTCTGATTAGTTCAGGTTAGCAGTCATTTTTGATCGTTCGAAGAGGAGAGCCCTTAGATCTTTCGAATGGATGGAGCTTTTAGATATAAGTCAATGAATATTGACAATTAATTAAAAACATTAAAGGCTAGTTCCTTCATCAACGGATAAAGTCCAGTTATTTTTATTGATTAAGTTTGAACTGTTTTTAACCATGCTAAAAATATCATCAATATGTGATTCCTTACGATATTCCAAAAGAAAAAGTTTATATGAACATGTATCCGGAGTTGCCCTGTTTTTGATATACGCGGTGTAAAAGTTAAAAAAAATGGGTTTTTTATTATTTTTTTTTGTATCATTATTTAAAAAAAATAATTTTATTTTCAATTTAAATGTTTTAATTAACTTTGAAATACATATGTATTTTCTTTGTATAGGGTTTCCAGCTTTCGATGGTTTTACGGGGCACCCTCCGTTATTAGTTCTATGCTATTGAAGGATACGGTTTTCGCAGCACTATACTACTTTTTTGTAAAACAAAAGATGCCGCAATCAGAATTTTTCTAGTCCTCTTTGTTCTTGATAAACGGGATGTTTTTGAAAATTTTACATTTTGGGACACCCCTATATTTAGGTTACCCTGTAGCTTATCAAAGAGATAACAAATGTTCTTTTTGTAGTTTCTTACGTAGAATCTAGTGACGTACTCAGATTTTTTTCTACGTTCACTAGTTTCCGAGAAAAAAACAAGTTTGCTTTTTTTTAAATGGGTCACCCTATATATTTTTTAATAATATAATTTAGTTTATAACAAACTTCTCAGAAATATATTATACCTTATTTCTATTTTTAATATTAAGCACGAAATTTACGTTTTATCAAATTCACATTTAAACATGATAATTACTGCAGAAGAAATATATTCTGAACTCCTTAATCTAATTAGCAGTTATATTTCAATAAAAATAATAACAATGCATAAAGCGAGTTGTGAAAACATTAGAAACAAAAGCTGAAAATTTATAGAACTTTCTCATAAATATTGCTCAAATTGTTCTTCATTATGCCTTAGACATGTTTCACACATAGTTCTTATTCGCCTTAATGAATTTCAAATAATAAAAGGCCGCGTTTGTAACTCCCTAAATGCTCTTTCAGTGACATTTCTTATTTCTGCAATTGTTTGATATTGAATAGAATAAATTTTATTTTCAAGATATCCCCACAAGAAGAAATCCAAAACCGACAAGTCGAGTGACCTTGGTGGCCATCTTACATGTCCATTAGTTCCAATCCAGTGGCCTGGGAAATTATTGTTTAAGGAGGCCCTGATAATTAGCGCATTGTGAGCGGGTGCTCCATCTTGTTGCAGATGCAAGTTATTGAGACCCGCTAAGGGCACGTCTTCTATTATTTCCGACACAACCTTTTCCAAAATTTCCAAATATTTATTTGCATTAAGGCTGCCTTTAAATATATTATAAATTATTTTGCTTCCTAGTATAAAACATGAAACGTTAAAGCCAAACCTGCCTTGCCGCTCGAGTGGAAATATTACATGCCGACTTTCCTGAGACCAAAACCTCGTATTGTGCTGATTAAATATACCAGCACTGGTAAAATGAGCCTCATCGGACCATATAACGGTTCTTTCAAAATTATTTTCCCTATTGATATTTTGTAAATACCAATTACAGAACTCTTGATTTAACTACTCCGACCGAACCTTCAACCGTTCTGCAAGAACTAGTTAAATTTGTTTTAATTGAAGCTAAAACATTTATTTAATCAGTCTCGCGGTTTTCCTTGTTGTAGATTTTAGGCCGAGGTTTAGAAAATGAACCGTGTTCAATTAAATTTGATTTCATCCTTAGAAAAATTCTTTGATCCGGCTGTCGGGAGATCTACAAGTAATTTAAGAAATTTAATAAATCTTCATAGGGATACTACAAAAAGGCGTATATTTTCCCTATTAAAATACACTTCTAATCCTTCATCTGCATTTTCATTACAATTTACCTACCAAACGAGCATGTCGTATTTTTCATTATTTTCAAAGTTTACTTTTTCTGCTATAATTAGGACAAGCTGATTTTTTACTATTAATTAGATATTTTAAAACTGAGAGGACCTGAATACTCTGACAGAAAGTAAAGAAGTTTTTAATATGACATAAATGACTGTGCTCTTTTCCTTTTTTAAATACCCGTCATGGCCTACAAACAAAAAATGTATATTTTTTAATAAAACGTGAATTTCGTGCTTAAAATTAAAAATAAGATATTATATATTTTTAAGAAGTTTGTTATAAACTAAGTTATATTATTAAAGAATATTATATAGGATGACCTATTTATAAAAAAGTAAATTTGTTTCTTTCCTCGGAAGCTATTGAACGTAGAAAAAATCTGAGTACGTCACTAGATTCTACGTAAAAAACTACAAAACGAACATTTGTTTTCTCTTTGATAAGCTACAGGGTAACCTAAATATGGGGGGGGGGGAGGGGGTCCAAAAATGTAAAATTTTCAAAAACATCCCATATATCAAAAATAAGAAGGACTAGAAAATTCTGATTGCGGCATGTTCTCTTTCACAAAAAAGTAGCACACTGCTGTGAAAACCGTGTCCTCCTATCTTTACTAATAACGAAGATACCACCCCGTAAAACCGTGGAAAACTGGACACTCTGCACATGCAATAAAGTGGTTTCTATTTTTTCTCTCGAAAATAAAGCAAGATACGAAAACAATTTAAGGAACAAAAAAGTTGTACTATTATTTGGTGAATCCGAAAAAAAAAATATTAAAATTAGAAAATCACTATTTTTTAATAAGAATTAAGATATTTGATTTCAATTTTTGGGCATTCTCAAGTCCCTGATATAGTAGTAGAGTTTATGGCATAACAAACTTATTATACAGGGTGATATATAAGACCTTGTCATTCTATTTATTTTTTTTTAGTTAAGGTAATCTTCGCCTAAATACTATAAACCATTACTAGCAATTTTTTTATATCCCTGTTCCTGATTTAAAAATTTGTTGTTTGTAATCTACACCCCAAAATACACCTAAAGGTTTCATAAAAGTTTCGTTAATTTCAGATGATTACCAAAAATTATTCTTATTATAGCAAATAACGGCTATTAAGAATATATGAAATATCGATTTAATAAATTATTTTAATTAAAAATTGGATACTTACTTGCAGGGCGTCAGTAATATTAGGAAATATACACAACAGACACAAAATATCACCTAAGTCGTAAACTAGATAATAAAATAAAAATATTCCGTAACAGCGTAGATCCCGAAGAGAAACGAATAAACGAAGTAAAGCTGCCACTAATATGTGGGTGTATAGAAATGTAGATGGCGCTCCGACCTAGGCATAGTTATGATGCCATTATTATGGAAGTGTGTGATACCATTAAAAATATGAAATTGTGGCAACTTACACACATAAAATTCCGAATCAAGACGACTTAACTAATTTTAGGTCGAGGAATCCCGATATGTTGTTAAAAAATTGTGGCATACGCGTGCATGTATACCACAATTGCAATGTATACCACAAATACATAGACTGCACGCACAAGGCTCCACAAATATAAATAAACATACACACACCGCTAGAGTGCACAGAACATAAAACACAAACAAGATTTAAATAAGGTTATGTTGCCCTAAAGAATGCACAATATTTATGCTCCCCGTCCGTTTCCCCTAAATTACCCAATAGAAAGAACAGGGAGAAATCGTTCTATCAACATTGAATAGAAATACCTTCAAGAATACGATTTAACAGTTTTCAGTAGAACCACGCCTACTTTCTCTCGGCTGTTCTATTCCCTGCTTTTCAAGAATTGGGCCCTTGAAAGAGGGGGGTCGAGGGTCTTCCCTCGGAAAATTTTTAAAAACTAGCTTTAAATTTGTTAGTTTTTGAAGCTTTTTCACCCAATTTTTACAACAATTTAATTACTAACAATTTACCCTAAAGCAATAATTTTAATTAGTTCAGTTATTAACTAAACCACATGTAAAGTAGGTAATTATCGTTCACACACAACTCAAAAGTGTGCTTAATTTTAATATATGTGTGCTCAGCCAATTTGTTTATGATAAAAGGAAATATTAAGTAAACATGTTAAAAAAAACTTTTACTTTTATTCAGTATCATCATACACAAGTTATTTTTACAGAAAACAAAGTCTTCTTTTCTGGCTTGAATTAAAGTCATCAATAACTTTGGAAATGTTTACTTCAACAATTCTTTTAATAGCCAAAAGATCTAACGAAGACAACCTCTCCTGGCCAATCGTGTTTCTGGTGTATGTTTTTAACCGTCGTACGCACGAAAAAGACCTCCCACAGGATGCCGAGTGCATTGAAATCGTAAAAAACAAACAAAAAAGCTCAGAAAGCACAAGAAACATACTTTTCAAAGATTTATGTACAAAAACGTCAGCTCTTTCTTGAATAGTTTTGTTTCTTGATTCTTCTATTTTGTAAAAGCATCTCAGTTCAGACAGAAGAAGTTCATTGTCTAAATTGTAATATTTACACACATACTGTACACTGGCTGGGTCTACATCAGTTCCACCTTGAACTTTGCTAAAGTGGTTAAGTACAGGGTCTTTGATTATATTTACGTGAACTCTAGAGCCTTTATTATTAGAGATGGAAAAAAAATCTTATATACAAAAGTTCTAGGGTTTTTATTTTATTATCTTTTAAAGTTATCAGAAAAAACAAAGTCGCATCGCAAAATGAAAAAATATAGGGAACTTCGAGTTTTTTAAATGGAACACCCTGTATATTATGCGCTAAAATGAAAGATCTTTTTTCCGTGATTCTAAATATATATATGTTGATAATATTTGGGTGAGCTATTTTTGACATATCTTAGCTTAAAATATAAATAAATTGAAAAGAAGGTTGATAAACTTGTCAAGCAAACCATGGAAACAATTCATAAAGCGTAATAAATAACTTAACAATTGTTTCCATGGTTTGCTTGACAAGTTTATCAACCTACTTTTCAATTTATTTATATTTTAAGCTAAGATATGTCAAAAATAGCTCACCCAAATGTCATCAACATATATACATATATTTAGAATCACGGAAAAAAGATCTTTCATTTTAGCGCATAATATACAGGGTGTTCCATTTAAAAAACTTGAAGTTGCCTATATTTTTTCATTTTCTGATGCGACTTTGTTTTTCTGATAACTTCAAAAGATAATAGAAGAAAGACCCTAGAACTTTTGTATATAAGATTTTTTTCCATCTCAAATAATAAAGGCTCTAGAGTTCACGTAAATATAATCAAAGACCCTGTACATCTAGGTTGTTTTCTTGAAGCCTGGCCTCTATCTCCTCGTTAAGGATATCAATAACTGGCCAGAGGATTGAAACTTTGTAGTACTGCTCTACGGATTCAAATCGAGCTTTACTCCCTCCCCCAATTTTTAAGGGAACTTTGCTCTTCCTTGGCAGCTCAGCGGCTCTAAACCCGCACTTTCCAACGGTTTATGTGCAGTGATTGAACAACTTTATGAAAAACTCACGCAATTAATGTTCCTTATTTCATTACGTATAAAGTCTACTACTCCAACATTTCTATCTAAGTTTATAATTTACAAGTTTTAAAAAAACATGCTATTTTTCTGTGCTAAACTAAGTATGATTAATTGAGAATCGATACAGTTAAAGAAATCCCCTGTTGTAGACTTGTATTTTTCAATTTTAGTTATTAGTAAATTATTGAGACTTTTACTTCCAAATTCTGGAGTGGCAAAATACTGGGCTCGACAATTCTGGGGTGGCAACTGCCACCCCTTGCCACCCCCGAATTATGCCTATGTTGAATAGGTAGTACCATAGACAAGAGAGATGTGATGTGCTTTGTACCATTTGACATTTCAATGTGGGCAGGTTGGCTAGAGGTATGGACGTACTACTAAACTCTCCGTTGATATTAATTTTAGAATGGTTCGTTTCGAAATTAAAACCCTGTATAATAAAACTTTTGAATGTTTAGAAGGAGAAAATGTTTAAGTTCAAGTTTTTCTTATACTTACTAACTTCTTCGGGACATTTTGAAAACATTTGTGGTTTATTAAGGCTTCGTTTTGTTAGTCTAATCACAACTAGACTACACCAATGAAATAAAAATAAAATATTTACATGATGCACCTAGATATCTCAATCTTCTTTATTCTACAGTAAGCTATATACTTTGCAATAGATCGTAAAACTCTAACCTAAATATGGTTCTTCATTATTAGTTCTTGTAAAGCAAACTCCAGTAATGTTCCTGGTAATATCTTCTGAACCCAACACTACATCTTGATGATGGAAAATGCACCTGTCACCAAAAAAATTTACTCCCAAGACTGGTTTACAAAATTTGCACCTAAACTTTCCTGTATTGATCCATTCCGTAAAGTATTTGGTCGATCTTGTGTGACTACAAAATGCTAAAAATATATCATTTCAGTCATATTGTGCTTAATTTATTAAACAATGTAATTGTAACTAACTGTGATTTGTAAAATTTCTATTTCTAGAATGGTTACTAAAAATTTTATATATTGGTATAAGGCATGGCAAAACTGTACAAATGAGGATAAAAGAAATATAAACTACATTTAGGTTTATAGGAATTTTGACACAGAACTGCGCACCTTTTAAGCAAAATACAATTAATCGAAAAAGTCACTTTGAAAAATATAGAAATATTATTTACAAAATTGAAACATATGTTTCATTATTTCAATCATTCAGGTGGTTGAACTATTTGTTTAGCCATAGTTGTAGTCAAATATACTTGATTGTCCAAGAAAACAAAATTTCATTGACAAAGCGATTTTGCAAACTAATCTACGCATCCATCAAGTCAACTTAAAATTTAAAACAACAAAATAATAAAAGTAATAAAATTCTGTAAAACTAATACTATATAAACCGTAATATTCCTCCAAACTGTAATACGCCCTCTGTACTAACTAATATTTTTACCGCTACGATGAAACTGCCTATAGCATGACATTGATTTTAAGTTGTTGCCAAGGTGGTTATGCATTTTGGAATGGAATAGTCAGAGATCGCAGTGTTCCCGATATTTAACCTTATACGGATTTCGTATGTTTCTCTTCTGGAAAATAAATATTGAAGTCATGAGCTGAATGCCTGCCAACCTTCAGAAGGCAATACCGTATCGTAGTATGATTCGAATAAGGAGAAGTATGCCGCTAAGCTTATGGAAAATAATCCAACAATGTTAATCCTCCCCATCCCCACAGCAGACTGCATGGTGTTATTCGCCAACAGTATAAGCCTACCCTAAAACATGCCAAATTATTTAAGGACAGGAAGAACCAAATGGATCCCAATACCGAGCCCTATCGCCAAACAATAAACAAAATAGTACACCAAAGATTTTAACAAAGTAAACCTAAAAGTAATATACATTTTTTATTAAACATCAGTTCTAGCAATGAGCCTTAAAGCAGTTTCAAAACCATTAAGCGCCAACGTGATTTACAACTCCCCATCTTTATTTATTATAGCTTTACAAAAGCGAATAAAAGCATAATAGAGCATCTCCCGGGTTGAGCAATACGTCTTGAATTCACTCTGTGAGTGGCGATGGACGGATTTCTTTCAGACACATTTAATATCAACGGGGAGTCCCTCAAGGTTCTATATTGTCGCCCACCCTCTTTTTACTATACATTAACGATCTTTTGAAAACCTCCTATATATAGCTTCGCTCATGACGGCACACTTGTTTCATCTTTTACTTTGGATGCTCACATCTCAACAAAGACCTGGAAGAAATTCTGTCTTGGGGTGACAGTAACCAGTAATTAATTATGTGCCTTACATTTTTCCAAGATATCTCCAAGAGATATTGAAAACACGTCATACTCTAAGCATCCTGGTTGTATTCTTTGGCCACCATTAACGTAAATATCTAGAGTTCCAAGAGGATTTTCATATCCATAAAATCCTAAAAATAAACATATTTTTTGCAGTAATTATGATCAGAGATTAGATTTAGGTAATGAATCCTAAATTTTTAAGAATGTCATGAGCAAATGCTGTTGATTGACTGACCAAAAATGTTATTTTTAGTTACATTTGGTTTTACAGCAATTTAAGTTGACAATGGTTATTAGAACGAATGATGATGAAGTATGTGTTAAATAAATGTATCAAAGAAAGAAGAGAATACGTTTTTCTAATTGGGTTTCATAAAAATAGTTATTTATGATGTGAGTGTTAAAAGTGATGTTTTATTTTGCGAGTGAGAAAGTTTGTGAAATGAGCGGAGCGTAGCGGAGCGAATTAAACAATTTCACGAACAAAATAAAATTACTTTTAACACAAATATCATACAATGTTTTTTGTATAACTGCCCTATTTCGATAATAAAATAGGGGAATTTGGAATGACATTAAACTTCAAAATGCATTTTAATATTCAAATAATCACAAGGTTGTTGTGAATGACAAACGTTGCCAACGCTATAGTTACTAACAAATGCTTGTTTCACATAATCCTATACACGCTCCCCCCCCCCTCTTCTCTAGCACATACAATTGCCACGCGACTGGTTTATACCGTAAATATTCCTTTTCTTTTGAGAAGCAAAAACAAAATCGTCGACAAAATCTCAAACTAATTTAATTTTACGATAGCGAAAGCTACACTACAAACAAATGAGAGTAAAAGGGCCTGCCTATATTCAGAAGCAGTAATCGATACAAGATGTCTGTAGGCTGTAGGCGACCGAAACTATACCCGAGAAGAGCCAACAAACGGGAAGCGACAAAATCCTGAGTTTAGCATTGATTAAAATGGGGACCAAATTATATGACCTTCACCTTAAAATTTTGACAGTTGTCCGGGTTATTACACTAAAAGAAGCACTGAAACGATGAAGAAAATGCTTTACACTGAAATAAAAAATGTGGGTACCTAGTAAGAAGTAATTTTTTCATGATTATTTTCTGTGTTTCATGTAATTGGCTTTCCAGCAAATTTCGTAAAATCAAAAAAAAATTAAATAAAATAAAAATATTTTTGAAAAGTTTTATTAATTGTGCGTTACTTACTGAGTACATTTTAGAAAGGAAATGAAATAGTATATTACATACCCAAGAGTGGTAAGAAGCCTATTACACACGATTTCGAAAATTAGGGTACGAGCGTCAGCGAAAATTGCCCTTTTTAATGCATATTACGTAACTGGTCTTACGCACAGATTGACTTCTTACAATAATATTGTGTGTGTAATTAAAGTTTTACGGATAAAGTAGACAGTGCGTAAGTAGGTTCTTACTAATACAGAAGTAGAAAATCAGTATTTTCTTATGTATCCCTTTATTTCTTTTTAAATATTGAACAGCAGTTTTGTTACCGTTTCTTACATTTTTAATCAACAATCCTAAAACTAAAATAAACAATGTTATATTTAGGTCTATTGGTCCTTAAATTTACGTAACAAATAAGGGTCATAATTTAAAAGGTTTATTGTGATATTTTTATTATAATTATAAATTTCTGGATTACTCTTAGGCATTGCGTAAAATTGACCTTGACCTTCTTTTGAGTGACACCCTCGAAACGCACAGGTATTACCAGTCATAGTTTTATAATAGCACAGCACTCACAAAAATAAACAGTTAAACAATACACTTCTTTCAACAAAAAAGACAACTAAACTCGATAACATTAACTCATCGACTACCGAACTAACGGGCCAGCTTAAACTTATGACAGTTTTGTTTGGGTTATCTCCCACTACATTCATTTCGCCAAATGTCATATTGTCGCTTCTCGTTTGTTGGCTCTTCTCGGACTATACTAGGACCGTCCCTCAACAGTCGCTTAACTAATATACCACTGCAACAATCGACTGCCAAATTCAAAATTTAATTGACAGACTTCAAACGATCGTTCGGGGATGATAACTTGACTGTATTGGAAACAAACCTTTCATAATTGTTTATAAGATTGACAAATTTGTATGCGCTTAAAGTTCCGATAGAGAAATGCGAACTAATAAGGACAAGAACCGCAGAAAAGTTACACAAGTTTTGTTCAACTGTAAATAATACTTTTTCCTGTGTGCGTTTTTAATTATTCGTACTCTTTGATATTTAAAAATTTTCTTCCAGTGTACCAATTAAGCAAAACGTCAATTCGTCGATAAAAATCTGGTGACACGAATAACGAAAGGGCCGTCGGCTTGTGTCGCTTCTATTTCATTTAGTTTTCTGGGACTGGACGTTTAGCTGACCATAGCCTCAGAGTTATTATCTAATATCGTCTGACGTGACGACTTGTATAAAAAGAAACTTTTTTTTCATTTAGTAACTTTTAAATAAATGATTGCATTTTAGCCCTTAAACAATTAACTGTTAAAGACTCTACCTGCATCTGTATGAATTACGTCCACTATCTCGGCGTCACCCATGTTTAATTTTTCGTCCGGGCCTATATTTGTCTGCCTGAAAAATATTTAAATATATTAGTTCTTCGACAATTATTTTCTAACTTAAAATACTGCTTATTTTCTTAACCTAAAATATGGCCCTGCAGGATCCAGCGCACTTATTCTAGCCAACTTTTTTCCAGTACTTTTGGTTACATTTTTACCAGCGAGTCCGGCTACATGAGCGCCTAAAGAATGACCTATAATATGGATATCTTCAGGAGACATATTTGTATCTTGAATGAATTGAGCTACGGCACTTCCTAAAATTTTAATAACACGTACATTTTGTACATACGTATAGGTAGTGGCGGCTTTTTAATAAGAGCTGCAGAGCTGCAGCATTGTACAAAATAATTATTATTTTATTTATTAAATTAACATTTTACAATAATACGTATTTTTAATACTTCAGTAGGTACGTACGAACTCGTCGGCTATATTAGTTCGCACACCTCGTTGTTACTAAAATGCACCGTCATATGCGCACCATCCGATCGTTCACAGCCGAAACTTCAACGCTATCCGTAATAAGACTCTGCGTTGGTCTGGAAATTTGGTCTTGAACTGGCCAATCAGAGGGCCATAATTTCCCGAGATTCGTACTGTACTTACTTGTTCGCGCCGGGTAGATGAATTTTTAAACCGAGATTACTATTTTTGATGGTTAACCATATAAAATAGTTTATTCAGGAATAATTTTGTCAATTTAAGAATACACCCCCCAAAAGTAGTTTTACCATTTGTATGTATGATTTGTATGAGGCACTGCCTAGTTCTAGCCTCACGAGCCGCCACATCATATACCGGGTGATGCAAGGCTTAGTTGAACATAGGAAATCTCATGTAAATTTTGAGGTGACTAAATATTGGCTCCCCCGTACATTTTAGAGAAAAATTATATTATAATTTCTTGAAGAGGCCGATATAATAAACCCATGTGCCAAGTTTGAATAAATTTTATTAAGCCAATCCTAACTTTTTCAATTAAATGTGATGGCAAAACTACGAAATTTTCATAGTTTAGGTAATACAGCAAACACCAGCAAATTATTATTTCGCATTGACAAAACGAAAAGTACACTGAGCGAAATATCGAGTTGACATAACTCAAATATGAGTTATCCTAGCATGTTGCTAATAGGGGACAGCTTAGACCTCTGAATTACGGCATTTAAATCGAAGAAATTGCATCGAATCACTGTTCATGAGTTATAATAGCCCTGAAGATGGGTTGTTTTAGCTAATCGTAACTGGGTTTAACGAACACATGCGACGTGGGCTACAACAATTCATTGTTTAAGCTGCCAGAGACCAATATGGGAATTCTGATGCGTTACTACTCGGGCTAGATTAACTCATGACTCGAGCTATCAGAACTGGACCTTTTAGTTGTTCTAGCTTACTTAACAACTATAGATTTAATATGTCCTAAATGTTGGCAGAGAATCTCAATAGAGCCAAGAGACACAAGGAATATTTAATAATATGTACTTTAATTAACAAGCACTTATCACAGAAAACACATGCGAGGTTAACTGACATTACTGACATATCTAACAACATATGATAAAAGTCAAGTGCAAAAGAACTACTCTATGAACGAAGCTAGGCACAATAAGGTTTGGCACTTTAAATATATTCCAACACTAAACTTGGATTATTCTCATTTTCACGCACCTGTATGAGAACAAACTCTGAACAAAAATAAAAAAGATCCCTCCGATCAACGATTGCGCGGATAGCAAGTCCAGTTATGTGGTCCATGACGACGCGACGTGCACGAGGTACTAATAACAATGGGATGAAGTTACCGCGCCAAATCGGCACGAGCGTGAATTCGGAACTTTCCGTGACCTTTCGATCGGTGATTTACCCTAGACATGGGGTTTTAGAGCACCCTTTATGACTAATTTCTACTCAAAATAATCTACACATGGTAATGAGTTAAAATAATGCACGCCTGGGTCAAAACGGCACTTTAAAATCAGTTAGTAAGTTTTCCCAACCCAAAACTGAGTTTAGGTAACTAATAAAATGGTTACAAAATGAAGGATTGTGGTAATCCCAAATGTGTTTAAAATGTTGATATTTCTGTGTTGAGGCGAACCAAAAGAAGCTGAGTTATTGTAGCATTTTTAAATAATTTGTGATAATTCGTAGGCTCAGTTTGAATAACTAGAAACGTGCGTTAAAGTAGCTCTAATTCTGCAACCCACGACATCGTTAAATTCATTTTTGTCAGTGTAGCGTCAGTAACAACATTTTCGTTGAAGGCGCTTTAATTATTGCTAAATATGAACTAGGAAAAAGTAACTATGATTAAGTGGTATTATACAGGAAACAGTTTAAGAGCAGTGCCTGAAATGTTTTCAGTTTAATTTCCTGATAAGCCCATTTCATTTATTAAACATATCATTAGTTAATTTGAATAAGGTATAGAGCTGAGGAAAGGGATAATAGAGATCTTGATATCTTTACTGGACGTGGAGGAAAATAAAATGATTAGGACGAGGATTCTTGGTCAAGTCGTAGGAAAACAGCAAACCACAATGTTGCAAACTTTAAAAAAAAAAACATAAATATTTTCCATATAAGTATGAAAAACATCAAGAGCTACGGCAAGGTAATGAAGAACGGAAAATGGTATTCTGTTTTAAGGTAACGGAAAAAGCAAATAATCATATGGATTTTTTAAGAAATATTTGTTTTACCGATGAATGTACATTCATCCTTAACAACGAACCAAATGTTCAAAATTTCCGGTATTGGAGCCAAGAAAATGAACATCGTCTTGTTTATACTTTGACAAAATATCCACAAAAAATAAATGTTTGGGCGGGAATTGTATCACATTATTGGACCATTTTTTATAGAAGGCAACCATACAGCAGCAACCTATTTGGATTTACTACAAAATCGAATTGAACCCGCACTAGAGAGATCTGGTATCAAATGGATGGTGGTCCTGCCCATAATTCTCTCATGGTTAGAAAATACTTGCAAAATATTTTTAACGGAAAATATTATTGACCCACGCTTAGACGAAAAGCCCACGGCATCTAATCCTTTGGCCAGCCAGTTCTCTAGACCAGCTAAAAAACTGTTTTTCGTTAGAATGTGACCGAAATCTGTAGTCTTAGGTATGTTATGTTAAATTGGTTTAGGCTTAGTAAGAAAAACATAATGGTGTCTTTTATTTTGGATGTGTGATTGCTGGATTGGTAAAACGAAAATGTGTTTTTAATATGAAATAATCTTTATTCGTTATGTCCGGGTTTACGTTAATCTTTGACAATAGCGTCATAGAAATTATTTGCTGGTGTTTACTGGATTACCTAAACTATGAAAATTTCGAAATTTTACTATCACACTTAATTGAATAAGTTAGGATTGGCTTATTAAAATGTATTACGGGTAAACAGAAAAACAGGAGTTTTACTGGTAAATTTCCACTCACTGTATTATATCAAATAAATTGACATGTTTCGCTACACAGTAGCTTCTTCAGAATAAAGTGTGTGAATGATACAAAATTGAGGTTTAAAGTAAAAGGTAATTAAAGACAGGTAAATTGGTAGAGTAGTAATAAATATGGGTTTTTACGGTAAATAATTATTACAAATCTAAATAACATTATTGAATACAAAGATACTAGAGATTTAATACAGAAATGGTTATAAAAAGGGGGTATACAGTTGGTTAATTGAATAAATTTAACAAAGGAGAATTGTTAAGATATATCTGGTCATTAAGTAATAGGTTGGAATTTGTAAGCTTGTTTATTTCCAAAGATTCTAAGAAGTTGAGTTTTGCGCCTTTATTTTCTATATGTAAAATTTTAAAATTTTTATCGAAATTGTGCTGGTTTTCTAGTAAATGATTGGCGTAATTAGAGTCTTTTTTGTTTTTGGCATAGCTACTATAGTGTTATTTTAATCTTGTGTTGACATTTCTACCGGTTTGACCTATGTACGTTTTAGGACAATCGTAACAAGTTAATTTATAGACACCTGAATTTTTATTCTTGTCAGTTTTGCTTTTGTTATTTTTAATGAACTTGCTTAAAGAATTGTTTGTTTTATATGCAATGTTGATGTTAAGACTATTTAAGAATTTGCCAACGGTTAAACTAGGTTGGCCGATGAAGGTAAGCAGTTCGTATTGGTTAGGGGTGTTTTTTATGTTAGGAAAAACTAGATGAACAGCCTTTTTATATGATTTTTTCTTTAGAATTTTTGTTATTAACTTAGTTGAGTAACCATTATTGATAGCAATTTGTTTAATTAGGTTTAGTTCTTTGTGAAAATCGAATTTATTTAAAGGAAGGGACACTAGTCTGTGGATCATACTATAGAAAGCAGCTAATTTATGTTGTACTGGGTGGCACGAAGAATTATGAATGGTAGTGTCTGTATGAGATGGTTTGTGAAAGACTGAGAAAACGTGTTTATTATTTTCCCTCTTAATGGTAAGATCCAAAAAATTAATGGAAGAATTGTTTTCTTGTTCTATTGTAAAATTAATATTAGGGTGTAAGCTATTAATGTAATCAAGAAATACTATAAGTTGTCTATCAGTACCGAGAAAACATGTTAGAACATCATCGACATACCTATGCCAGTAGAGACATTGTTTAAAAAGAGGGGAGGACTAAAAGACAGTCGATTATTTCCTGTTTCTTGATAATATTGACGTTATTAGAAGTAAGGAGCTGTTCAACGAGATTGACTGTATCTTTAACAGGTATGCTGGGGAATAGATTAGAGACATCAAAGGATAATAATTTAGCGTTGTTAGGTACTTTTGTGTTTTGTATTTTTTCCACGAGTTCAAGAGAATTTTTAATTCCAAATTCAGCTGAAAACTTAGTGTTACATTTAATTATATCAATGAGTTTTTTAGAAAATGTATATGAAGGCGCTGAGAAAAAAAAAACTACTGGTCGGATTGGGAAATTAGATTTATTAAAATTTATTTAAATTTGGCACATGTGTTTATTATATCGGCCTTTTCAAGAAATTATTATTCAATTTTTCTCTAAAATGTACAGGGGAGCCAATATTTAGCCATCTTAAAATTTACATGGGATTTCCTATGTTCAACTAAGCCATGCATCACCCGGTAGGTAAACGTGATAGCTCTTACATAACCGGAACTTAACTTCTATACAACTTATAGATACGACCGAAAGCTTATATTAGTTTAAATACTCCTATATGGCTTTTCATAAAATGTTAATAATACCCGTGTAACGACACTCTATTATTTTGAAACTTCTCGGGTTTAAAAGTTATAAAATTAGTGGAACGTCGAATTCACGGTAAAATTAATCCTCTTTAATAAGCCAGTCTTACTGTGGTTTTTCTTCTTATAGTAAGCACCTATTTATATAATTTTCTTACCAACTATCCCAACACTTTGGGCGGAATAAATATAAGGCATTCTCGCTGGTATTTCCCAATCAATTTCAATGAAGTTTAGATCATAAATTTTTAGATATTCGTTTGCTATATTTTGATACCATGATCTAAAAAAATATTTGTAAAAGTTAGCGTTCCTTATCGTGTACTTATTCAAGATTCTAAGTAAACTTTAAAGGTATTATTAGTAATATTCCATACACTAATTATTTTAAAAACATTTCCCACGAAATATATTTATTGACTATGTCGAAAACGACAACTTAGGGCCAATCAAATTGTGGCTTATGAAATAAAATAAAATTGCATTTTCAATGCAAATCCTTGCAGATAATGAAGAAGTCTAACGACAAGCAGAAAAAAGATGTTCAACTTCAATCTTGCTACCAAAGTTCTCAGTATCGGCTTTTTCATAATATTAAGTAGACAGAAAAATTGCCAAAAATTTCAGAAGGGCACATATGGAAGCGGTTTTCTTTGACGTTAGTAAAGCTTTTGATAAGGTCTGACACAACGGTTTACTATAAAAGTTAATAAGACTCGGTGCTCCAAACTACCTTATCAAGGTAGTGGGCTCATTCTTAGAGAATAGAAGTTTCGTAGTATCATCAGAGAATGCGCTTTCCGCGACTAAACGCATCGGAACCGGAGTGCCGCAAGACTTACCTCTGTCCCCGGTGTTGTACAATATTTACACGCACGGTATACCGCGAGATAGACAGACGCAGATCTATTTGTTTGCTGATGATACTGCTATAACTGCTTCTTTCCAACAGTTGTGGCTAGTCATCACTCGTTTACAACGCCACATAAATCAGCTTAAAAAGTGGCTTTCAGCTTGTAGGATTCGCTTAAATCCCTCAAAGACGACAGCCATTTTTTTTTTCAAAAAATAACGTTAAACGACCTGAGACTAGGCTCAGAGTCAACGGGGTTTAGGTGAATTGATGTCAGGAAGTGAAATACCTGGGACTTATATTTGATCAAAGACTGAACTGGAGGCTGAATTCAATCAACAGTGTTAAGCTCGTTCTGCGTCAATTAAGTTCTATCTACCCACTGCTTCACAGGCAGAGTGGACTTAGCAATAGAGCTAAAGTTACCCTCTACAATACGCCATTATGGTGTAACATATGCAAAGCTTCATGTGCGCGAGCCCATTCAACAGTAGAGAAGCAGTGGGAATAGTTGAGAAGCACTACCCGACATTGTGTAGTGTAGTGATCATAACATCGTCATCGTCGTCCGACGAAGATGATGTCTTAATGAGGAATTTAATTAGAAATAAAAAAAAAATACCTCGTTACTAATAGGTCCATATCCTTACCATGATCGTTATACAACCGGTGGAAGTTTCGGAAGAATTAGGTCATGACCAAAAGAAGTTCTTCAAAACTGACTGCAACAAACTATTTATTTACCTTCGGTAATTTTCGATCCATCCATGGATCACAAACTTAGTTTCTCTGGTAAGACCAATTAGGTCCCTATTTTCCATGGTAATTAATATTGGTTCTCGCTGAGATCGAGTGACTAAATAAAACTTGACATCTGAAGGTTTCACCTCGTAAGGGGCCATTTGAGTAATGTCTTTACCTAGTTTTATTAGTTCAATGGGGCTAAGGTCCTTTATGTCTTCACTGTAACCTGTAAGTTAAGTTTAAGATATAAAAGAATGGTAAAATAATTAGATAAAGTCATGGGTGAGGGCAGCGGGACAATCGATTAACTTGGCTTTATTATTCATTGATTAAATAGGAATCAATTTGGATGGTGATTTGTATTGGCATTGGCATGTTATATGTCGCATATTGAGGCAGTTAAGACCGAATAACTAAGGTTGCGTCATACAAAACTTAAGAGTCCATCACCGTAATTCCTAACCGGCACGCAACCGACCATACAGCAATGTAAATTAAATGGGATTTCTTGCGGTCAGCTGTAAAGAGAAAGAGAGAAAACTGGTAAATTATTTAGCTTTGGTTAAAAGGATATTGAAAGGCAACTGTATATGCGAGTTTTTACATGTTGCAGGTTTTTCTATTTGGCTTTCGTTTTCGAAATGTATGCAGTAATATATGTATCGCTGTTAGAATTGCAACCTAATGCATGATTTTCTCCACATGTAAGTCCTTAATAAAAAATCTGCAACAAGTTTAAACTTGCATATAGAGTTGCCTTTCCTTGTTTTTAACCAAAGCTAAATAATTTACCAGTTTTCTCGAAATTCGTTCACAGCTAAGCACAAAAACCCCATTTAATTTACATGCTGTATGGTCGGTTGCGTGCCAGTCAGGGATTACGGTGATGGACTCTTAAGGCATTCTCTTAATCAAAATCCTCCATTAAATTTTGACACCAGTCGCCTGCTCATTCATTGTGTGGTTTAGTATTTCTCGAACTAGGATTACTTCATCTGAAGAATGTGACTATGGAATGGCCTTCCTGAAGTCATGTTTTTAAGAATATGACCTCCAAAGCTTCCAAATCAACGTGAATCGCTGCCTCCGTGCACGTACCTCTCGCATTGCGCCGTTACTACTATTTTCTATCAGATGATTTAAAAAAACATATTACCTTCACTCTAAAAAATGCATTGGAATATGTAACTAAAACTAATTATTTCATGCTAGCTAGAGGTATTGTAGCGGAGAAAGTAGTTTCTACTTACCAAAACAAATTTTGATTCATATTTATTTGATGTTACCTAATACACTAGATTATGATCTAGTAATTAGAATTAAATTTTATTTTTATGCACATCACAGTTAGGAAAACAACGAAACAGCGGATGCTGGCTAGCCAGCTACGGACTATTTTGGGAGATTATGTTATTATCATGATTTTATGAAAATATTTCGCAGATAATGCCATTTTACTTTCAAATAAAACATACAAAATATTACTTTTATTTAGTGTCTGGAGTATTTCAATACATTGACAAGGGAATTACATTTTGTTACAATAAAAATACATCAGTAACCGAAGTAAGCCTACATGCCATAAAGGGTGGGAACAAAAACTATGTTAATCCTATTAAATATAGGTTAGGTATAGCATAATATTATTGCAACCAATTTTCCGACAAAACTAATATAAAGTACGGGGGCGTCTCAATACTACTTACCGATTTTAAATCAAAATAAAAACAAATCTGTTTATTTTAATTATTATTTATTTTTATTAATCTAAGGAAAATATTTAAAATGACGGCAATGCCTTTGCGGCACATATCTAATTATATTAAGTTATAGCAACTTAACACTTACCAAAATTGCAAAGTAATATTACCAGTTTCAACACAAGAAAAAACATGTTTTGCAAGCAATACCTGTTCTTTCTGTTTAATAAAACTTTAAATATTTGTTTTTACAGAAAATAATAAAGCGAAAATTACGCATTGCATTTTACCATTATTATGATGTACTTAGTTAGGTACTTACTTTAAATGGCAGAAAATTTAACTACGCACGCTATATTTTGTGCTTAAATTGTCCTTAGTATCTTATAAATAATTAAATTAATTATACAGTATGTCCACGGATGGGGTTTACAAAAGGACAAATGGACTAAAAATTGAAAGATACGAAAAAAAGTCACTCTTAATAAACGTTTTTGCTTGTCTAGAAAATACGATTCACCATAAGAAACTTCAATTTTTTTATACAGGGTGGGTAAAAACTGCAAAAATGTTATTTTGCTTAAGAGTAAACATACTTTATTTTGAAAGATACGAAAAAAAATCACTCTTAATAAAGGTTTTTGCTTGTCTAAAAAATACGATTCATCATAAGAAACTTCAATTTTTTTATACAGGGTGGGTAAAAACTGCAAAAATGTTATTTTGCTTAAGAGTAAACATACTTTATTTTGAAAGATACGAAAAAAAATCCACTTTTAATGAATGTGTGTTCTACACAACAAACCGAAATAGAACAATTCATTAAAGGTCTATCTACAGTATTGCCCGAAAAAAACAGTACTGAAATTGTAATCGTATTATATATTTAAAAAATACATATTATTGACACTTTATTATATGTTCTAAGTGTGCACCTCCTCGTTCAAGACAGACTTCATAACGATGTTCTAAGTTTCTGGTCATGTTATTGAATAAGGGTTGTCTCAGAGCTGCGAAGAAGACTCTAACGGCATCCTTTAATTCATCGATGGTTTGTGGTGCCCGTTTAAAAACGGCATTTTTAGCCATGCCCCAAATGTATGCGTCTGGAGGTGTGAGGTCTGGAGAATGTGAAGGATAAGGGAAGTCAGTAAATCGTGAAATGAATTTGCTTGGAAAATGTTCTTGAAGAAATTGACGAATTGCGGCAGCAGTATGGCAAGTTGCCCCGTCCTGCTAAAAAAATTGGTTTCGAAATGCCAAGTTACGTGCACGACAGAATTGACGTAGATCAGGGATAAATCGTGTTAAAATGTGTCTGTACCTCTGTTGATTAAGTGTGACTTGCCTACCATTCTCTTCGATGAAGTACGGACCAATGATTCCGTGTCCGGACACAGCACACCAGACACTCACTTTTGCACTATGTAAAGGATCCTCTTGAACCTCATCGGGTCTGGCAAAGCCCAGAAATCGATTTGTGCGACGATTCACATAGCCTGACAAGTGAAAGTGTGCTTCGTCTGAAAACCAAACATTTTTCAAAAATTCAGGATTTTCATACTGTAACGCGAGAATTCTGGCGCAATATTCCACTCTACTGCGATAATCCCGAGGATGTAGTTGTTGATGTACCTGAATCACATACGAAAATGCACCCAGCTCCTTCAGGATTCTTTGAAAGGAAGTTCTTTTTAAATCAAGTTGTAACGCTGTCCTTGCCTGGCTGGCTTTCGGATTTTGTAAGATTTGCTCAAAAACACGTTCATGGTTATTGTTGTTGTTAACTGGCCTGGGACGCCCCGAGTTTCCTTTTCGTTGGCACAATACACTACCCGTATTTCTGAACTTTTCAATAACCTTCAAAATTACAGCATTACTTGGAGAACGTTTATTAAACCGTTGTGTGAATTGATCAGACACGTAAAGCAAACTTGCACCATTATGTCGGCCCATTCCGTATGAGCGAAAATAATGCTCTACCAGAAACACTTTCTCCTCTGTACTTAACACCATTTTTAACAATTAGGCCCTACTAATTACTTCTTTGAGGTTTACTTGACAGGTCTATACTAGCTAACTTGAGTGTGACAGCGCACGCATAAAAACACCGCCAACTTAGTTTCAGTACTGTTTATTTCGGGCATATCTGTATGTAAAAATTATTTCCCAAAAAGTATTCGCTGGCACACCTCTGACTGGTGAACCTAGTTAAAATAATAATGACACTTAAGGTGATAGGTACTTGTTGTTAATGTCTTTATTTAATGAAGTTATTATTTAAGTAGAAATACTATCTACTGAACAAAGAGTGTTTATAATACAATGTTATGGGGATGCCCAAGTTTCATAACGCTGCGTCATGGAACAATTTACCGAGAAATTTGTAGGAATCCTAATAACTAGGATGACAATCTGCAAGTTAATGAAAAAGTTGCAGAGAACTGGTTCGGTTTTGGATCTCAAAAAAAAAAGAAGAAATACGACCATGATGATGCTGCTACAGTCTTAGTTCTTCAATCTGTTGAAGAAAATCCTATGACGTCCCTTAGAAGTTGTGTTACTCAGTTGGAAGTTGTGAAAAAATTCAAATTCAGAAGATCCTTAATGCAAATAAATTGTATCCGTATACACCGCACTTTAATCATAGATTGGAAGAGGGAGATGACGCGAAACGACTTGATTTTTGCTTGTGGATAGGAGACAAAATTTTAAGTGGAAATGTTGATTTTTATAAATGTATCATGTTTTCTGATGAAAGTACATTTTCTACCAATGGAACCGTTGCAACCCAGCACGTTAGGTAGTGGTCTTTAGAAAATCCCGAATTCAGAATTATGACGAGAAGACAATATTTCACAAAAGTGAACGTGTGGTGCGCGATATCCATCCATGGGATCATAGGGCCATATTTTTTTGATAACACGTGCAATAGATTATCATATTTAGAAATGCTGGATACATTTTTCAATGATGAACTCGAAAATCTACCATTAAATTTTCGACAAAATATGTATTTTCAGCAAGATGGTTGTCCAGCCCATTTCGCTCGTGAGGTTAGAGAATGGCTTTACCGCAGATTTGGTCCAAGGTGCATTGGCAGGAATGGCCCAGTTTTGTGGCCCCCAAGAAGCCCCGACTTAACCTTGACGGATATGTTTTTATGGGGCCGTTAAATACAAATTGTTTTTGCTACCGCAGTACCAAATGATATTGAAGTGCTGAAGGGCAGAATTATCCAGGCTGTCCAGTCGATATCTCAGGAAGAAATCAGAAATTCTTTCACTTATTTGAGAAAGCAATTAGAAAAATGTGTCGAGTATGGAGGTGGAGCTTTTGAATTATTATTTAAGTAGAAATGCTATCTACTGAACAAAGAGTGTTTATAATACAATGTTATGGGGATGGCCAAGTTTCATAACGCTACGTCATGGAACAATTTACCGAGAAATTTGTAGGAATCCTAATAACTAGGATGACAATCTGCAAGTTAATAAAAAAGTTGCAGAGAACTGGTTCGGTTTTGGATCTCAAAAAAAAAAAGAAGAAATACGACCATGATGATGCTGCTACAGTCTTAGTTCTTCAATCTGTTGAAGAAAATCCTATGACGTCCCTTAGAAGTTGTGTTACTCAGTTGAAAGTTGTGAAAAAATTCAAATTCAGAAGATCCTTAATGCAAATAAATTGTATCCGTATAAACCGCACTTTAATCATAGATTGGAAGAGGGAGATGACGCGATACGACTTGATTTTTGCTAGTGGATAGGAGACAAAATTTTAAGTGGAAATGTTAATTTTATAAATGTATCATGTTTTCTGATGAAAGTACATTTTCTACCAATGGAACCGTTGCAACCCAGCACGTTAGGTACTGGTCTTTAGAAAATCCCGAATTCAGAATTATGACGAGAAGACAATATTTCACAAAAGTGAACGTGTGGTGCGCGATATCCATCCATGGCATCATAGGGCCATATTTGTTTAATAACACGTGCAATAGATTATCATATTTAGAAATGCTGGATACATTTTTCAATGATGAACTCGAAAATCTACCATTAAATTTTCGACAAAATATGTATTTTCAGCAAGATGGTTGTCCAGCCCATTTCGCTCGTGAGGTTAGAGAATGGCTTTACCGCAGATTTGGTCCAAGGTGCATTGGCAGGAATGGCCCAGTTTTGTGGCCTCCAAGAAGCTCCGACTTAACCTTGGCGGATATGTTTTTATGGGGCCGTTTAATACAAATTGTTTTTGCTACCGCAGTACCAAATGATATTGAAGTGCTGAAGGGCAGAATTATCCAGGCTGTCCAGTCGATATCTCAGGAAGAAATCAGAAATTCTTTCACTTATTTGAGAAAGCAATTAGAAAAATGTGTCGAGTATGGAGGTGGAGCTTTTGAATTATGAAATCGTTATCGTATTCTTTTCATGTTAATAAAAATGTTCGTATTATTATTATTATTATAATTACTTCATTAAATAAAGACATTGCCAACAAGTATCACCTATTCATTATTCAAGTAAAAACGTTTATTAAGAGTGACTTTTTTTCGTATCTTTCAAAATAAAGTATGTTTATGTTTACTCTTAAGCAAAATAACATTTTTGCAGTTTTTACCCACCCTGTATAAAAAAATTGAAGTTTCTTATGATGAATCGTATTTTCTAGACAAGCAAAAACCTTTATTAAGAGTGATTTTTTTTCGTAAACCCCATCCGTGGACATACTGTATAAAATATTGTCAAATTAAATTATTAAATACGTAAGCAAAACCTTCTATTTCAGGAATCTACGAAAAATGTATTCAGATCAGGTAAGTAAAGGAGAGAGGGATGAGTTAATGAAGGGGGTAAGATTAAGAAATAATCTTTATTCACCGGGTGATGCATGGCTCAGTAGAACATAGGAAATCCCATGTAAATTTTACGGTGCTTAAATATTGGCTCCGCTGTACATTTTAGAGAAAAATTGTGTTGTAATTTTTTGGGGAAACCGATATAATAAACCCATGTGCCAAGTTTGAATAAATTTTATTGAGCCAATCCTAACTTATTCAATTAAATGTGATGGCAAAATTACGAGATTTTCATAGTTTAGGTAACACAGCAAACACCAGCAAATTAGTATTCGGCATTGACAAAACGAAATGTAGCATCAGTGACAACATTATTATTAAAGGCGCTTTAACTGTAGCTAAATATGAGCTATTCCATTAAGGAAAAAGTAACTATGATTAAGTGATATTATACAGGAAACAGTTTAAGAGCAGTGTCTAAAATGTTTTCAGTTCAATTCCCTGACAAACCTATCCCTTCCATTTCATTAATTAAACTTATTATTAGTAAATTTGAGTCCAAAGACAATGTAATTAATAACTGTAAATGCTCAACTTAAAATCACTAGAGCTGATGAAAGAGGAATAGAGATCTTCATATTTTATTGCGCGTGGAGGAAAATAAAATCATTAGCACGAGGATTCTTGGGCAAGTCGTAGGAAAACAGCAAACCACGGTGTTGCGAACTTTACAAAAACATAAATGTTTTCCTTATAAGTATGAAAAGCATCAAGAGCTAGGGCAAGGTGATAAAGAACATGGAAGGCAACCTTACAGCAGTAAGCTATTTGGACTTACGACAAAATCGAATTGAACCCGCACTAGAATAAGTTGTACGCGAAAATCGGGAGATCTGATATCAAATAAATGGTTGTCTTACCCATAATACTCTCATGGTTATGGAATATTTGCAAAATATTTTTAACGGATGTAAAATTTTAAAATCTAGACCAGCTAAAAGCTGTATTTTGTTAGAATATGACAGGATTTCTCAACATCAATTCACTATTGTTAGAAATGAATTTTATGATCGGTTAGGATATTGTTTAGCTGTTAATGGAGGGTTGTTTGAACATTTAATTAATTAATGTTTTTGTGAAAATCTGTAGTCTTAGGTATGTTATGTTAAATTAAAGATTAATTAATTATTGAAAAAATAGTTCATACTTTCAGTGGAGTCAATGTAATGTAAATGAAACAATGCAGTCTTCATCCACAGTTTAATGGTTAATGTAAATTATGAGCTCCCGACATGTTTCAAGTGCCTTAGAACTCATCATCAGGGGATACTACAAGGATAGTACAAAGTTGAGAACGAACAGTGAGTATAAAATAAAGATTGAGAAGGACTTACCTAATATTTCTGCAAAATTCGATGTGTTGAGTTGAAATTTTAATTTTATTTATTTATCGTATGGCTATTAGACATTAAAAGAGAATCTCAAAATATAAAACATTACTAAAATATGTAATACAATACAGCATAGAACATAGAATATATAATAGTATAAAACATACTTTAAAAGGTTACAAACGAACATCTAGTCTAATTATGTAATCTATCGACTCTGGGGTCGTTATCAGGAAGTCTTCGGATTCACCTTTATATGATCGTATGGTACATTCTTCTGTGATATGTCTGATGGTTTGGGTTTCTCCGCAGCCACAGAGAGGAGATTATTGCTTGCCCCACTTGTGTAGAGAGTATGCACTTGCACATCTGCCATGTTGGGTTCTGATTCTGTTAAGCGTGGACCATGTTTTACGTGGTAGATCGAAACCCGGTGGCTTGTGGGTGATGCACGGCATGTTATTGTTTTGTTGTGCAGTCCATGCATTGGTAAGGTTGAAGTCATCTTCCACAGCCACCCTTGCCGTTCTTGTTGGTGGTCGTCTAGACCGAAGTCGGTTATGGTTGGCATCTTCGATATCCTGATGGATGGGTAAGTTTCTATTGTCCACAATTTTTTTATGCTCGTTCGTAAGGGCATTTATTCGTCGTAGTTGAGGGGGTGGAATGTAACTTAGGACTGGAAGCCATTGCGTGGGAGTTGGTTTGATGACACCACCAATCATTCTCATGGTGTTATTTAGCTGCGAATCTATTTTATGTACATGTGGGCTGTTTAGCCAAACTGGAGCGCAGTATTCAGCAGTTGAAAAGACAAGACCTAGCGCAGAGGAGCGCAGAGTGGAAGCCGATGCTCCCCAAGTTGTGCCGCACAGTTTCTGAATTATGTTGTTTCTTCTTTTTAATTTTTCAGCAGTTGTCGATAGATGCTCTCTGAAAGATAGTGTCCTGTCAAGGGTTACGCCTAGATATTTTGATGTTTTATTGTGGGTAAGTAGGGTGTTTTCAAATTGTATGTTGAGTTCCCTTCTGGCGAGTTTGTTATTTAGGTAAAAGCAGGTAACTTCCGTTTTGGTGGCATTAGGCTGGAGCCTCCACTTGCGAAAATATTTTCCTATTGCTTCCAGATCTGTCGTTAGGGTCTCCTCTGACTGTCCAATAGAACTGCTCCTTGTTGCAAGTACCCAGTCATCAGCGTAGCCAGACTTTCTTGATCTTGTTTCTGGCATGTCGGCATTATACAGGCTAAAGAGGAGTGGGGCAAGGACTGATCCCTGTGGTAACCCGTTCTTTAGTTTCCTTGGGGAGCTGATGTTGGATCCCATCGCTACTTGAAACACTCGGTCGTTTAGCATACTGTCTATCAGTCGGGCTGTTAGTTTGCATGGGATTACACGTAGAAGCTTGCACATCATGCCCTCTCTCCACACCGTGTCGCACGTCGCCAATAAGTCGATAAATACAGCTGAGGTTTTAAATTTTCTTTGAAATCCTGCCTCAATGTAGGTGGTGAGTGATAGGACCTGATCTGCACAGCTTCGTTTAGGCCGAAAGCCTGCTTGTTCAACCGGGAAATTTTAATAATGAGCGGTTACGGAAATATGAAGAGATCGCAAGATCAAGTGTGTCAACTTTTCAATAAATTCTATCCAAATAGGCCTTCAATATATTAGTCAACGGTGTGTCGAGTGGTAAAGAAATTTCGAGAAACAGGCAGTGTTAGGAAAGCCGCTAGATCAGGTCAACCTGGGGAGACAAAGCTTTGGATATCATGCTCTCAATACATGAAAATCCAACACAATCATCTGCTGAGAATAGTTACTGGTTCCAGGAACGTCATACTCAGAGGCCCGAGAAAGTTAATGTTTGGCAGGGCATAGTTGGTAGACATATTGTGGGACCCTTTTTCATAGATGGTAATTGGAATGGCGATAAATATTTGAACCTCCTCAGGAATCACATAATTCCTTCTTGTAGAATGGTTTTACCGAGTGTAAATAATGACATAAACGAGCAGCTATGGTTCCAGCAAGACGGAGCACCTGCGCATTATACGGCAAATGTTAGACAATACATAAGCGAATAATTTCAAGGACGTTGGATAGGCAGAAGAGGTGCTATTGACTGGTCAGCACGATCCACGGACCTAACCCCGCTCGACTTTTTGTGGGGACGCTTAAAGAACAAAATCTACATTTACCGTCCAAATGACTTAGAATCTTTAATTGTCAGAATTAGTGCTGAAATTAAGGCCTATCCAGAGGATTTCCTTTTAAACGTTGTAGACGGGTTCAGGGATCGCCTGACGCTCTGCTTAGCAGAAAATGGTGGTCATTTTAAACACCTGATCCACGAAAAAGCTTTAACTTGTTAAGTTGTTCAATTTTTTAGACTATTTATTGTGTAAAAGTAAGTTGGTCTTTATGGCAACCAAACCAGAAATGACAGAAAAAATTTATGCAGGTAGAAATGTGGGGAATAATTTACTGAACAACTTAAAGGTCACTTTTTCATATAGGGGGTAGTTCAAAAGTTACAGGCATTATGCGCGACTTTTTTGCCACTCTACATAAATATAGAAATAAATATATATATATAGTTAAATGGGTTTCTATAAAACCTTTTTAGGAAATAATTACATTCACATTTCAAGTGAGATTAAATAAAGATGCCAGATGGATGATAAGGTAAGATTAAGTTTAAGACGTCAAATATATCAAAATACCAAAAGAACAATGATAAGTACGACTAGCTACTGAATGGCATATATTGTGTCACAGAATAAAATTTATTAACCAAAAGGAAATGCTTTGTCCTTTTGACAAATCTCTCACCACGCAATGATCGCAATTCATATGGCAGCCAATTATTAAAGTTTTACACAGTTGCAAAGAGGAAAACTCTTAAAAAAAGTTGTCCTATGATGGGGTATTTCAAACAAGTCGCTTCCACGCGTATTGCGAATACTTGTAGATCCCAGTCCAACAAGCATCGATCGATTGCCATTTACAAACAACAAACATCGCAAAATATACAGGGTCGTTGGTATGTATGGAAACGGTCGATTATTTCTTAAAGAAAAACAGCTAGCAAAAAATAATTAAGACAAAAGATTTAGGGTCTTTTATATTCTATAAAAATTTCAAAAGAATAAGTATACAGGGTGAGTCAGAAAGCCGTAAGAAAACAAAGTTACCTTTTTTTTTAATGGAACACCGTCTGTCTTAGAATATTTTTGGATTTAACATTAATTTACAATTATTTTTTAATAAATATATTATAAGTCTAAACCTAATAGTTTCCGAGATATTGACTATTGAAAAATTACATTTTTGAACTTTGACAGCCTCTAGGTTTCTAACGGTACGTCTTAGAGTAAAAGACTTACATATCCCTATCTTAGTTTTCTATTATCTTCCTATTGGTGTCAACTTCCGGTTAAACCGGATGTAACTCAAAAGCCGGAAATATAGTGCTTCCGGTTTAACCGGAAGTTGATATTTTTGGGAAGATAATAAAAAAGTAAGATAGGGACATGGAAGCCATTTTGCTTTATGGCATAACGTTAGAAAGCTAGGATCTGTCAAAGTTCAGAAATGTAATTTTCCAAAAGTCGATATCTCGGAAACTATTAGGTTTAGACTTATAATACACTTATTAAAAAATAATTGTAATTTTATGTAGAATCCAAAAATATCCTAAGATTTTACAAAAAAGTAACTTTGTTTCTCTACGGCTTTTCGGCTCATCCTGTATACTTTTTTTTTAATTCTAATTGACTTCAAAAAACCCTAAAACTTTTATCTTAAATATTTTTTGCTAGCTGTTTTACTTAAAGACTTAATCGACCGTTTCTATACATACTAACGACCCTGTATATGCAGGGGAGCGTTAATAGTTTATTTTGGGCAAAAGTACCTTTACAGCTTTCTCAAAAGTCTAGATTAAAAATAGGTCTTATTATACTTTTTCGGTTCACAAATATGCGATTGCTGTACACTGCACTTCCCAAGCAAACAATATTATAAGATATATAATAAAAGCCAACGAGTAATAGACAGACAAGAGGCCCTCGGTATCGAGCGTATTTCTAAGGCTCAGTATTTCGAAATAGGCAGAATTTAGCTTGCCAGAAACATGGTTCAGATGATCACAGAAGGAAAATGGGGGAAGCATATGGGTACCTAAGAACTTAACTTGTTTTGAGAGATGTATGTTTAGCTTTTTTCAAAATCGATTTCACAGAGACCTTCGATTAAACATATTCATGTAGACAGTCTTGTCAACGTTCAAAATCAGATCATTCTTTCTATACCATAATTCCATTTCATCGCAAACAGATGACGTATTTGCATACAGATCGTCCAGGCTGTCGGCAGTAACCACAACAGTTATATCTTCCGCATACATTGTCACATGACCAGATACCACATTTATCGGCAAATTATTTATATACAAAATAAATAAAAGTGGACCCAATACAGGGCCCTGTGAGACATCAAGTTCTACCTGTTGCGCTTCTGGTTGCACACCACTATATTTAACAATCATTCTTCTATCAGTTAATTATAATTCGATCCATCTCAGCATTGTTCCAGGACAGTTTTATAACCCAGATTAAAAAAAAAAAGATTTTTTGGACTGACTTGAGCATCAGAAAACCGAAAATTTGTACGGGAAGTGTTCAACAAGCATTTAGCTTTAATGTGTTCTGCTTACTTATAAATAATCAGTAGGAGGAAAGGATTAAAAGTCCTAATATCACATATCTAAATTTCTTAATTTCAGCAATTAACATTGTTTTTATATGGCTTGCGCGTAAACTGCACCAATAACACCAGTTTACACCCAATCTCGTTTTTACGTCATGTAGGAAATAATATGAACCCCATTTTATTCACCTTAATTATTTAAGTATGTCAAATCTCACACAAGTCAGGTTTACAATGGCACTTTAAAAAACGACATTGTTTGCGATCGACTATATTGAATTTATGTAACGATTCGCTTCGATAATTTGCCTTGAAGCTATTAAGTTGCGGAGTAGTGCCCGTTCAGTATTTCCTCACTATAAATTTTAAATTCTCACAATAAGGAAAGTAAACTGCTAATATAATAATGTGGATATAATTTTTATAGGGGAGTTATAAAAACTTATTGTTTGGTATGATCGGGTAGAAAACTTAAGAACTTCGTCAAAATTATTATAGGTTTTATTATTTGGGTGACGCATGTTTTAAAAAATATTTTACATTATACAGGTAGTAAATTATGTTTTTTTTAAATGGGACACTATATACAGGATATCCCAGATAAGAATGTACTCTAGAGGGATCTCGTAAACCATCGGACTTACAATTAATTTAATTTTTTTTTAATCATTTTTATAATTGAAATTATTTTTCATTTTCAAAAATTCTGCCCTCATTCTTAAAACACTATCGATAACCAATTTCTTCCATAACGTTATTTAATACTTCTGGAGTTATTTTGCCTACTGCGGCTCGAACTTCAGCTCCTAACTCATCATTATATTAAAAGTCTTCCAGTTAACTTCATTGCTAAGGAATCCCCTCAAAAAAAGTCCATCCGTGTAATATCTGGGTACCGCAATGGAACCAAGAGAGTAGCAATTAAATTGTTTTGCAAGCGTTCTCTCAAATATTCCGTATTATTCCTGGAATTATGAGGAGGAGCCCAATATTGTTGAAACCAAATAATATTGAAAGAAAGATGTACCCACGAGCAACATCTCACATATGCATCTTTACATTATGCGTTTAAAATCACTATAGTCCCTTTCCATTTCGTCAGACTCTATAGCCTTGCCGAGGAGCCGTAATACGGCGAAATGCATCCAAGGATTTGATTCGATGGAAAGAAAAGGGGCAAACTTCTTTCTTTTATATCGCTGTATCTTTCCGAATATAGTGTTCATTCATAAATAAAATTATGGGTCTAATAGCTCGTATTCCCAAGATACTGCACCACATGCTAAATCCAGAACGATGTTGATGTTTGCATGCATGACGATTCTAATATTGTGTTGACAAATAGTGACGATTTTTTTAGATGACATTATTACAAAAATCACTTACGTCTATCCAGGCTATAGGGAAAATGACGGTTTTCATCGCATTGCCTGGTAAACCACTGGCGCAAAATCATTCTGCGCTCGTAATCGCCTGGAAGTAAAGTATGACAGACACGGAATTTATACAGACGGCATTTTTCTCTATGAAGAGTTCTTTGCGATACTGATTTAGGGACAGTATGTTCCTTCTCAATTGTCCGAAGTCCTACAGTATCGTCTTCTTGCACGGCAAGCAAAGCCGTCATTACCTGTTCAGGGTCATTCTTTTTTTTGCACGCAATTCTTATGATTCTCTATGTAACAACTAATCATATTTTTCCTCGTAAGGGTGCGGACACGCTTGCGAGCGATTTATCGTGAGAGATAAATCGTTCACGACAATGTAGCGGGCGACAGGCGAGAACCTGTCCACAGGAAGGCGACTTATAAATCAGTTTTCGTCGTGCGGCTCACACGAGCGCGTCGAATTACCCTTCTTTTGGAAGATGATCCATTTATAGACCCCTTTTTAAAACGCAAAAGAAAATATGGTGTTCATCCTATCAATAGATATAGAAAAGCACATGGGGAATTTCATCACTTGTACAAACAGTTGAGAAAATACCCAGACAGGTTTTTCGAGTACACTAGAATGAGCATAAACACATTTGACTTACTGCTAAATAAGATTAGAACCAGTCTTGTAAAAAAAACTACAAACTTTGGAAAACCAAATTCAGTTGAAGAAAGATTAGTGGTCACAATAAGGTAAGTAAAAAAACGATTTATTTATTATATTTCTTAGGGGAGACCAGATCCATATATTTTTAAAATAGTAATCTATATAAAAAACAAATTGAAGCAATGTTTTTATCATCATTTATCTAAATATTAGCTATTATCAACAAATGTCGCTAACAAAAGTCGCTAGAAAATCAAACCGAATTGAAAACAGAACGACACGCTTAGCCGCTAAGCGATTTCTCGCTGAGCGATTTTGTAGGTATGGCCATTCCAATGAAATTCAATGGGTTTGAAATATTTTTTTGTCGTTCAGTCGTGAACGATTTATCTCTCACGATAAATCGCTCGCAAGCGTGTCCGCACCCTTAGGATAATATTCCATTATTTTAAATTTTACTAGACAACACAAGTGTTAAAATAAATAATAATAATTACCAACTTTAAAACTGACAGTGGTTACAGATACCAGGTGACAGATCTAAATAAATTATTTAAACAATTGTAAACGTTATCCAATTTCATAATTGCTCCTGTGATGCTGAGTTTAAATTGTACTTTACGTTCGAATATCATGCGTTTATTGAAAATAATTTATATTATAAAAATATTAGATTTTTTAGATAGGTAAGCTTCTATAATTTATAAATTGTTCATACCTTTGTAATGGTTTGTTATTACTTTGTTTATATTGTGTGCCATCATGTTTAGTATTTATGCATTTGAAAACTAATCTAATGTATTGAAAATAACGTAAAATGAAACAATTGTTTTTAAGGCCAACTAGAATTTAAAACCAAGACAAAATCAAATAGGGTGCTCAATTGAATTGATGATGAGTTTTTAAATCCGAAACGTCTAAACCTTTTTGTAGAGGATTAGAAGAGGCAATAAGAATGTAAAATTTATTTTGATATATCTTTTCAAAAATAATCAAAAAACAATTAGAACGACCGATATCGCAAAAAGTTGGCTTTTCCCGAATATCCTCGGTAAAATTCGGAATTTTTAAGAATTGAAAGCATGACATTTCAGAGTCCAGTAATGTTCAACTTTTCTCTTTCTAATCATCTCTGTATATACGATGGTTTACGAGGTCCATGTAAAGTGCATTCTTATATGCATATTATGATTTAAAATTATAATCTTCAACATCCTTATCCCTTTGACAGTGCCGGTTTTAGCACTACCATCACCTGGGCGAGATTTCTATGGCCCCTTGTCTGCTATCCAAACCTATGTGAGAAAGGGAAAGAATAAAACAAGGGAAAGAATGAAATATTTTATAACAATTTATTAAAAAGAAAACTAATTGAATTTTACTTATCTGGCTTTTCTATCGGCTAACTTTCTTATTAAGACACCGAAGTCCATGATTTCGGCAGTTTAATTATTGTTTGACATAGTTAACAAGTTTGTCAATGTGGGTTAACATATTGTCGATCGCAGATTATTAGCTTAAGCTTTGAAAGACTCCTTCCCCCACTATAGAAACCATAACGGGTATAATAGTGATAGAATATTCGCAAAGCTATTCATACATTTGGATAAAGTTCTTCTATGACATGTATGACAACAATATTATCTTGATTAGGCAAAAATAATTTCAGGCTTATGAGTTCATCAAACAACATAGGTACATCTATATCTGATTTCGAGCGTAGAGATCACCACAGAGTTTGGGAAGGTCTGGTCTTTCTGGAATCTTTTTCATATTATACAAAAAAGAGTAAGGTTCGGAGTACTCATTTACCCAATTGTTCAAATCTTTCATTGACTGAAATTAAGGTAATGCCCAATAGACAGTTAAAAAACTTCAAATTCATTTTCTGGAGAACTTATAGGCTCATCGCGGGCAGTTTCATCAGCTTGACATTGAACACGTCACATTCTTGTTATGGCTATAAATACAGATTCAATTTCATGTTCTTCAGCTAACTCCTTCCCTGTTAAAATGGCGCGTTTCAAGTCCGTCTTTCTGTATTCTTCCAAGAAAGCGCAGCAATTTTTCAACATTTTTGTGCATTTACCGAGATTCATGTCCATTGATTGCAGAAATTTGCCAACGACAGTAATCTGAAAAAGTATCTCATACCAAAGCAATCAATGAAACTATGAAGCTGAAATCTTTTAACTGTTCGGTCGTAGGTTAAATTGCCGCGGGACCAATAGCAAACCTCGAACGCCAAAATCGCGTTGGTACACAGACTTTAGCGGCATCAACTTTTGTTCTTAATATTTCGTTTTGATTTTTTTGAAAAATATTATCTATTGATTTGCTAGGCGGACTGCACCAAAGTCCAAAAAGATTTGAATATTTGCTGTCATTGACAGCGTAAAGCTGTTGGCAAACAAATACCTACATCATTTTAAAATATAAACTGTTTGCGTTCTAGAATGTATTGGGAAGTTAGATAATATTTTTAGGCAATTCGATTTAACATCTCTTCTTACAGTGCTCCCCGGTATATCTAATTTGCAGAATAACTTACAAAGCCAAAGCCACACTGTTTCATTTCCCAAGAAGTAATTGTAATCTACAATCGATACACCCGTGTATAACAGACAATAACAAGACAAGACTTCTTGCTGGTCTACCATCAAACGCTTTTTTTCAATAAAGTCGCGGTCAGCATGGTTCAATTTTTTATTGTAATAGTTTCTCTTGGTCAAGTTTAAGTTTTAACAAAAAAAAAGGTGATTTCTGTCAGCACTTAAAGAAGTTACGCGGTTTATATATAAATTTATTGTGTGTTATATACTTTTAATTGATGTCCGAGCTGTAAAAGGAAAATTGTAACTGTTCTAATCAAAGACCTGATTTTTAACAGGAAACCATGATTGAATTTAAATGAAAAAAAGTATCAACTTGTATGTGACTAGAAATATTAAGTAAAATCGTCTTTGAAGGTGGATTGTAACTTTGTGAATGATTTATTTTTATTGACTTTCTCTCTAAGTAAGCTTATATGGGTTTGTCCGGAGATTTGGTGAATATAAAAATTTAGCGAGAAAAAGTGTTAAATTGAAAAATGGGTGAAGTTAAATAATGTGGCCGAAAATTTGGTGCAGTTTAAAATGGTGGGACTTTTTTTGATTGTGGTAGTGGCAAATTTTGCAAAATGTAAGTGGATTTTTATTTCTTTTCTTTATTGCTTGAATGCCATAAAAATATTTTGATTGTTGGAACAAACTGCTTAATTATGGAATAGTTCAATTTATTTAATTTTTTTGACAATTATTTTTCACTATACCTACAAAGTGTCTCAAATTACAGAGTCGTTTTACATACAATATTTTAAATGAAAATTATCTAAATAGTGCATGGAAATACTGGCCTCGAGAATGTAAATCATAATATACAATGTATAGGGTGAGTCAACCATAGGGTAAAGTTAATCTCATTTGTTTCGGGAATTACCAAAAAACGTTAAATACAAAAGGTTTAGAGAATGTTAAGATGCACAGTCTAAAATTATTTTTGAGTATACACGGTGGTTCAAAAACACGTGGCGAATATAACATAGTTTTTATTAAATGGAATACCCTATATTAATTGATTTATTTTAAATAACGTTGAAGTTATATTGCAAATTTAAAAGGATTTACGCATCTACAAATCAAATCTGCTCTAGTTACTGGTAACCTTGTAAACGATATATTAATTAATAAACTTAACTTGGTAATTTTTTTTTCACTTGCATAATGTTTAAAATTACGGTATGTAGCGTTACATTTTTATTACCTTGTATTTTTTTTTATCAAGGGTGACTTTTATTTTAAGTAATAATAGATCTGATATAGGTAATAATGTCGATCAACGCTGCCCCGAATGGCGGTAGTTTGTGAGAGATATATAAAGAAATAGGGATATTTTTTGTAAACAGGATTAAATCAGCCGCTACTTGATAAAACTCCATTTTAACATTAGAGGCAAAATATTTTTTATACTTTTTTAAGAGTAGAAGCTTACCTGAACTAACTACATTCTAATAGATAATCAAATTATACGATTTACAAGCATTCAATATTGTTTAACTTGGTAAGGAATAAAAAAGCATCAAATAACTTTTGGATTTTCATTTTATATTATGTCAAGCGACATACAATTTTAATTGTTATAAGATTTTAACCATCCTATATGCCACTCTGCTGACTGAAATATTCAGATTATCGGTGCCAATCATGCAATGCTCGATCACGCTCCAAAATATTCATTTTTATTGATCTAGAGCGGAACAAGACCACGCATAGTATGAATGTGCCAATGGATTTTTAAAATTTAATAATAATTTATAATAATAATAATAATAATAATAATAATAAAAGCATTTATTGATGACATTATAAGAAAAATACATTAAGAAAAGAACTGAAGAGTTCAACAATAAATACAATACCCACAGGAGAAAACTCGTGCGTGGGTTTGAAATATTATATAATATTATATTTAAATAGTATATTATATCTAAATCTAACATAGAACGGCATAAACAATAATGTCGGTATAAGAAGTATATTATAATACATATACAGAGCAAAAAAAAAACAATAATAGCTAAAGCATAATTTTTTAGCGACCTAAACCAATCTATAAAATAAAATAGAATAAAATAAAGGCACCATTAATTTACTGGATAATAATTATCCGAAATCCCAAAAAAAAAACAAAAAAAACCAAAACTAACAATTCTATTTACAATCAATTGTACCCAATCAAGACAAATTTAGTGCAATTAATACCTAATCACCGTTATAAAAATTCATTTTTTTGCAAGGGTTACGTTGTAGGAATTTTTTTCATCTAATAGTTGATGTATAGAGTTTGTGGTTGCTACATTTAATAAGTAATTCTTTATCAACTTCTTGAAATGCACTGTCCTGACAATTCCGGAGATTTCATTAAAAACATTGGATAGCAAGTAATTGAAACATCTTTGTCCCACAGTTCTGATAATTCTAGGCTTCCTCACAAAGTCCTCCCTGTGTCTCGTATAATATTCATGTTCTGCTGACGGTAAATGATCTTTTTTATGAAACAATCTTAACGCCATTTTTTCAAAAAATAGCTGCCTTATATTTAAAACTCTAGAATCATTAAAGATACTAGCCGTTGGATAGAGGACGCTTTTCTTAAGCATAATTTTCAAAATCCATTTTTGAATAACATTTAACTTTGATAAATATTTATTCACGACTCCACCCCATGCAATTATACCGTAAGTCAGATGAGATTGAACAAGTGCAAAGTATAATATTTTAAGGTGTTGTTCATTAAAGATATCTCGATATATCCTAAACTTTGATAATAAACATCTAATCTTTTGAGTTACATAATCTATATGGAAATTCCATCGCAAGTGGCAGTCGATAATAACTCCTAAATATTTTATTTTATTACATGATTTTATTTGGACAACCTGGTTATTAAAATTAAAAGAAATATTATTAAAAGGAGGTAATGAATTGCTATATGACGTGAATGGCACAAATAAAGTTTTCTTTAAATTTATACTTAATAAGCGACAGTTAAACCACTATACAATATTAGTGAAATCCCGTTGAATCAGTGTTCTTAATTGGTCCCAGCTATTACCCTGATAAAAAACTGCAGTATCATCAGCAAAACTTATTATATTTGATTCTGAGTTGATAGTAAAAAGGTCATTAATATAAATTGTAAATAATACTGGGCCCAAAACGGTACCTTGTGGAACTCCATATTCAACGAAATTACTCCCACTTACCTCATCATTTACTCTCACGCATTGTCTCCTGTTCTCTAGATAGCTTTGTAAAAGTCATAGCGGCCTACCGCGGAATCCAATATTTTCCAAAATAAGTAGTAACTTTGAGTGACTGACTGTATCAAAGGCTTTGGCTAGGTCAACAAAAACGCAGATAGACGGTTTACTTTTATCAAGACTATTGTAAATTTTTGCAATCAAAGCCGCCATTGCGTCCTCGGTTGACACCGCCTTTTTAAAACCATACTGATTTTTTGAAATTATTCTATATTTATCCAAATATGATTCTATTCTCGTTTTCAATATTTTTTCAAAAATCTTGGATAGGTTGCTTATTAGGGATATTGGTCGGTAATTAACAGGTTCGGTTTTATCACCCGATTTAAATAATGGTTTTATTATGGCCATCTTAAATTCTTCTGGGAAGGTTCCGGATTGAAAGGATTCATTTATTAGAAAAGCTAGCGGCTCTATAATGTATGTATTTTTTTTAAAACATCTGACGTTATCCCGTCGGGTCCAGGTGCAGTTCCACATTTTAATGACATTATGGTTTTTTTTACTTCATCTGGATTTGTCTCACTTAAATATATCGAGTTGGGTAATTTTGTTTCTTTAAATTGAACTTCTTGATCAATCACTATTTTTTCAGCCAGAGAACGTCCCACATTACTAAAATAATCATTTAAAATTTCAGCCATTTCCTTACTATCATTTATTAAGGAACCCGTTTGATCCTTAATTTCTTTGAGTTCCTGGTTTTCAAGACTTTCATTATTAATTTTTTTCATGCATTGCCATAACCTGGCTGGATTGTCTTTATTTTTCTCTAGTTGTGTTCTAAAGTAATTTGTTTTAGCTGCTCGAAGTAGCTCTGTTAATTCATTTTTGTATTTTTTAAACTGATTAACAAATAAAGGGTTTTCCGGGTTTTTCTGCATTTGTTTGTAGAGCTTGTTCTTTTTGTTAACAGATTTAATTAGGCCAGGTGTGATCCAGTCGTTTCGTTTAATTTCTTTTCTGTTAATTTTTTTTTGTCTGTGTGCATTCAATAATTTTTTCTGTTATTTTTTTAATAAAATTTGTTGTACCAGCATTCACATCATGATCATAGATATCACTCCAAAGCTCTAATTCAAACTGTGCTTTCAGCTTAGTCTTGTCAAGGTATAGTTTAAAATTTTCCCTTATCACATTTTTTTTCAGTTTTAATGGGCAATCAAGATCAAGCTGAAACACTAAGGCATAATGGTCGGTTATGCTGGTTTTTAGGATGATTGGCTTGCAATGTTTGCCATCAAGATTTGAATTTAGGAAGATATGGTCTATACACGAACAGGAAGCACCCTGTATTCTAGTGAATTCATTAATGGTTGAAATATAACCCCATTCACTTAATGCGTTTAAGTATTCTTCACAATGTTCTGTCCTTTGTGCCAAATCAATATTTATATCCCCTACTAATATATTTATTTGGTAGTTCTTTTGTGAAATTGAGCTTAAGTAGGTATAAAGACATTTATTAAAAGTTAAAACACACGTTGATGGGGAACGATAGATCGATATTACATGTATTGTTTTAGTTGGGTAAAATATTTTTAAAGATATAATTTTTGTAACATCTAAATCTACGAGTTCAAAGGAATAATTTAGATGCGTTTTTATATAAATAACAGTTCCGTCATTTTGATTAAGGCTAGCTTCATTATATAATAGGTTATATCCGGGAAGTTTAAGCAGGGATAGATCTGTAAGCCTCCAAGTTTCTGTCAAGTCTGCATTCAAAATCTCGGTCCAATTCAGCTAATACAACTCTCAATTCATCGATATTTTTATTTAAACTACGTATATTATTATGGAACATTTCAAAGGTATTGAGCCTCTTATTTAGATTTAGTATTATGTTACATTCTACCGGATTATCAGTTACATAAGTATCAATTTTTTCAATGCTAAAATCCTTAATATAATTATTCATTTCTATGTATCAAGATTATACTTTTTAAATTACAAATGCAATATCACACAAATTATAGTACCTACGTATCAATAAATGAAACCTATACAAAAACAACATAAATATGGAAAAGAATGAGAATAACTATAAAAAAAAACAAAATAAATGAGTTCGACAGAAACAATGCAAATATGAAGCGTTCATTTATTTTTTCTTCTTTTTGTTGCCTCTTGTATTTTTGTAATTCGGTGGTGTTGGTGATTTGTGAAGTAGCCTTTTACCCTTATCCTTCTCCACTATAGTACCGAGATTGTCCTGCTGCCCTTCACAGTCTAAAATTATTTTTGAGTATACACGGTGGTTCAAAAACACGTGGCGAATATAACATAGTTTTTATTAAATGGAATACCCTATATTAATTGATTTATTTTAAATTCTGCATGAAATTCTATAAACTTTTTGTTAATAGTGTTATATACCTAAACCTAGTAGTTGTTCTTATATTTTAATTTTTCTAGAAAAATATTAGTTTTTGCTCTTATAAAAAATTTACAGTTCCTCCACTGTTTCTGAAGGTGGAATACTCATATTTGGTACAAACGTTCTATTGGGATGACAAAAAAAACATGTAACAACATTTGAGTTAGATGGAAAAAATCAACTTTTTTAAATCGCACACTCCGTATATTATTATTTTTTCTGATAGGTTTTATAAAACTGTTTAACTGTCATTAAGTATGCGATATACCTATTTTTAATGGTTTGCGATTTATTTTGATTATTCTCATCATCAGTTGGGAAAGCTGTTACATGCCTCTCACATTATATATGTAGATATAAGAGCGCTGGCTATATAAAAGCTTACTTCTCAACCTAGGTATATAATGTACTATTATGATACGTTAAGAATAAAAATAAAAAATTATTTTTACCCTACTTTTAGACCTCACAGGTCATGGCTGCAAGATTATATTAGAAATTATTTCGTCTCTATTATAGATTACAATATTTAAAAAATGAGCCTTAAAAAGTTAAAAGAATAATGGTATCTAACTGTTTCGATTGCACCTTCTTACGAAAAAATTTTACTTTTTTCCCAATTATTTTTAGAATTTCTTAAAATTTTGATAGGTGCCCGAAATACTTAATTTTACGGAAATAATTTATATTTGCAATAACAATTAACACGTAATAGCGATTATATAACAGCCATTTCTATACGCGAAACTGTCTATAAAAATCTCCTTTAATTTCAACATTTTTGCTTTCATACCTTGACAAGAATTTATAGTTTATTCACTGTAAAAGGTGGTAAAAGTACAGATTTCTATTCTCCAATTTCAGGCTCATTTTCTTAACCCACTAGCCTTCTGCCAGTGTATGATTCATGTTAATAATTCTCGAGATAGGGTTGATTTCAACTTTTCTGCAGATTACATCTAATAAATTATTATTAAATTTTAAAAATCCATTGGCACATTCATACTATGCGTGGTCTTGTTCCGCTCTAGATCAATAAAAATGAATATTTTGGAGCGTGATCGAGCATTGCATGATTGGCACCGATAATCTGAATATTTCAGTCAGCAGAGTGGCATATAGGATGGTTAAAATCTTATAACAATTAAAATTGTATGTCGCTTGTCATAATATAAAATGAAAATCCAAAAGTTATTTGATGCTTTTTTATTCCTTACCAAGTTAAACAATATTGAATGCTTGTAACTCGTATAATTTGATTATCTATTAGAATGTAGTTAGTTCAGGTAAGCTTCTACTCTTAAAAAAGTATAAAAAATATTTTGCCTCTAATGTTAAAATGGAGTTTTATCAAGTAGCGGCTGATTCAATCCTGTTTACAAAAATATCCCTATTTCTTTTTTTAAACTATAGCTCCCTCTCTCACAACTACCGCCATTCGGGGCAGCGTTGATCGACATTATTACCTATATCAGATCTATTATTACTTAAAATAAAAATGTAACGCTACATACCGTAATTTTAAACATTATGCAAGTGAAAAAAAATTACCGAGTTAAGTTTATTAATTAATATATCGTTTACAAGGTTACCAGTAACTAGAGCAGATTTGATTTGTAGATGCGTAAATCCTTTTAAATTTGCAATATAACTTCAACGTTATTGCAAATTATTTCCAATAAATAAAAAAAACATGTTTGTAATTTCAAATTATACAGGGTCCTGCAATAGTGCGTCAGGCTTCCATAGCTCCTATACGAATTTAGTTAGGAATTTCATTCATATGCTAACTTATACTGTATCATACGGGGTACTTCAGGAAAATATTTTTTTATATACAGGGTAGCCCAAAAAAGTGTGGACATAAAAAGTTTTGATTTTTTAAATGGGATACCCCATATTTTTTTGCATATTTAGATTTATGCTATTGTCCTTTATAAATGCCTAAAATTTTGTTTGATTTGCTTTTTCAGTTTAAGAGCAATCAATTAAAAACTAAAAAAAAACATATTTTGCAGTCGTGAAAAAAATATCAAAAAAACAATCTAAAATTAGTTTTTCAACCACGGTATGAAGTGAGTTTAATGACAAGAGGTTTAAAGATACTATGAATCGAATAGTATTTATCTATTTTATACAGGGTGTTCATAATATGGTTTCAAAAATGACACATTTCAAACCTATTTTTCTCAACTTTTCCAAATGGAACACCCTGTATATTATTTCGGTATTTTATATAAAATACACAAGCAATTTTTTTTGTAGTTGAAGCATATAAGTTATTTCCAGCCGTTTTCGAAATAAATGCAAATTTCATAAATTATGTTGATTAAACAGAGTTTATTTTTAAAATTAAGCGTAGGCGACTTATAAAGTATAGCAAATGTTTAAAATATCTTCCATTTTGATCTGTGCAGAAGCCAACATGTTTTTGAAAAGGTCTGTTTACTTTCCTTTTAACATTTCAATTGAAATACCAGCAAAAAGGTTCATTAGTAAGTTTTATCCCTAAAGCCCATAGTAGGCTTTGAAATAAAACATGGATTCTTATACTTAGTTTGACAAGTTCTTTAATTCATTTTAAAAAGGTGTAATATCGGGCGAATAAGTTATAAGAAATTAAAATGAATTTTAATAAAGATGAGTTGGTCGATATGATTTTTGTACTTGGCGAGAGCGAAAAAAATTGCTTGTTAGCAACTAGAATTTATGCGTCACGTTATCCAGAGAGAAGGCGCCCGGAAGAAAAAAGTTTTAAAAGATTATTACTAAGATTTGTTGAAACAGGAAATGTTGTGTATACAAAAGAAGAAAGAACAAAGACGGCTACTAACGAGGAAAATGAACTTGCGGTGTTGTTGACAGTCACAGAAGATCCACACGTAAGCCAAAATAAAATCGGTAACGCAACAGGTATAAGTGAACGATCTGTGCAACGGATTTTAGAAAAGCATCGATTCCATGCCTATCATATTCAATTGCATCAAGCGCTCAGCGATAGAGATTTTCAAAATCGATCCGAATTTTGTGCCTGGGCAAGCACTAAAATACAAGCGGATCCAATGTTTTTCAAGTATGTTTTATTTTCCGACGAAGCAACCTTCCATAACACCGGTAGTGTAAATAGACATAACTTTCATTATTACTCCACGGAAAATCCGCGATATATGAGACAAATCGATCACCAGCATCAGTGGTCATTAAATGTGTGGGGTGGAATTGTTGGTGAAACTATGATAGGTCCTCATATCTTTGAAGGTCATCTTAATGGACCCATGTATTTAAACTTTCTACGCAATGATTTACCAGGTTTATTGGCAAACGTTCCGCAATATACAAGAAATAGGATGTGGTTTCAGCAAGATGGTGCTCCGGCACATTTTTCACGGGAGGTAAGAAATTATCTTGATGATACCTTTCCGAACCAATGGATCGGTAGAAATGGACCCACGGTCTGGCCAGCTAGATCGCCGGATCTTACAAAACTAGACTTTTTTTTATGGGGACACGTAAAACAAATTGTTTACAAAGATCCACCTACAACTGCTAATAATATGCAGCAAAGGATAAGAGACGTGTTTGCGAGCATTTCCCCTGAAATGTTAAGAGAAGTAAACAGATCTTTTGAAAAGCGTGTTGGCTTGTGCACAGAACAAAATGGAAGACATTTTGAACAATTACTGTAGTTTTTAAATATTAGTCTAGTCGCCTACGCTTAATTTTAAAAATAAACTCTGTTTAATCAACATAATTTATGAAATTTGCATTTATTTCGAAAACGGCTGGAAATAACTTATATGCTTCAACTACAAAAAAAAATTGCTTGTGTATTTTATATAAAATACCGAAATAATATACAGGGTGTTCCATTTGGAAAAGTTGAGAAAAATAGGTTTGAAATGTGTCATTTTTGAAACCATATTATGAACACCCTGTATAAAATAGATAAATACTATTCGATTCATAGTATCTTTAAACCTCTTGTCATTAAACTCACTTCATACCGTGGTTGAAAAACTAATTTTAGATTGTTTTTTTGATATTTTTTTCACGACTGCAAAATATGTTTTTTTTTAGTTTTTAATTGATTGCTCTTAAACTAAAAAAGCAAATCAAACAAAATTTTAGGCATTTATAAAGGACAATAGCATAAATCTAAATATGCAAAAAAATATGGGGTATCCCATTTAAAAAATCAAAACTTTTTATGTCCACACTTTTTTGGGCTACCCTGTATATAAAAAAATATTTTCCTGAAGTACCCCGTATGATACAGTATAAGTTAGCATATGAATGAAATTCCTAACTAAATTCGTATAGGAGCTATGGAAGCCTGACGCACTATTGCAGGACCCTGTATAATCTTTAAGGAAACCTACTTTTTTAACTACGGTACCGAATTATGTCATTGTTGTCTTGTAAATGAATAAATCAACATACGCTCGAACGTTGGTTCTCAGGGAGATATATATTTTGCTATTTCACCCCACTTTGCTTGCGCAATCTGAAATAGAAAAAGGGTCAAGTAATAGTGATACCTGACTTTAAAGGGAATTAAATTGCCTTTTCAACGGGGCCTAGCTCGTTGAAATCGAGTAAGTAGTTCCTGGGAAATAAGGCTAAAAAGAAAACAAAATTTAAAAGTAACAAAATTGATTACCACTTGTGTCAATCAAGTGAACAGGGCCGGATATAAATGTGCGGGGGCCCTTAGGCCACAAGCAGGCGAAGGCCCATAATTATTTGTAGAATGAGATTAAATATCATTTTTTGCAACTGTAGATGACCGGAATCAAAAAAAAAATATTTCCGTAGCCAACATACTTTGATTTATTATTTACATAAACATATACGGATGAAATTAGTCTTATTAGGCGAAGGATACTTTTCTGAGTTCTTTCGTCGTAAAATCATTAATGATTTTTCTGAACTTCAGCTCCAGGTGTAAATCACGTCGACTTTTCATTCAAACGACAAATGCCGCACATACACAAAACATCATCTCGTGATCGAGTACAGATTATATAGATTCTCAATTATGAATTTAAGAATTTTGATATTATGATTGAAAGACTATCAAATATTGGAAAATCCGACCCTGCATGTAATGTTAAAAATCTCCACTTCCAACCTCCATGCAGTTATAAAGGCACTGTTCGAAGTGTTCGCGAACATTATGGAGCTGGAGCATTGCGGGATCGAGTTATTTCTCGGCCCTCATGCACTATTTGTAGTTGCAAGTCTTCTAAAGAATTGGATTGGGTGACACAAATTTTAGATTTTAAATGTCCCCATAAAAAAATTTTGTTTTTTGGTATTTTAGCTATTTAGAACAAAGCAAAATTTTAAGTGTTATATATTGTTGCAATCGCAAGTAAAAATTCAATTATTTGAGATACCCAGATACAGGGTGTTCTATTTAAGAAAAGGTTAGTTTTGATTATACCTCAAAAATTAACACATCTACATTTTTTTTAAAAACGCCACTGGATTCTACGTAAAAAGTCATGAAGCTTTCGTATTAAAAGTTTATTTTTATCTCCATAAATGACCGAGTCATAAGAGATAACAAAAACCGCAGATTTTGAGAATCACCCTATATCTTCTAAACCAATCTAGTTAGCGTAGATCTGATTACGCTATTAGACTAAACACTAAGAAAGAGAACGGGACACAAATCTTAGTTTTTTTTGTATCTCTTACCGTTTAGCCTATACCTTATAATGTCAACAAAAAAAAACACCCTGTACATCACATTATCACATTCACATTAGTTTGTACCAAAATTATGCTACAGCTTTTTCACAAACTAAATGACAAAGCTGTAAAAAAATCACTAATTTTATTAATTAATTTGACTACTTCATTTTTAGTTTCAAATGCCCTAAATCAGACTCAACCAACATACCAGCATCAGTCTCCAAATACATTACAACAAACAATTTCATTTGGCCGATGCCGATTTGTTTTCAATCCGTAAGTATCCAATAAAACGAAATAAATGTTATATAAATATAGAATGAAAATATATGAAAATATTTACTTACTTTATATGAATAGTTTTTCCTCTTCTCTCAATAAATTAAGATTTTTACTTTTTCCCATATTTTTTCTTAAATTATTAAGGTATATCTGGTAATCAATAGCTATTTTTAACCGGTCATAATAAGTGGATAAGTTATATACACCACACTCGATGGTATATTAGACGTATATGGAAAACTGGTAATAGGATCGCTTGGAAAATTTGGTTTCTTAGATATGCGCACTTGTAAATGTTAAAAATGTTGACCATTACAACATGAACATTTTAAAACGAATTTTAGTGGATCTTTCAACCTCACTGGGTTCAGTTGTTCTAAACACTAAACTGTAAGCTCTTCTTTGATGCGAAGTGGTGTCACGTACACCTTTTTCTTCAAGGTACTCCAAGAATAATAAATCCAGTGGTGTGAGACCGGGCGATCTCGCTGGCCAATCCCAAGGTCCTAAACGTCTAAACCAACAATCAGCAAGCATTTCATTTAGTTTGAGTTTGGAAATTTATCAAGTATTAAGTTTGCGGGAAAATCGTCGTTTACAACTGTTTTTAAAATTTTGAGCTGTCTTTCGGAATTTAATGGCTGATCATAAATTGAAAAGCTAATTTTGTTCTTCTCCAATAAATAAAAAACATTAAAACTAAATTTTTCTTTAAACCCCATTTTTTTATGACATGTGGATTTAGATTAGCCCAAAAATATTTGTTTCTTCTGTTAAAAGTCCCTTCCTTAGAAAATTTTGCCTCTTTAGTCCAAATAACCTTCGATAAAAAAATTAGGATCTTCCTTTAAAGGGATTCACAAAAATTTACCCTTCGAATGGAAGACTATGAATACGCATGGAAGTATTTCAAGACATTCATAATATTATCTTCCTCCGAAGTTATAGGATGTATTAAACTTATTGACGCCTTTTAAGTCATAATTTATGAAATTCTTGTATATTCGTACAAACTTTCTCTGGTTCATTTGTGGTAAATCACGATATATTCTTTGTATTAAACTTTCTGCAAGTTCTTGCTATAATTTGGTCACATTGTTCAAGTAAAATTAAAAATTACATCAGAATTCAATAGTTATTTTCGTTCATTTTGAAAAATTTCTTAATAAAACTTTACTACTACAAGTCCTGTCAAACTTTTTAGACTGTCATAATATATACTTAAACACTACGGATGCCAACAAAAAAAGACTCAGAATTTGAAAATTAAAAAAAAAAGAAGCTTATTAAGACAACCTAAAAGTAAAGTATAAAAAATATATACACATGTTTTGTGAAATATTGAACAAAAATTATTTTTTATCTCGGAAACAGTAAGAGATAGGTATAAAACAGTATTAAGAAGATATTATTAGAAATAAAAGATGAGTCTAAAAAGTTAATAATATACAGGCTCTCCCATTTAAAATAACAAATTTTCAACTTCTTTTCGGTAGTAGCGGCAACACTAGGAATCTGAAAAAGGTCTTAGATGGATGGAGTATGTGCCATTATGTAAGAAACCAAGTTTTCATACCGATTCTATCACCCGTTTTCTGCACAAGAAAAAAATTAGATATCTCTACCTATTATTAAAAAATCAACCTTAGTATATTGTTAAGAAATCTTACTTAATTATAAGAAATTTCAGGCAATGCCCAGATCCAGATGTCACCTTCTTCATGTACTCAACAACTTTTCCAGAAAACCCAGAGCCAATCTACATTGCCCCTCATTTAAGAGATACCAATTTAGCGAAAACTTCATTTGATCCTAACAAACCTACAAAACTTGTTATCCATGGATACAACTCTAACATGTTCCTAAGCGCTTTAACTGAACTTAGAAAAGGTAAGTATATACTCGCGTATACAAATATAAAATAACCATATCCAGGGGACCGGGAAAATGTGGGAAATCTCTCGGATTCAAATAGACTTCTTGCAAATGATATGGATATAACAGCTGTTCTTGGGGAACTTCATGTACTGTTGTTTTCGATGTATAAAACTGAGCTTATAATTTTCGAGTGTTCGTTGATGGAGTGTCATCTACCGCATTTAAAATAGTTTCCTCTAATTGCGGCGTACGTACGGTTCTCCTCAGACCAGCATCAGTACTATATTTTACAAAATTTCGTAAAATTATGAAGAAAGTGAATAATATGTATTACCTTATTAACTGGAACCGCCCACCATTCTCCCTTAGACGTTGGTCAACTCATCGAAATGTCTTCTGGTTTGGCATAGTACGATTAGGAAATCTTTCATGATATAACCTTCTGGCTTCTAAAGCATTGCAAGACGCAATACCATACGTCAGATGCATATCTGCATACTCAATAAGCGTGTATTTCATAGCTTGAATTAATTGACAATTAAATTTACCACGAAATCCAAAAATCAGTAAACTAATATCACACTAAAGGATCAATCTGTCAGCGATGTGAAAGATGACAAGTTCTAAAATTCAGGATATTTTATTTGTTTCGGACCATAGTAACGTTTGCAAGACCATACGTTTTTTTGGGGTTGATATAGCTATTTACCTAACAAGTGCGGAAAATGAATTTTTCCGCACGAGTCTGCCGTTCGGTGAAGCAGCCGAGTGCAGGGAAAACATTTTCCGCAAGTGTCAGGTACAATAGTTTTTCTACAGACGTTGGGAAATAAGTAACACATATTTTAAAGAAATTTAATAATTTTTTATTAACTATAATAATCACATACATATGTAAGAGTAACTAATTCTGAGGAAAATAGTAATAACTACATAAAGTTATAGGAAAAGTGACAATTTATAAGCATTATTAACTAAATTTGGAGCACTTTGTTGGTTGGCTTCCTTGGTGTTGGCAATAATGTTGACACTTTCTTTTCTTAAATTGTCATGCTGGTGCGGGTTCGCTGGTCCACTGCTTTCAGGAATATTATTAATTTCATACGCAAAACTTGTAGAAGGCAAAAGTGAAGGTGGAGGCGAATTTTTTTCTTTAGAATGTAGAATGTGGTTGGCTATACGTTTTTTGTTCCCCATGGACTCGTCCACATATTATGATTCTGTAAATTTTGTCGATTGCCATCCCCCGAGACGTTTTAAATTTGTAATATCCACTCCAGCGTCGGCCAACATAGTAGCCGAAGAGCGTCTATAACAGTGTCCAGTATAGGTCTCTGGATTTGGAAGTCTTAAAAAAGCAGCCACATTTGATGGCATCTTACCAAACTTATTAATGCCAACAGTTTGATTAGTACATTTTCCCTTTTGGAAATTAACAAAAAAACCTTTGATGCGGTGTACTTTTGGGACGCAGTGAGAGGTACTTCTTAATTAAATTGAGATTTTTTTCTCCAGTTACAACAAAGCTTCTACTCTGGTGAGTCTTGCTATCTGGTATTTTCACCAGAAACAACTCCTTTTGTTCGACCACATTTTCACACAACAGATAAGTTAATTATTCGCGCCTACAGGCTCCAGCGACTCCAAAAATATAGTTGCAACTTTAATAAGCAAATAAATATCGTCAGGCGTTAAAAACGTTTTAACATCTTCATGGCTTAGGGCTTTAGACTTTTTTGGTCTGAAACCCACCAATTTATTTTTTAAAAAAGCAATTAATTTAAAATGCCTGCTAATATCAACGTTTTTTTTTTTTAATTTCAGCATAGATTTTACCATTGAGTACTTGGAACACATTGTAGAAGGTTGAAAATTCTTTGAAATTTCTTGGAAATAAAACAAAAGCACCTCTTCTTTACTAATGTTGCTTATTTTCTTGTCGGTGCACAATTTCGTAAACTTTTCATATTCTTGAATGTACCTTACTTTGGATTTTTCTGGAAGCAAATCTAAATCTACGTTTTTTGCTGCACTCATAATGTACTCTGGAACCCCATCTTCCATTTCCAGATTATTAAAATCAGTTAAACTCATTCTGAGTTTGCAAAATTACGAAAAATACGCACAAATTACTACGAAATTAACTCACAAATAACTAATAATAATAATACTGTCAAAATGTCAGTTTGTTGATTTCTAATTGTTACTATAAGTTTCCTTAGTAACCTGGTAGCTAAGAAAAACCACAGTGACTTTATACAAGACAGTGGGACAATAGTGGCCCAAGCCGCCATGTTGCGGGAAATTATTTTGTTACCTTTGTTTTATGTGGAGTAAAACTTTTGACAAATGGCGAAGGTTCCAAATTTTATAATATTATTGATTTTGACATAATCGCGTCGAAAAATTTTTCCGCACTAGTGTGGAAAAATCAATTTTTTGCACTGATATCCGTGCGGTTTTTCACACGTCTGTATAAAAAATAAATAAAACGCACATTTTTGCAAACATAAGTCTTCTAGAGCTATTCGTTTATTACTCTTTTTCTAGAAAACGGTTAAGTTTATCGACTATAAATAAGAGTACCTTTTTTTGGTCTAAGGTGCAACCTCCCCAGATTTTTTTTTTTTAGGTCTGCTTGTTTTTAGGGTGTTAAAAATTTAAGTTGTAAACTTAGTCCGCTTCTGGCAAACTAAAGCAGCTAAATATGTTTCAAGGACGCTATTTTAAGAGGTCCTTACTAGTGTCCATCATGTTAAATTTTTATTAAATTATAAGTACTTTGAAAGTTATTTAAGAAAAATCGATTTTCAGCGGCGTCCTTCAGGGGCACATATCTCCGTAGGGAGGGCCTGTAAGAAAGAATTTTATAGAAACTTATCATCTTATTTTTTCATGTTCTACGTGAATCCGAGAGAATTCCCACATTTTCCCGGTCACTCTGTTATATACAGTGTATATGTTTAATATAGAAACTGAATGCTGCAAATTGGAGTATGTGTATGAAAATGGATTTACGATTAACAATTATTAGTAGCCAGACCGCTAAGAAAATATAAGTTTTCGTAAAAACTTGTTAGGAATGCTAAAAGCCTCAGTTGATACACAAATGTTGCGATTGACACTGAGTAAATGAAAACTTTAATTATTAATTAATTATTGTCACTTATGATATCCCTAGTGCTTAAATTATTATAGAAAATTTTTGCGAGGTAACGAATATTTGAAAATTATCCCGAGCCGACTGCTCGACTTGGAAAATTTTTCAAGAAAATAAGAATTCCAGTTGGATTTACCCCTAGGAGTACTATTGGCGCTTGTCCAGGGCATTACGGAGAAGTGAGCACCAAATACGTTGCTCGGGTAAAATACCAGCCATCACTTCATCAGAGCCTAGGGCATCCAAATAGCTATGTAAATCTGGCAATCGTAGCATATTGTTGTTAGTTTCAAACTATAAAATCTACCTTTTATTAAAAGCATTATCTTTGTTTGTCGCGTTGCTCGTTTTTGCTTATCTTTATCTTTGTTCCCAGAGTATCTAAGAACTAACGATTACAACATCTTCGCTGTCGACTGGAGTCCCTTAAACCAATCACCATGCTATCCAGCAGCTGTCTGGAATGCCCGCCATGTTGGAACTTGTACTGCTCAATTACTGGAGAGAATTCGGGATATGGGTGCAACAGATATTCATGTAATTGGATTTAGTTTAGGTAAGTAATTTTAATCCGTTTTTATTTTAAACAAAAGGTTGTTACCTTTGGGGAATAACAATAAGTTTGGTTTTATTTCATTCAATTCAGCAGAATTTTCTGAGATATACCGAAGGTTTGCATATCTGCGGAAGTTATTACCCTTTCTCTTTTGGGCTATTAAACTTTATCTCTGTCCTTAATTTATTGTAATAGTAATAATAATGACAATAATAATAAACTTTTGGTAATATACAGAGTGAGTCGGGAGGAACGAAGCAAAGTCCAGGAGTATATTATACACGTTAAAATAATGTAAAATATGTTCCTACCCGATTTTCAAGTTATAGAGTAATTAAAAAAATTTATCTAGCGTTCGACTTGTATCCAAATTTTCGCATAATCAGAATATGCCGTACTTTCCCTTAAAATTAATTAATACAAGCCAAAAACAACAATCAGTTGATGATCCAAAAATTAAATAGTCTAAGAATCAATTAGATATTCTTTTGACATTATCTAGATTCGATAATAGTTTCAATGAATAATACAAACAGACTAAAAGAGAATGTGATAATCTATTAGAAGCAGTACGATCAGAAACGTATAAAAAACGATTAAGATTAGCGGATAATAAAACAAAATGTATGTGGAACATATGTACCGAAATAACTGGAAGTAGTGTGAAAAATCATGATATTGGTATTAAAGGCATTCCTGAAGAGATAACCGATCAGTATAATAAGCACGTGTTCTTAATCGTTCCTGAACTACTTAAAAATTATTAGTACAATCGATAAATTGTAAAATTAAGGAAAATAATCAGTCGTTGCTTATGAGATCAATATCTACCACTGAACTTTGCGACATTGCTAATAAAATTAGAAATAAAGACAGTTCTGGTATAGATGAAATACCCACTACTATTATAAAACTGGCGATTCCTATACTTAAGGAAGTTCTTGTTATCTTATAAACAAATCATTTAAACAAGGTATCTCTGCGGACCAAATCAAGATATCTTTGATATAACCCATCTTTAAAAAAGGAGATCCAGAAATGATGGATAATTATAGACCTATAAGTCTTCTGCCATCATTTTCGAAAATTCTTGAACTTTCAATGTGTCATCGCTTTTAGACTTTTTGAATAAATGCAATATACTTAATAGTATACAACAAATCAACCAACACAAACCGTTATTTTTGAATTTATAAAAAACATTATAGATTTTATAGAGAATGGAGAGTTGGCTATGGGAATATGCCTGGACTTATCCAAAGCATATGACTGAATTGATCCGAAATTACTATTACAAAAATTAGAATTATATGGTGTAAGAGGCAGAGCTCTTAAATCATTTGAGTCATATATTTTAGGGACATATCAAACAGTAAAGATAACAAGGAATGGACAAAGTTTTTTATCCGATTTCATGGAAAATAAACTAGAAATTGCTCAGGGTAGTATTGCAGGGCCAAAATTATTTGTGATATTTCTCAACGACTTGTACTCCATCCAACATCTGGTTCACAGAAAATGAAAATAATACTAAACAGCAACAAAAGAATTATCCTCCTTTTTAGAACAAAAATGTCACCAGCGAGTAAGCCAAATATAATGTCATTTGGAGAATCCGATGTAGCAATTGTTGAACAAACTAAGTTTTTGGGGATTTACTGGGACGAATTCTTAAACTGGTCATATCATATATTATAAACAACATGTTGATAAAAAAGTTAAATTCCATTTGCTATGGTGTTAGGATTGTTGGGTGGTATCTGAATGAAAAGAGTATAAAAACAATATATTATGCGAATTTCGAAACAATAATGAAGTAAGAAAGAATTTCTTTAATTTTGTACTTAGTGCAAGTTTATTGAATAAAATCCGTAGAGCGCTTTCGGCAGTTACGCCATCATCAGTACTACCTACAAAGCAAGAAAGGAAAAAATAAATCAACAATTGTGAAATTTTACGAATCTTTGATAGTTAAAGTTAATTGAAAATCTTAGATAAAAGTCAATGTAAAATTCTCACCAATTTTTCGTTACTTACTTTGTCAAAATATAACCAACCACAAAACACAACATACAAGTATATGTATAAAACTTAAAACATTAAAAATTTGGGGCCTAAAGGCCGATGTAAATTACATGATGATTTTAAAAACTTTTAAAAGCGTCCATTTTACTAAAGGGAACTAACCTTGATGATGCAAAAAAAAACATGTACCACGCATGCTATTGTGTGCAGGGAGTACCATTGACGTATTGTTGGTATTATTTCCTGGCGGTAAAATTTGAAATTTAAATTTGAACATTTTGTATGATGTATTGAAGAAAACAATATAGGCATCATCGTTACAAGTGATGCAAAGATGGTGGTATGACTTACAGGCGTTAAATTTTAATTTTAATAATATGTATGAAAATCTTTTTTGTATGTGAGGTTGAATTCATCAAAAACGTCAGATGTTAAGGAAAAGAGACAAAGATAGATAATTTAAAGAACTCGCAAATGTTATGTAAGGATAAGGTTCTAAGACAAAACAAAAGGTTTTGTGTTAGTAATACAGTTACAGAGAGAGATAGAAGTCAAAATAGACGACAGAATGGTGGGGGCATAACAAAACAATTAAACTTTAAAAAAATTTTTTGTTATTCTGCTCTGCGATAACTTCGGTCATATCAGTAGCTTTCCCTAATGAGTAATTAAGGAATAAACATGATGTGGTGGAGAGTTAGTTGGATTAATGTAATTATTGTGTGGAAATGAAGTGTGCAAAGAATATTGGTCGGTCGGAAAAAAGAAAGCAAAGTATGAATATTAAAGTTAATCAGGAAGATTATTTCAGGCAACTGATATGGATGTGAAAATAATTGTTAGATGCCACCGTCAAACTAATCGTCTATGTAGAGGTATAAAGTTTCTGTTTAAATTAACCTGTGTATTGAGGCAAAGGTCGTTACTCTTAAGTTCTTGTGAAATGGCTATGTCCTCGAGAAAATCTAGTCTATTGAAGTTTTTTGACGAAACATTGTAAATAATTTTAGAATTGGAATGAGGACTGAAATTATGTTGGCAAGTTTTGAGGTGTTCCCCAAAGGCTGAAGATGACCTGCTTAAATGTTCTTTTATACGTGTATTTAAGGGTCTACAGGTTCGACCAATATATGTGCTGTTACAAGAATTGCATTCCAACTTATAAATACCACTTTTTGAAAGAGTATCGATTTTATCTTTTGAATTGGTTAAATGTGAGCCTAAACTATTTTTTGTTTTGTGAGAAATTCTAATATCATTAAAGGAGTCCTTAAAAGCTTTGGAAATTTTTTCTGACAAATCATTGCTAATGTAAGGGATGGATATATATTTAGAGTCAAGTTTTATATTAGGATAAATTGTTTTCTTTAATTTATTGACTTTAGTTTTATTGATTAATTTGTCAATAATATTAGGGTCATAACTATTGTTAAAGGCAATTTGTTTAAGAATATTTACTTCTGTATTATAATTTACTATATCCATAGGAATATTAAGTAAGCGATTTACATAGCAATGAAAAGCAGCCATTTTGTGTTGATAAGGGTGATTAGAAAAATTAGAGATTACGTGATCTGTTTGAGTTGGTTTTCGATAAATGGAAAATTCTAAGCTGTTATTGACAGTTTTGTGTATGGAAAGGTCTAAGAAATTTATAGTATTAAGATTTTCTATTTCTAGGGTGAATGAAATTTGTGAGGGTATTGTGTTAAGTTTGTTAAGTAAAAGTTCTGCACCTGGAGAGTCACAATTCAAAAAACACAGACAATCATCTACATACCTGTACCAATATATTATTTCTTCATTGTTAGGAATAATGAAATTGTTTTCCAAAAAATCCATAAAAACGTCGGCTAGAAATGGAGAAAGGCAACTTCCCATCGCCAGACCATCAGGTTGTTGGTAAGTCTTATTGTTGAAAATGAAAAAATTCTGTGAAAGGCAAAAATTAAGTAGTGACAAAATATCGACAATGATATTCTCATCAACCCTCTTGGACCGAAGTAGGTTACCAACTATTGTCACAGTTTCAGCTTTTGGAACTGTAGTAAAAAGATTAGTTACATCGAAAGAAACTAACAGGTAATTATCTGGTAATTGAAGGTCACTCAGCCTGTTAACGAGATCCACAGAATTACTTACCCCATGTTTTGGACGGAAACCAGTCAACCCTTTAATCAAGTGATATACAAAATTTGCTAAGTGTGACACAGGAGTGTTGGTGAAACTTACGACTGGTCTAATAGGGGTGCCATCTTTGTGTATTTTAGGTAAGCCGTAGAGTCGAGGTATTGTAGGATTGCTAGAAATTAAAATCTTAGGTGCTTCGAATTCTTCAAAAAATGTGCTAAAATGCTTAATCAATCTATTGGTTTTTCTTACAAAGGTATTAAAAGGATTATTAGGTAATATGGTAAAGTTGTTTTGTGATAAAAAGGTTTCAACTTTATCGATATAATCAGATCTCTTAAGCACAACCAAACACTGGCCCTTATCTGCCTTTGAAATTACTAAATTGTTTTTAATCTTAGCTTTAACTATCTAAGATTCGTAAAATTTCACAATTGTTGATTTCTTTTTTCCTTTCTTGCTTTGTAGCTAGTACTGATGATGGCGTAACTGCCGAAAGCGCTCTACGGATTTTATTCAATAAACTTGCACTAAGTACAAAATTAAAGAAATTATTTCTTAATCTTTGATGGTGCACTCAGCCCTTTCCTAATTTATAATAATGAAGTACGGCATAATATTCTGGGGTAGCAATAGCCCAACAGAAAAAGTATTTGTGATTCAAAAACGAGTAGTAAGAATGAAAGAAGAAAAGAATGGGTTATAACGAAAGTTGCAAATGTTTTTAAATCGTGTGTACTCTTAACTGTGTATGGTGTCTATATTTACGAATGTTTCTTCAAAAATAGAAGTATGTTTTAGCTATAAACATTTCATGAATATAACACGAGGACCTTAAATGTAAACTACCCTATTCACAGGCTAACCCTAACAGAGAAAAATCCAAGATGTGTTTAAAATTATTTAATAACTTACAAGGACACATGAAATGTATCAACAAATTAAAACTTTTTAATATCACAGTGGAAAAACTGTTTTTTTTTATTTTTTATTCTATATAGGATTATTTAAAGTAATGGAAGTTGGTTATTGTAGAATTTCGTAAGAATAGACAATAAGGTTTATTTTTATTTACGCCATATGCTTGTTGTGTGTGATATATTTCAATGTACATAATTAGAAATAATAGTTATTTATGATATAAGTGTTAAAAAGACATTGTTAAGGCATGCATGTGGAAATTTCTCGCTTCGCTTGTTCTGCAAACCACAAGAGTGCCTTAAAAATACCTTTAACTTAACACAAATATCATACAATATTTTGTCTACAAACGGCAATAAAAAGCATACAATAATTGAAAATTAAATGTTTAGAATCTCTTACATCCAGGTTGTTTCTAATAGAATCGTATATTTATATTAAATTAGTTCACATTTATCAATAAAACCTAGCAACCATCATTGTTGGCCGATTTGTTTACAGAAAAATTGAAAATTTGAAAGGTCCTGTTAGTTTCATTAAAACGCTAGCGCTGGCTGTTGTGATTTGCCAAAAATGCAAGGGTAATTATGGACTTTAGGGGAACCTCTCAAAAATGGAAAAAAAAGTGTTTTTTCCCAAATAGGTATAGCTAATTTTATTCTAATAACGTATTCCGTGAGCGGAAAGTGGCATTTTTTATTATAAACAATGAAAAAACATAAAAAATACTGTTCTCGGGACGATGTTGTAGAGGTCATTTCAGCCAAAACAGATCGATGTCGAGTATAAAAAAGGTGCAATTACGAACTTGACGAGTGTCCGACAATAATGGAGTGCGTTTCCGGAGTGTAGTTTAACAATAATAGCGTTTAAAAGTGAAAATTAACAATGTTTAACAGTGAGGTTATGTGATTAGTAAACAGGAAAATAAGTTGAAAGGAGCTATACATTTCAAAATTTTTAACTTTTTTTAGTTGTGTTTTTAAAACTAAGACCTAACCCAACCTATAAGTATTTTCAAGTAAAAACTAGGTGAAACTTAACACTTTTTTTACTATTTTTGAGAGGTTCCCCTAAAGTCCATAATTACCAATGCAAGAAATACAAGAAATCGATCCACTCAAGGACATAGAAGAAGCTGCTAACAGAGCTACCTTAGATTTACTGCCACGAAAATCAAGAATTCAATATGAGATTGCTCATAATAAATTTATAAAATGGTGTGAAAACAAAGGCGTTTCTGGAAAGTATTCCGAAAACATATTCCTGGCCTATTTTGAGGAAAAGGCAAAGGTATAAAAGTCATCTTCTCTTTGGTCCCATTATTCAATGACCAAAGCTATGCTACGTGTATATAACGACGTAGATATCAGCAAACATTTTAAATTGATTGCCTACTTGAAGCGCCAAGGAGAGGTTTACCAGGCCAAAAAATGAAAAATTTTTACTAGAGACAAAATTGAACAGTTTCTGAAGTGCGCACCGGATGATGAGTACCTTCTGATGATGAAAGTAGCTACGATTGTAGGAGTATTTGGTGCCTGCCGCAGGGAGGAGCTTTGTCAGTTGGCTCTTGACAACGTGGAAGATATTGAGACTTCATTACTTAGTTATTAGAATATCAGATATCAAAACCAAGGTACCCGAAATTTCACTATCGTTGTAAAATTTCATTTGGATTTCTATCAAAAAAATATACTGATCTTCGTCCAGCAGATGTCGTACATCGGCGGCTCGTCTTAAAATATGTAAAAGGTAAATGTACCAGAAATCCGGTCGGAATTAATACGTTCGGAAAATGTCCTGCTGCTACAGCAAGATATCTGCAACTTCCAAATTCAACACTCTATACGGGGCATTGCTTTCGCCGTTCCTCTGCGAGCTTACGTGCCGATGCTGGAGCAAATTTGACGACAATTAGGCGGCATGGGGGATGGAAATCCTTAACCGTTGAGGAGGGGTACATCGTAGATTCCTTGGAAAATAAGAATTATATTGCTCGAAAATTGCTTACAGTACAAACGACATGAGCCGATGATGCTTCAACATCAACTGGACATGCTGCTGTTTCTGTTCAATCCTCCTCAACCGCGAAGAACAGCGGAACTGAGGAAGGAATTCATTTTTCAAATTTTTTAAATTGTACTATTAATATAAGTGTAAATAAATAAAACAGAAATGTTTTTTGGCGTTTTTTTGAAAAAATTGACATTTTACTTTTAACACTAGTGCCTTAAGGTAGGTATTTTAAGGCACTAGTGCCTTAGAGTAACATTTTTAAAGCTAGTAGACAGTGTTAAAAGTTCCATTTTTAACACGTTTGTAGAAAAAGATATTTAATATTATTATTGTTATTATTATGCCATGTTCGAGACTCATAAACATTTGATAACTTTCTTGTTTTGACAATGTTTTAGTGTACGGTCACCATAACTAAACGTTTTTTTTTAGTTTTAATGATTAAAGTGTTACAAAATGCCAAACACTCATTCAAATTTAGAATAAGAGTTTTCAACAAATTTTGCGAGACCGGTAAGCCTTCCAGTGCTATAACATAACATCTGAACGAGCTACTCGACGAAGTTTAGAAGAAGTAGAAAATATTCTGGATTTAGTAGAAGAAGATGCAATGACCAGCTCACGAGGAATTGGTACTCAATTGGGCATTCGACAAACAAGAGAAATAAACACACTTCACGAGCAAGGCCTGTATCCATACCATGTACCATTGCGCCCAAAAAATACTGGGACAAAGAATTTTATTTCTGTCTCCCAGGCTATTACAATATATTTAGCTTTCCATTCGTGTCAGTCAGATTGACAGTTTGTCAATACGTTTTAAGTTTTTTTTTATATTATAGTCTAGGAGCTAGAATGTAGAAAAAAATTTGTTGTCCCAGTTTTTTTTGGGCGCAATGGTACATAGAGTACAGCACCTTAAACCGAAAGATTATGCTAAATGTATGGAATCTTGTCGGCGGATAAATTATAATCATCTCGTTGTATCGCGTATACTTTTTACGGATGAAGCAACATTCACCCATGACGGTATTAATAATACTTACTCGTAACTGTCATGTATGGTCAATCGAAAATCCCCACGCAACAGTCGAAAGCAATTTTTAACATAAGTTTTCGATAAACGTGTGGTGTGGCTTGCTCGATAGATATTTAATTGGCCCTTTCATTTTGGAGAATCGCCTCATAGGACACAACTGCTTCAATTATTTACAAACTGAATTTCAAGGAATACTAGAGGATGATTCTGTAAAGATCAAGGTGCAAATATACTATCAGCACGATGGAGCTCCTGCACATTTTGGTCATCAGGTCAAGCAACATTTGGACCAAAGACTTCCAGGGCGTTGGATTGGTCGCAGTAGTCCTATTAATTGGCCTCCAAGATCTCCAATAATGGTTTTTTAAAACATTTATTAAAAGGACGCTATGATTAAGAAAATGTTAATGTATGAAACTTTACTTATAATATGTTATTACGCTATAACTTGAAAACAAATGAATATCGGATAAGAACATAATATGGATTTCTTCGCGCGTAAAATGCACACTCCTGGAGTTTGGTCCGTTCCTCCCGACTAACATATTTACATATATACTGATATTGTTAAAGTAAGCGCCACAAATATAACACTATCGTTTACATTTAAATATTTGTAAAAACTTCAGCAAAAAATTTATTAAAAGAAGCGACAATACCCGGGTTAATACTTTAACCCCCCTATTCACTAAAAAGTCGTTTACCAACGATGCCGTCTAATAACGACTGTCGTTATAAATTTCGTAACGACCTTCTCAACGACAATCTGCAAAAGCGCATTCTGTAAAGTTGTCGTTACAGCGATTCGCTTTTCAACGACTACCTACCGGATGTTTTTAAAATCATAGTACACACATATTAATGCAAGACATACGTTTACATTATTTTCAAATGTCCTAATCTTGCTGTTGTGAACATGTTGGTCCTTTTTTAACTTAAAGGAAAAAAAAAGAAATAAAATACATACTGTGCCAATTCAATGTCAGAATCAAAAAAAGGAACATTGAGTAGCTCTAACCTATAATTATTTGTTATTATTATTTACATTTTTGCGGACTGAGAAATTTCTTTGTAATATTTAAATATTGGCAGAAAAACAAAAGAAAATAAGTTTTTGTGCTGTGACAATAGGTTTATTGTAAACTGAAAGTTCCTAATAAAAATGTATATTATAAAAAGAAATATATAAAAACTGTTTATCTAATATCTAAATAAAGCTTGTATTAAATGATTCCTAATTATCTGGCCTTCTGCGTGCAAATTGTGGTTCTCCGGAATATCTGGCGGCTCGTTATTATAACTACTTAAACGAAAGTTTCTACGAAACGTCGCCTCGGAAACCTGAAAGGGATCGCTCGTATTGCGTAAATGGTGATTGAAACGTCTGTTCTGCCTTCTGCAAATAACACAAATCAGCAAGAAGTGAAAAAGGACGCAGTTCTGCTAATGTTTACCTTTGTTGTAACTCTTCTAGTATAACTAGTAAGATTCGCCGGCGCCTTCGTGGTATTTCCATACTACTTATAGCAGCACACACTCAAAACCAATGAAAACTAACTAAAAACGCAGCACAAACACCAAAAAATGAATAAAAACAATACCAAAAATACAGAGGTTATGTTTTAACGACTCTCAACGACAGCTTCTAGGTTGTCGTTAGTAGACGACTACATTTTACCGACTTGTCGTTTGGTAACGACCGCCTGAATTTTACAGAATCGCTTTTTAACAATTTATCGTTATTTTTACGACTGTCGTCTAGTAACGACCGGTAACGATGTTGTTAAGAGTTAGTGAATAGGGGGGTAAGAGTCAATGTGGACGCCAAGAAAGTTATATCTGATTACCTCTTATGGACATTCTGTTGGCCTAAAAGCCCAGTTTCCGTTTCTCATTGGCTGAATCAGTTAGAAATTGATATCACCATGTTAACAGTATTTTTGATTGCTACTGGCGAAGCTCCCATACGGCTGCTCTCTTTTCTTATCTATACTACGGTAAAAAGAGACAGAGAGTACTCCGCGGCATCTGGCTTTTAAGTTTCAAGTAGGCCGCTCGCCGAAACCTCACAATTTAAGCCGCAATAGTCCAGGAAAACTATACTTTTCACCATGCTTTTCTGGGAACTAAAAGCGAACAAGCTGCAATTTTGCATAAGTGTAGGGTACCACTAGGAAAGCTTAACTCTGAATTTGCACGGTCCTTACCCCCTTGACTTCGGCGCCATCTTGAATCATAGAGTTAAATTGGTTTTTCGCTTGTAACTTCTGTTATTTTTGTACTAGAAAAGAAATTAAAAAAGCATATTATAGGGGAAAACAGTACCTACGAAACCATACCTGAAACCCATTGTCTGAAAATTTCATTATTTAAACAAAATAAGCATAGTGATAATAGTGATATCAGGTTTTCTCGCTATTTCTAATTTTCTGTTACTCTGATTAGAAACTTTCCTGAACAAACATTGTAGAGCAGCGAATTCTCTACATTTTATGTCCGACATTTTTTTTTGTCAAACCAATTCCTTTGGTTGTACACCGCGCCAAATGTTCAACAAACTCCAATGATCCTAAGTCGCTCTGCGCACGATTTGAAAATCGCTGGAGGACGAGAATCGGTTATGTTATCTTTACTTCCTCAAATAAAGTAAGTTTTAATACATTTTTATAAACGCTAAAAAATGCCCAAAAAAATTGCGCACAGTCTCTGAAAATTTCGAAAAAAAAGTATTCGAAAATGCAAAAAAGAAAATATTTCAAATGTTTTATGAAAATAAAAAAAAAATCACCTTTTCATTTAACATGATCAACATCACCTTTGTCCAAATTTTTAGTACACAGAAAACACTCTTAGCTTTCGTCGTTTTTGTCAAGATCACCCATTTTGCTCGCAAGAGCATACCGAGTAGCACCAAGTCCTCGGAAAACTGCGATCTGAGCACATTTTTTTACCAAAAAATGTTGTATCCTCAGTATCACGTGACTGCAGGCTACATTCTACACATCATTAACGCCTAAAATGCGGCTTATGTAAAGAAACGACGAAAAATGGCCTTTAAGAGGTAAAGATAATATAACGAATCCTCTTCCTCCAGCGATTTTCAAATCGTATGCAGAGCGACTGCAGGACCAATGGAGTTGGTTGAACATTTGACGCGGTGTACAATAAAAATAATTGGTTTGACAAAAAAAAATGTTCGAACATAAAATGTAGAGAATTCGCTACTCTACAATGTTTCTTCAAGAATTTTTCCAATAAGGCTAACAGGAAATTAGAAATAGGGAAAAACTGATATCATTATGCTTATTTCATTTAAATAATGAAACATATAAATTAATGCATTTTTCGGAGGCATGGTTTTGTGCGTATTATTTTCCCCTATAAAATGCTTTTTTAATTTTTTTTTCTAGTAGAAAGATAATAGAAGTTACAAGCGAAAAACCGATTTAACCCTCTAATTCAAGATAGCACCGAAGTTAAGGGGGTAAGAACCGTGCAAATTGAGAGTAAAGCTTGCCTAGTAGAAAGATAATAGAAGTTACAAGCGAAAAATGGATTTAACCCTCTAATTCAAGATGGCACCGAAGTTAAGGGGGTTAGGACGGTGCAAATTGAGAGTTAAGCTTGCCTAGTGGTACCCTACACCCATGCAAAATTGCAGCTGACTCGCTTTTAGTTCCCAGAAAAATTACAATTTGCCTGGACTACAATGCATGCCGCATAGAGGCGGCATTTTTTGCAGAAGGCAGGAATATAAACAATAATGTCATATTTGTGGCGCTTACATCATAGTATATACGAAGTCAATCCGAACAGTAAAAAACTGAAATTCGGGTTATAGGCAGCAACTTCTTTTTGAAGCATGGGCGGCGTGAAACGCTAGGAATAGAAAATATTTTACCGCATTAATTAATTTTATTCTGTGTAGACAAAACCAATTGAAAGAGCATGAAAACTATTGAGGTCGGCATTGTGGCGTACCATTTAAGTTATAATTATAAAAACTTATTCCCAATATATCTACACGGATCTATTTTTTTTTTAATTGGCATTATACACTGAGGACAAAAAGTATGGAATAAATTCATTATCTAAAAGACTTAGAAGAAAAGATTTATTTTATGAACAATCGCTCGGACACGTCAACTTTCTTTTTATTTTCTACATATTTTGAAAATATTTTTCCTTATACAGGGTTGCCCAAAAAAGTAGGACACAAGTCAACTTAATTTTTTTAAACAAAACACCCTATATACTATTACATTTTCGAATTTTACGTAAAATTCTAAACAATTTTCGTGTAACATGTGATATACCTATGTCGAATAGTTTCAGAATTACACAGGTTGAAAATTAATTTGTATTTTTATTATTATATTAAAATTAACAGAATTAACACTAATAGTAAGTAATGCATTATATTAGATACTCTAAAGGTAATTTATTGGAATTTAATTAGATGTTCAAAATGTTCACCATTTACTACTTGGCAATATCCAAGTCTATTTACAAACTCAATTTGATTGTTATGCACTACATTAGGAGGTATTAGTCGAATTTCATTTCGAATGCGAATTTTCAAGTCCCCAAGATCTATAGGTTTTGTTTTGAACACTTTACTCTTCAAATAACCCCATAGGAAAAAGTCCAAAGGTGTCAAATCAGGCGATCTCGCTGGCCACTCAATAAACCCCCTCCTCCCGATCCACCTGTCTGGAAAAACTTCATCTAAATAGGCTCGCACTTCCGCAGCATAATGAGGCGGAGCCCAATCTTGTTGAAACCAAAGCCTGTTATTTGGTAGGTCCGGATTTTCTGGGTTGGGATGTATTGTTGCTAAAGCTGGAACAAGGTCTTCTTCCAGGAATCGCAAATATCTATTACCTGTTAATGCCTGTTCAAAAAAGTAGGGTCCGATAACTAAGTTATCAACAATACCCGCCCACACGTTTATTTTCTGTTGATATTGGGTATGTCCCTCACGTATCCAATGGGGATTTGTGTCCGACCAGTACCGATAATTTTGTGTATTGACATTTTCGTTGAGGCAAAACGTAGATTCGTCCGAAAATACAATATTTTTAACTAAATATGGGTCATTATTGCACATATTTTGGAGGCGCTCACAAAACTCTAACCTCCTGTCAAAGTCGCCATCTGAAAGTTCTTGTATAACTTGCATTTTATAAGGGTGATATTGGTTTATATGTAATATATTTAAGACGGATACTTTTGCAATATCTAAACTTCCAGCCAAATTGTTAGTTGCTGCATGGCAGTCTTCTTGGACACTTAGCAGTAAGTCTAATTCTTTGTCTTGATTGATACGGGGACGACCCAGTTTAGGAGCATCCCTAACGTGACCTAACTATCTAAATTTTTGTTTCATTTTACTCACAGTTGATTGCATAATCGGCACACGATATGGATATTTTTCATTAAATAAATGACAAACTTCCTTTTGGGTACGCACTCTATCCCCATAACCAATCATCATTAATATTTCAATTCTTTCTGTTTCGGTTAATTTCATTTTTATTAGATGAAATTAGTTCACGCAATTTTTGACTACAACAAATTTTGATGTTTCTTTTTTGACAGTAAACTTTAATGAAATAATTTGCTGACATTACATTTAACGCTTTGTTTCTTTTCGGATTTCCAAAGCCTACTTTATTAATAGGTTTTACAAATAAACTTTCAACCTGTATAATTCTGAAACTATTCGGCATAGGTATATCACATGTTACACAAAAATTGTTTAGAATTTTACGTAGAATTCGAAAATGTAATAATATATAGGGTGTTCTATTTAAAAAAATTAAGTTGACTTGTGTCCCACTTTTTTGAGCAACCCTGTATCAGGAAAAATATTTTCAAAATATGTAGAAAATAAAACGAAAGTTGACGTGTCCGAGCGATTGTTCATAAAATACATCGTCTTTTAGATAATGAATTTATTCCATACTTTTTGTCCTCACTGTATATAGTGATGATAAAAAACACTTAACACCCGTTTTTCATTATATTTTATTTCCTGTGAGTTTAATAAAAAGTCAAAATTCATTATCCGAATTTCCAGAGCTTGAATCCGTATCTGGGGATATACTAATGGGATTAATTGCCGGTAAAATACAATATTCATCCTCCTTTTGTATGACATGCTCGATACATTTCATCCATATATCACTGTCGTTTACTTCAACAACAACTGTGCTTATATTTCCAAGTACGTAAGCATTATTAGTTGGCGATTGGTTACATTTTCTCAGTTTGTTCTTGACTGCAGCCCAAATCATCTCGATTGGATTAAATAGACAGTAATAATAGGGGGGGAGGCATAAAATAGTATGACCATGTGCTTCGCATACTTTGTCGATTACGTATTCCTTTTTAAAGTTCTCCTTTTTTATAGCTTGTAGTAGACGCGAATGATAGAATGCATTGTCCATATCAATGACAGAGTTGGGGATAGATTTGGCAGCAATTGTTCAATAAATCACTTTTCGAATAGACTGGCGGTCATATCTTTACGGTAGCCAGCCGATGAGTGTTTTATATTATTAGCCAACAATAATAAAGCGTTAGAAACAAAACCCTTATTACTGCCTGCGTGTAGTATGATAACTCGTTTACACCGAGAACAATGTCCATTTAGTGTGCACTTATTACCATCATACACCCAACCATATACACTATCTCTCTTTTTAATTGGCGATATACCTTAATTTCACGTAAATATTCTTGCCGCCAAGCTACGATACGAGACGATTCCATTTTACCATTCTTTTGTTCAATTTTTTGTACTTGAAGCCACAATGATGCAAAATACTACGTAAGGTGTCCAGAGATTTATATCATAATCAGGATAATCCTGTAACTTATCCCGAATCATTTCTAATATGGAGACTTTGTTTTCCTCATCAAATTGATATACAACTCGGAGTATAACTTCTTTGTCACAATTATCAACATTTTTTTAAGCTTCTGATTAGCTCTTTTTCGCTTTACGGAATGGTCGATGATAACTCATGCTCGAATCACTGTGTAAATTGTAGCTCGAGCAAGTTTAGTCAGCTCACAAATCCTTTTTAATATTTCGTTTTAGGAGGCCCCAGGACTTTCACTTTTTAAGCAGGTATAAATATTTAAGATAAGTCTCTGGGCTTGAACATGTAAGTCTTTATTACAAAATTCCGACAGCTCCGCCATGTATTCGGCTTCCACGTTGTTCGTTTCATTATCAGAAACATCAAAAGGTCTCCACAACGCCATCTTGATTAAATATTTAAATAACAACAACAAGATAATTAGAAAAACACGACACTCAATAACAACAGTAGCAACAGCAACGGCAACAACAACAAAATAACTTAGAAAATACTACACTCGGGTACTCTCTTAAGACACTTAAAATTTCCAATAACGAATAAAAGAATAAACAGAATTTACTTCTCCCTATATTAATAATTAAACTACACCACTGTCAGGGGCAACAGGTAAAAAAACGCAGGGGAACAGACATTTTTTAGGCATTATTTAATTTTTTTGTCCATCAAAATTATTTAATCAACTAGAAGCGGCCGCCTAGGAACGCGTGGGTGAGAAAAAATGTATACGCGGTATAATCATAACAAAATTAGATTATTTTTATTTAAAATTTATTGGTAAACTTAGCAGACCCGGTACTTGACTGTTTTTTGTAGCTGTTCGAATTGACTTCGTATAGACCATACCTATATGCTCAATTATTTTTAGGAGCGCATATTAGCAACTATCTAGCCGTAGCTTTACGTCCCTACAAGCTTCCCAAAATAACAGGTTTAGACCCAGCTCTTCCCGGTTTTATAACAGTCGGCATAGACGATAAACTTGATGAAACCGATGCCGACTTTGTCGATGTATACCATACAAATGCATTTATGCAAGGAAAGGCCGAGGAAAGCGGTCATGTTGATTTTTATTTCAATGGGGGATCCATTCAGCCCGGGTGTTGGGGCACAGAGAGTAAGTTAATTTGCATGTTGTTAAGTTGTTGCTGGCAATTCCTAATAATGTTGCAATTAAACAAAGATACTACGATGAGTGCCTTGGTATTATCGCATTCCCATTATTAACAAGCTGTCGTCATTTTAGCATCTCCAGTCTCCACAAGGTTATATTTTGTCACTGAGGTCAGGTGACCAATAAATAACATAAATATGACCTAACTTCATTGACCTTCAGATGTTCATCGATTGTTTAGATATAATTGCGTTATGTAATTAACGAAACCGCGACGTCATTTTGAGTGATGAATATAAAAATGACGCAATCGATCTAGATGTAGATTGAGAGGCTAGTCAAAACTCGTGAAATTGCTTAATTTCTCAAAAAGTATTAAATGTAAATTAACAAATTCGATATAAGAAAATTTCTAATAATTATGCCCAATTCAATGGTGACATAGGTGATGTTAACAAACAACAAACTTAAAATAAGTCCGTGTACAGAATTGTCCCTTATCCTTCCGTCAGACCCTCTCCTTGGACGCGTTTCGCCGTCTACGGCTCATCGGTAAGACTCCGGGTCTGACAAAAAGGTAAGGGACCTGAAAATACTTTTAACACAGAAATGCAATTAAGCCTGGTTGGGTTGATGGGTATGGTTGCCACGAGATATAGGCACGATATAGCTGCAACTCTCGTCTGTATAGGTGATAATGTTTATCTGAACTTTTTTATTTCAAATACAACTACTGATATAATAATAGGTAAAATGACAAGTTCGAATGTCCCCTTAGATTCTAAATACATATATCATGTATTCATCCTATACCTATCTTCAACTCTTTCTGACATTTTAGATCATATACTAAAATGCGATGGTCAAATATCTATATAATAAAGTGGTTTTCTATTGAGTGCCCCCAATAATAAAACAACAAATACTAAACATGCCTACACGGCTTTATTTTCATAAAAAATATTTAGTTACATTTTTAAAGTTTATTTTCCTTACATTTTAAATGGACAAAATGGAAATATTGGTTGGTCACGTTTGGCACATTGTGGATCTTAAGTATGATTTAATTAACTGTGACGGTAATTATTGTAGAGTGACGAGAATGACGTGCTGTATACTCAAAGTCCAAAATTTCTATCAGTGACTCGCCACTAGCATATTTTCTATTTTCTTTTTCGCCAATTTCTTGATGAAGGCCTTTCAAAACCCTGAACACAGTGCACGAGGAAAGTTCAGTTAGTGCCACATCTTTCTGCATCATCCAATGTGCTTAGTTTAGGATTTCGTTCCCGAATTCCATGGTATACGTTTTAAACTATTCTTCGTTCATTTAATGAAATTAAAATTTTGTCTTGTAGGCGGACAACTAGTTGAATGTTCCTTTAATATTCAACTGAAAGCAGCTGACAAGACTAAATAAAGTTTAATAACTATTCAGGGTGTTTATTAAACAAACGGCAAACATTATGGGAGTTTATTCACTGGACGATTCTAAGAATATTTTGTACTTAATCTACAAGAATTGTTGAAACGACTTCCGCCAGTTAGAATGCAAGAATCCAATCTTCTCCTCATTGACTGCCGAATTCTTTCAGAAACACCAATCTTCCACATTCTCCACTTGCGTAGTATAAACGAACGACTTAACATGGCCCCATAGAAACTAATGCAGGGGGTTTAAGTCTGGGGATTGAGCAGACCATAAGTGAGGTTCATCTCGACCGATTCAGCGATCTCTGTATGTTACCGTTAGAAATTAACGAGCAACTACACTAAAACCCGCTGGTGCACCATCGTGCATAAACCACATTGCATTTCTTGTTGCCAATTGTACAATGTACATCCTCCAGAAACTAAGGTAGCGTTTGTTCCAAAAAGTTCCAATACACCTCGTCGAAAAGTCTTCCTGGTAGAAATACCGGTCCAATTAGCCAGTCACCCACAATTCCAACCCAAAACTTATTGCATTTCTTGATAAATTCGATTAATCGGTTAAAATAATCAGCCTCATTAGATGAGGCATTTGAACAAATATTTGCAAAGGCAATTACCAGAATGCAATCCGTAGAGAAAAATCAGCAAGAAGAGGTGCCTGAATGCTTTGTATATAGGATGGGTACAACAAATAGTCACTAAGGATTTTCCAAATATTCTCATCACTTATATTCAAAATATTTGCCAATTTTTAAGTAGAAGTACCTGGATCTTCCTGTATTATGTCTAGCACACTCTCTTCCACTTCTACCGTTCTTACTGTTATTGGCCTTCCTAGTCTGCCACTTCGTTTCAATGTGCCTGTTTCATTAAGACGTTGATGAATACTTCACTAACAAAAGTTTAACTATTAAAAACAAAAAATACGCGTCAAATAACAAAACGACAATCATTCTCAACAAATTCGACACATACAAAATGATCAATTACGTGAATTACGAGACATATTCTAATGAAGTCCACGTTTGAACTGATTTGCTTAAAAGATAACAACGCATTTTTAAAAAAATGTATACTCGGTAAGCTCAGTGTAGTACGCTATACTTTTATTTTGACTAAATTTATAATTTGAAAAATATAAAAATTTGTTTTGTCGAAAATCTTTCTCGCCCTGTATCTTCGAAACAAAACGGCTTTTTAAAGATCATCAAAAGACAAACTATTCTTAGAATAGTCAAGTGAATAACCGCTCCAATTATTGCCGTATATTTAATAAACATCCTATTTAGACAAAACAATATTTGTGGTGATTAAGTTTGGAATAATAGGAATATTTCTGAACAGGTTAACTTAAAAAAAAAACGCTCAGACACATCGATTTTTATTTTTATTTTTGCATTTTTTTAGCTTATGCTAGAATATACAGGGTGTTACATAAATGAATTAACACGTCAATGTCACTTTTTGTAAATAGAATACCCTGTATATTATTTCATTTTTTGATTATGCGCAAGATTCTAAGCAGATTTTGTTTATGATGTCTTATACCTATCTTCAAGTGTTTACGAATTATTGACAATTGAAAATTAGACATCTTCAATGAAAATAAAAATATAAATTGAATTGTTTGAGCGTTTTTATTTTAAGTTAACCTGCTCACAGATATTTCTATTATTCCCAATTTTATTTTCATTCGTATAGGGTGTCTCAAAAAATCAGTATTAATTTCAAGTTTGTTTTTATAAACGAAATGAACATTATTTACAATAAAGGAATATGCCTGCCTATTTTAATAAATGTTAGAAGTGGTATCCATTCACAGCTCTACAACGACCCAATCTATCCACAAACTCTCTTTGGACGTTAGCATGGTTACCAATATCTGGCGTTCATAGTGATGTTATTTGATGTCATTCTAATTCACTTTTTTGACAAGCGCCTTGTGATTATTTGATTATTTTGTATTATTTTATCATAATGTTAAACGCAAAGAATCGAGATCCTCATTATGGCTAGTTGTAGAGATAAAACTCGAACGCAAGAAGAAGTGCGTGAGATGTTCAATAATAAATACCCGGAGAGACAGCCAATCAGTCAGGCCACTGTAAGTAAATTAATAAATAAATTTAATAATTTCGGACATGTCAGAGACAAGCCGCGTTCAGGACGACCAGGCATCCCTTAAGACACCAAAATTGATATTTTAATGTCGCTGGAAGAAAATTCTTATTCAAGTACTAGATGTCTTTCAAACCAAGACAACATTGATGGAGATTCGAAGAAATTGTCCATCTTTCCCAAAGAGACCTGAATAGGTTAGAATCAGCAATTGACAATACAAAGTCTCGGTCTCAAATCAATTTATTAATTTTTACTTCGGTGACATGTTTCGCTCAAAAGAAGAGCATCATCAGACCGTCAAATCTAAAACTAAACTAAATCCAAGACACAAAATATAAAACCTTACAAATACATGACTCTTAACACGTTAAAATGTCATTTACAACATTGATGTAGACCATTCAGCTATTGTGAAGTTCTTAAGAAAAGAAAAGTGGCGTCCCTATAAAATAAAAATAGTTCAAGAGCTATATGACGATGATCCTGACAGAAGAAATCAGTTTTGTGAGGTAATGATGGATATCTGCCAAAATAATAATAATTTTGTAAAAATCGTGATTTTCTCTGATGAAGCCACATTTTGCCTTAATGAGGAAGTAAATAAGCAAAATTTTCGTTATTGATCAAATGAAAATCCACAATGGTATAGAGAGGGCCATACGCAGTATAGGGAGAAAATTAGTGTTTGGTCGGGAATCGTTGAGAATAGAATCATCAAGCCATATTTTTTTGAGGGGACATTGAATATTAAGGGGACATTGAATATTAAGAACTTGTACCTGCCTTAATTACACTATTACCAAATCAAGATTTTCCAGATACGTTTGATGATAGACTTTGATTTCAGCAAGATGGAGCTCCTGCCCATTTTAGCGCAAATGTTCGAAGATATTTGGATAATACGTTTTATCATCGTGTGATAGGCCGACGGGGCGAAATAGAGTGGCCACCAAGGTCACCCGATTTAACTCCGCTCAACTTCTTCTTATTGGGCTAAGTTAAAGAGAGAGTATACAAAAATAAACCACAAAATTTAGAAGACTTGAAAATAAAAATAAGAGCCACGATACGGCAAATTACCCCAGATATTGTTACTAACGTCCAAAGAGAGTTTGTGGATAGATTGGGTCATTGTAGAGCTGTGAATGGATACCACTTCCAATATTTATTAAAATAGGCAGGCATATTCCTTTATTGCAAATAATGTTTATTAAATAATACAACATGTTTAAAATTTAAAAAAGTGTCATTTTCGTTTATAAAAACAAACTTGAAATTGATACTGATTTATTGAGACACCCTATACGAATAAGAATATAGTTGGGAATAATAGAAATATCTGTGAACAGGTTAACTTAAAAAAAAACGCTCAAACAATTCAATTTATATTTTTATTTTCATTGAAGATGTCTAATTTTCAATTGTCAATAATTCGTAAACAGTTGAAGATAGGTATAGGACATCATAAACGAAATCTGCTTAGAATCTTGCGTAGAATCAAAAAATGAGATAATACATAGGGTATTTCATTTACAAAAAGGGACATTGACGTGATAATTCATTTATGTAACACAGTAGTGTCGTACTACTTAACACCCTGTATATTTTAGTATTAGCTAAAAAAATGCAGAAATAAAAATAAAAATCGACGTGTCTGAGCGTTTTTTTTTAAGTTAACCTGTTCAGAAATATTTCTATTATTCCAAACTTTATTACCACCCTGTATATGAACAACCCAACTAAAGAAAATCACAAATCTATCGCTAAATTAATAATAAAAATACAAATTAATCAAACAGTATGAAAACCCTGCCAGCACGCTTATTTTCAAATCTTTGAAGTTGTGAAAATAAATGTGTCTCTACGTGTTGCTACTTTTATTTTCTCCGCGTTAAGAATCCCAGTATCGAAATCGCCGTGCTATTTTAAATGTATATAGCTGACTGCGGCTTGTATGTCAACACCGTCTTTTAAGTTGGCTATAATTTTAGCGGCAAAGTATGCTATAATGCATAAAAAACATTTACTTGTACAATATTTTTATTTTCAAATGACACCGAGACAAGAAACCAAATAGACCATATACTATTAGATACAAGACATGCCAGCAATTGTCTGGATGTAAGAAGCCTACGAGGGGCAGATGCTGACTCTGACCACATCCTGGTACGTGCAAAAATAAGGTTCAGAATTTCAAGACAAAAACATGTAATTAACAATCGAACAGAAGCCCAGCTGGAAGAAATAACAACCGAGCAAGACACGATGTGAGGAAACCTAAGGGAGATACTACAGAATTCAGCAGGAAGAATTCTAGGTCTTAGACCGAAACAGCAAAGAAAACAGTGGCTTGATGAGGAATGTAGAAGAGCAGTAGGAGAGAGAAACAATGCCAGAAAAAATATGCTACAGCGAACAACGGAGAACAACATAGCGGAATACACAAGGGCAAGAACAACAACAAGGAAACTTATAAGAAACAAAAATAGAGACTTTCAAAAAATAAAAGTTCAGAGAATCCAAGAATTCCAACAAAACAGGAACGCAAAAGCCTACTTCAGTGAAATAGCGGATGTGAAAAGAGGATACCAACCCCGGGCACAAAACTTTTTAAAAGGAAAAGGACAGCTGATAACAGAGAAAAGCGAAGTAATGAACACCTAGGCACAATAGTTCCACAAACTTTTTAACATTAAACACACAGAAAGAAAATTGGAAGCAACTTTACAATCAGCAGAAGTACAAGACGCACCACCGACCTATCTAGAGATCAAGCAAGCCATACAAAAACTAAAAAATTATAAAGCCCCTGGAAGCGACGGGCTCCCCGCGGAATGCTTGAAACACGGGAGAGAGACCCTGCACCTGCACAGAGCAATACACAGACTTGTCGCAAAGATATGGCATACGGAGAAGATCCCTAATGAATGGAAGGAGGGTGTAACTGTACCAATACATAAAAAAGGTGAGAAGACGAACCCGGAAAATTATAGGGGTATAACACTTATAAATACTACATACAAAGTGCTAGCCAATACCCTGCTGGAGAAATCAAAACCGTATGCCGAGAAAATCATCAGAGACTACCAGTGTGGCTTTAGACAGGGGCGCTCTACTGTGGACGAAATATTCACGATTAAACAGATAATGGAAAAGAGCTGGGAATTTAACCGAGAACTACACCAACTTTTCGTAGATTTTAAACAGGCATACGATAGTGTAACGAGAGCACAACTGTGGGTGGCTATGGAAGAACTGGGATGCCTAAAGAAACTGGTGAAAATGATACAAGTTTGTGTCAATGGATCCAGAAGTAAAGTTAGAGTGGGACAAGAGTACTCAGATGTTTTTAAAATTAATAATGGGCTAAAAGAGGGTGATGCCCTTTCACCACTGCTGTCATCGCACTAAAATATGTTATCAGAAAAGCCGAGATACGCAACCAATCAAACCTTTTTGGAAACAATGCACCAAAATTACTACTGGCGACGTGGAACTGGTTGGCAACAGCAGATTAACCATCAAGAAGACCTTTATCAGATTTGAAAAGAAAGCACACACCATTGGGTTAAGAATTAACGAGGAAAAAACTAAGTATATGCACAAAACCAGAGACAGCAGGAAAAGAGATAGAATAGGACAAAACATCACAATGGCAGCCTATAACTTCGAACAGGTCAAGAAGTTTAAGTAGTTGGGGGCAACATTATCAGAGAATGCAGACGGAACAGAAGAGATAAATTGCAGAATACAAGCAGGGAACAGATGTCTGTCTGCAAAGAATGAGCTCCTCAAATCAAAACAACTGATACAGACAACTAAAATCTCAATCTACAAGACCATAATAAGACCAGTGGTGATGTATGGCTGTAAAACATGGACACTGACCGTGGCAAACGAGGAGAGATTGCGCATATTTGAACGCCGAGCACTAAGGAAAGTATATGGAGCCATCTGGGATGGAACATCGGGACGGTACCGATTGCGTAGCAATAGAGAACTAGAAGAACAATATGGAGCAGTCAACATCGCTAGAGAAGTCAAAGCGAGGAGACTACAGTGGGCACGTAAGGCGTCTTCCTGATGATCGTGGGGTCAAACTGGCTTTTGAGGAGGCTCCTGTAGGAAAACGACGACTAGGTCCCCCACGCCTGCGGTGGAAGGACAATATTGCCAAAGATCTGAGAGCAATGAATATAAATGGAGTGGGTCTGATGTTAGATCGAACACAATGGAGGCATGAAGTCTTGTCGGCAAAAACTCACCCAGGGTTGTAAGCCACGGAGTTAGTAAGTAAGCAAGTAAATATTTTTATCTTGCCGCTTCCCAGATTTGGTTATTAATATTAAATGCATCACTGGCCGAATTTGTGGACTTTGGGTATAGATGTGTGCACTATGCAGTGAGAGTGGTCTGCTGCTTTATTCAAAGAAGTTACGAACGCTTTCTTTAGTCATCGAGGGCGCGGAGTGCCACCCACTATCATCCCTGGGTTCTTGGTACCCGGGACGGACGGCCCCCACCGGCCCTTCCTTTAAGCCGCCACTATCAGCAGACGGAACAGCATTATATTATTCATAAAAGAAATTATTTTAGTTATTTCCAAACCGCTAGATCATCGGCCGAATGAGAGCTGAAATTCGTCCAGTACCACCAGAAATTCTTAACAGACAGTTTATGATACCGCCCCGCTTATTTAGTCGAGTTACATGAAATATATCTTAAATATAAGAAAAAAGCTTAGACATCTAAGGAAAAGGCTATTACCACACGTATCGGGCATAATTCGAAATACCAAATTTTAATAATTTCCGTTTAATTGCTCTCTGCCATTGTGCGACTTTTGAATAACGTGAAACATTTTTTTTTTAATTGCTATAGACGTACCTACATACTATGTTTAAACTTCTTTGTCAATAGTTTTTGTTTATTGTTTTGATGCGCCTAATACAAAACATTCTAAAATGTATTAACAGGACCTGATTTAGAAAAAATACGTATTTTTCCGTAATTTGGCGGACCGTGTTCCGTTTGTTATAACTTGAGAAACACCTGAAGTGGCCGTAAATAAAATAACGTCGTGCCAGAGTTGATTTCGAAGTAACTAGTGCCGAAAATGCTACGCCAATATCACGTCAGTTTAATAGTGGGAGTCTTCATAGTATTAGCGACATCTAAAGGTATTTTCATATCCTTTTGGTCTATTCAGGATGTAACACCATGCATATTTTGCATATAACGAATTTTTAAATATGGCATTTATTTATAAAAGATCACACTACTAAACATTTTTTAGGCTTCTTTTCCTGCAATCATCATCGAGCTCCTTTATACTATGCTGAATCTATAAATTCAAACCGAGGGTTCTGGGGATGGGAATGCTACAACTTTTTTAACTATTTAACTGGTCGATGTCCGCCCAATGAAATGCAGATTTCTTTAGGAAATAACATTAGGAAAGACGTATCTGGAACATATATGGTAAGACACAATAATTCCCAGTGGCAAAGATTTCAAGTTAAAAGTTTATAATCAAATTGTATCTATAGGGTTATTCACCCCTTGAAGGTTTCCCAAATGCCCAAATCACATCAGTATTTTATTTTTTCTAAATGGAGTGGCACGTATATTATTTCATTTTCAATTATTACGATAAAAATAAAAGTAAATGTTATTACGGTTTACCTCACTTAAATCGTACGATTTTTAAAATATTTGGTATTTTGTGAAAACGTAATTTCGTATTTATTTAATGATTAAATTTCCAATATCTGTATTATTTTGTGCCAAATTCACACTGAATTGAACTAGTCAAGTGAGTTTTGTGTCGCACTTGTAAAAATTTGCTAATTCGTTCTAGGTATCCAAAAAGTAAGACTATCTAGTTACAAGTTATAAACGGTCATCAGTTGTTTAATTTTATTACAACGCCCTGTATTTGATATCAACGACAGGTGTTAAATTTATTTAATTCTCTATCGATTGACAAGTGCCCCCGATATAACTAGTTGTTCACTTTGTCATGAAAAATTCAAATATATTGATTTAAACCCAAATTTAATATTTATCGAGTCGACATAGCATTTTGATAAGTCAGAATTACTTGTAAACATAATAGGTTTTCAGTAAAAATACTTGAACTACAATATTTTAAATGTTACTTAAGTAATGACGAAAATAAAAGAATGATGCCAATGCCAGAAACCATTGCTTGCAAATAGTATTGAAAATGACGACTGTTACTGAAACACTCAAACACTAAAACCTTATTTTTTCAAACTCCTTGTTGGTGAAACCTGTGTTAATCTAAATTAAATCCAGACATATAATTCTATTTTTCTACAAAGTAGAAATGTTCTGCTAGATTAAATAAAACCTCAACAATATTCAATACGCAGCTGTAAGCGGCAACTAACAAAGAAATCCATCTCGGAATAATTCTATTTTTATACTATATTGCACCCAAACGACTGCAAAAATATTTTAACGGCTTTAGATGACGGTTAAAATCGGTATTAATCACGAAATATACCACCAATATTAAGTTCGGTTCAAGAACTATTATTTCTCGAGTTAAGATAAAAGGTGCAATATCCTAAAGTTAATCTATTTATAACTTAGAATCTTTTGTCAGATATTGTAATATGCTAATGGGGGCTTTTGTGAAGCGACGACACATTACAGTGTCAGCGGTTGCTTCTACTAACTCTACACATGTTTTAATTGGTCCCCCGCCGTAGCGCCCAGAAAAGTAGGTTGGCCACTTCAATGCATCGGTGAATTTCGGTAACGACTCGCTAACAACATCTTGATGAGAGAAGTTCGCTCCGCGACCGGGTTCCACAGACGCGATTCTGTTTTTGAAGGCACACGAAGTGTGTTGTTTCTCCGTTCTATAATAAAAACTTTCGTAATGCAATTCAGCGAGTAAGTTGTTTCTCTCCTGCTTAGTAGTGGCAAAACTCTTGTGTGTGTTGTTTATGGTTCTATAAGACTTCCTTGAAAAAATAAAGGATTCTTTTTACGTCGGCCTACAACAATTTTATTAGCCTTGTATTGTAACACAAGACGTGTTTCTCTGTTTTTCCTCGTGATAACTAAATAATTCCCACAGATATATAAAGTGTAGTGTATCTAACGTTAAAAGATTTTTATTCGTCAGGTGTAGTATATCTGTATTTTAGGAGGTAAAAAGTGTTGTAGAGGCCTGTTAACAAGTACTAATTCAAATGTAGAAAATAGATTATTTTAGTTTTTGTTAAACGAAGTTTCAATTGAATCTATGCAGTTATAAACTAACCAGCCTTATAATATGGCGAATAGTATACAAATGACGGCAAGCTAGTAAAACCTTATTCGTTATCACCTTCAGTAACATTTGATAACATTTCTGGGCTTATATTATGTTTCGGGAAAATAGAGATAGGCAGATAGTTGAGATATTAATTATTCTAATATTAAGTGGATAAAAACTTACATATAGAAGTAAGAATAATATGAAAATAGATAAATTGGAATAAATACTAATATTTATAAAAAGAAATCTACTATGTACAATACAACAAGTTAATTTTTAAATTTTAGTCATCATGTTCCGAGTAGTCCGATGAACTATCGTCGTTGGGGTCCAGAGAAATAACAAGAAACTCTACAGTATTTTCTAGCATGTTATCAGCTTCCCACATCCTTTCTTCTATTTCAATCACGAATTGGACGCACTTACTACATTTTTCACAATCCACTATCTTTATTCCCCCTCGCAAGAGGTTTCCAACGTCTCTCATTTTAAAAATGGTGTTATGCCTTACCAGAAACCCTTTTACTTGGACCCACACCAGCTCTATGGGGTTTAATTCACAGTAATATGGCGGAAGGCGAGGTACCGTTATATTTCCGCCGACAATAAATTTTGTACAACTTTACAATCTCCAGTAGCTCTTTTCTCCGCATATCTTTATGAAATGGCTTCTTATTTACAGTAAGCCGATGATGTAGGTAGGTATTTCTTTTTTTTTAAGTAGAACGAGTGTATGACTATTATGATAGCAGTCTTTTCATCCTCGTTTATTACAGTTTCTTTTCTTCCTGTAATTCTCTTTGGTGACCTGATGAAGTCGCGTTTATCTTCGTGCACAAGTCGGTATATTGTTGACTGTCCAACTCCAGTCATATTCGAATACATTTCAACTATTTTTGTAACTCTGAATGTTATATTAAATACCAATTGGACTACGTCTATGGAATACGGCGAAGACTACTGGGTTTTATAGTCCAATAATTATTTATTACTCTCTCACATTAGGTTTCTTGGTGCTTTTTTAACTTCAAGTTTTTGTTCATCATAAGACTTTGAAATTTGAGTTTAAACACAATAGTTTATGTAATGATTTAAATAAATCGATTTTTCTCCTAACAATAGTTTGGAGGAAAGAACAAAAAAAAGGCATATCAGCTAACTCCGCAAATGAATAATCTGTAATTTTTATATTAACCATTGGTTGGTTTCTTGATGCTTTTTCAACTTTAGGTTTTTGTTTATCATAAGACTACTTTGATGCTTTAGCTTAAACACAAGTCGAGGCTTGAGGTCACATTTGGTCGGTCATAGCTTCTTTATAACACATTTAAGGACGTACAATGATATGAGCTCATTTTCGTAGTTTCATATATAGAACATTATCTTGAAATATACGGACGAAGTTTCCGGACACCCTGTATAGGTGCCTATTCTTACTTTACCTTTTTTCCTTTTTTATATCACTTACTAATATCTCCAATCTACAATAAGTGCATTTAAATGGTTCAGGTTAGTTCTATTGGTTTCCTCCACTGATAACTGATGTCGATTCAAATAATAATGATTAATACTATAATCTATTTCTTAAAGCGAAAGAGTAATACATCATTATTGAACTATAAACCCCAGTGGTCTTAGCCGTATTCCATAGGCGTAATCCAATTATTATTTCATATAATATTCGGAGTTGCAAAAATAGTTAAAATGTATTCGAGTAAGACTGGTCACCAAAGAGAAGTACAGGAAGACAAGAAACGATAATAAATGAGGATGAAAAGACTGCCATCAGAAGAATCATACACTAGCTCTACTTAAAAAATGAAATACCTACCTTAAACAAAATAATATCTGAAATGAAAAAGGATGATTTCATTGCACCCATGGGTAAGAGGAAGCTATGGAAAACTTGAAGAAAATGAATTTTTGTTATTAAAAAATTCAAAACAGAAGATCACTTTTAACAGAGAAAGACGAAATAATCTGCTGGCGATTGAGGGCAGATAGACAGTTTCGAAGAGATAACAGGAATATCTATTATATGGACGAAACTTGGTTAAACGAAGGTTATACTGTTGGCAAAATATGACATGATGAACATATAAAAAGCGCGAGACAAGCTTTCGTGGAAGGATGGTCAACTGGAATAAGAGCACCCTCGGGAAAAGGTAAAAGATTAATAATTACTCATATTGGTAACAAAAATGGATTTGTCGATGGCGGCTTACTAGCATTTAAATCAAAACGAACTGCAGACTATCATGAAGATATGAACGCTGATGTCCTTGAAGAATACTTCCAACAAATGCTACATCTTATTCCTCCTGGGTCTGTTCATGGATAATGCCAGCTACCACTTAAGAAAATCCGATAAAATACCAACGTCTTCTTGGAAAAAAAATGACATCATTCATTGGCTTACTGTAAATAAGAAGCCATTTTATAAAGATATGCTGAAAAAAGAGCTAATTGTAAAGTTGAATAAACCTCTTTGTACGAAATTTGTTGTCAACGAAGTCGCTTCAAAACGAAATATAACGGTACTTCGCCTTTCGCCATATCACTATGAATTAAACCCCATAGAATTGGTCTGAGCGCAAGTAAAAGGATTTGTAGCAAGGCATAACACCACTTTTAAAATGAGAGATGTGGGAACCTCTTGCAAGAGGGAATAAAGACAGTGGATTATGAAAAATGGAGTAAGTGCGTCGAACATGTGATTGAAGTAGAAGAAAGAATGTGGGAAGCTGATAACATGCTAGAAAATGTAGAGCCCCTTATTATTTCTCTGGACCCCAACGACGATAGTTCGTCGGACTACTCGGAACATGATGACTAAAATTTAAAAATTAAGTTGTTGTATTGTACACAGTAGATTTTTTTTATAAATATTAATATTTAAACTACCTGTAGTAACGCTGCTGTTACTACAAGTAGTTTTCATTTCATTCACAAACTGGTCTTTCTATTGTATAAGGGCGATCATAATTTAGGACCGATTCGGGGTATACACGTATTAAATATCTGAAATACGGAATTTTTAAAAACTATCATTGCAATTTACCTGAAATTTACAATGCAACCTTTAAGTTGTCTACACTGCTTAGTGGATCCTGTCATTGCAAATTTACATTTTATTGCTCTCTCGCATTAAGAAACAAATTATAATTAATAATCGCTATAGCATTATATTCTCAAATTTTAGGTAATAACAAGCTCTGCTCCACCATTTGCCCTAGGTCGATACAACACAAGTTTTAGTATCAACAAATTGCAACCCTCCAAAGCTTCTGATAATCACGAATATGGTATCACCAATAATATTGAAAACGTGGCCATTTATCCAAAATCCCCAACAATGGAACAGTATCATCAGGAAATTGTTCTTCCATCTACCTATGAAGATCACGAAATGTTTAATGAAATATTGGTAGACAGGCTTGGAAATAACTTTGAGATTCAACACGACGTGATTGTGAATGATTTTGGAATTTTCCAGGACTTGGAGGGGTGATGAACGAAAAATAAATTTTATTGATATAAGTGCGGATTAGTGTGATTGTTTTGTACGTAATTTATTATTGTTATTGTTGCGTATTTATTTTAATAAATCAATTTGTTAAAAAAAAATGTAGTAGTAATTGTTGAAGAAACGAAGGATCAACATTCAAAACATACCTTATTTTAATTTATTGCTTTGTGATGTATTTTTTATTCTAACTTATTTCGTGACTTCCCTAACAACTCTGGAACGAGTTCTAATATAATATGTATAAAGTTAAAATTTTACAAGTATGAAAAATCTTAATAGCTTAATTTCTATAATTTTATTTCATTACCTCATTTATTATAAACTAAATATGTTTCTAACAATTTGGTATAAAAAATTCCCGATGCATTTGTTGGCGTTAATTCTCCAATGGGAACTTGATAACCGTTGCAGTTTTTCTCTTTTTCAATATCATCTAAGGTTGAGCATTTTGTTGCCATGTGAGGATTATCATAAAGAATAGAACTTGCATAAATTTTCCAGGAACGCCCATGACTACAAGCTTCGATAAACTAAAATTACAACATTAATAAATTCAAGATATTTCACTTCAACAGGTCTTTAAAATACAAATTTAAAGTGAATGGGTTTATTTAATGGTGTATTCTGGTTGACCGCTAATTATTCGTACACTGTCAAGAGAACTTATTCCTTGTGTAAAAATTTTAGGATCTAACCAAACTTACCTTAGTCTAAAAGTTCCAATAACCGCCACACCCTGTATGATTATTGTTTTAAATGAATATCTTTCTTCTTGTCTTTACTATACAGTGTGTATCAGCCAAATGGAATAAATTCGATAATAAATACATGGGGGAGTGACCAAAGAAACGCTCGAACACGTCGATTGGTATTTCTAGTTGTGCATTTTTTTCAATAAAAACTTTTTATACAGGGTGTGTCATGTAACAGTGGCCAATACTAACTTTCTTATTTTAAATGCAACACCCTGTATATTATGCAATTTTTGGATTCTTCAGAAAATTTTAGACATATTCTACGTACAATATCGTCCTTTACCTATCTTCAACTGTTTCGGAAATATTAAGTGTTTTCAGATTTATTGCAAAAATTAACAACACACTAAAAAACTAATAAGTAATACTGTTTATTTCTTGATAATGTAAAAAACAAAAAACAAAACATTAATTTGTCAGATTTATTACTGTTTGGTTTTTGATTTCCACCAAGACATTTCCTAAGGTCATTTGGCCAATGGCCGACCTACTAATTTCTGATCTACTTAATATTTTTAAACCAAAAAATAATGATCCTAAAAAAAGTGGATTTTCATACAAAAACTTTTCCAATAAAGGATCGAGCTAAGCGAAGCAACAATAATTAATTATTCCTCCGGGCTCGACCATATTTTAAACCAACCCCATAGGTTTATATGACAGTAGAAAACTATATACAGTGAAAGCAAAAAGGTTGGAACAAATTCATTTGAAATTCAACCTTTAATTTTTCGAAAAAATGCTCGGACTCGTCGATTTTTATTTTTTGTAGGGCATTTTCTAAAATTATTTTCATTTATGCAGGGTGACTCAAAAAAGAGATTTCATGTGACTCTTTAATTTTTTAAGTTAAAACCCCCATTTTTTATGTTATTTTTGAATTCTACGTAAAATTTTGATCATACTTTATGTATTATAACCTATATGTAAATTAAGCTGTTTTATAAAAAAATCAATTCAATTGAGAAAAAATTATATTTATTTAATTTTGAATAATAAATGTTTCAATGACAAAACTATGAAATAGCACTTTAATAAAAAATGTTGGAATTGACCACCAGCAACATCCTGGCAATATCCGAGGTGATGTTCGAATTCTTGCAAAACATTGTGCACTATTTGAGGTTCTATCAATCTTATTTCCTCTCTTATTCCTGCTTTAAGGTCGCCAATATTGTTCGGTCTGTTGATATAAACTTTAGATTTTAGGTATCCCCACAGATAATAATCTAATTGGGGTGAAATCATGGGATCCGGCCGGCCATTCTATTGGACCCCGTCGATCAATCCACCTCCCAGGAAATACAGTATCTAAATACTTACGCACTGGGCGAGTATACTGGGCTGGTGCTCCATCCTGTTGATACCAGAAGGTATCATTGAGAATATCACGATTTTCTCGATTTGAATACAGCACAGCAAGAGCAGGTATCAAATCGAATTCTAAAAATTCTGCATATTTCCCTTCGGTCAAGGTGCCGTCAAAGAAAAAGGGACCCAAAATTCTATTTCCAATAATTCCAGCCCAGACATTTACTTTTTGGGGATATTGCGTGTGGCACTCCATTATCCAGTGCGGGTTTTCTGTAGCCCAATATCTGAAATTTTGCTTGAGGCAAAATGTTGCCTCATCAGAGAATAAAATTCCTCGTGAAAATTGAAGATCAACTATACATCTCTCCATCATTATTTTACAAAATTGCATTCTTCTATACGGGTCGTCCTCATTAAGTTCACGAACTAACTTTACAAGAATGCGATTTATATTTATACAAATTAGGAGAGGGGCTGAGTGCACCATCAAAGATTAAGAAATAATTTTTTTAATTTTTGTACTTAGTGCAAGTTTATTGAATAAAAGCATATCCGTAGAGCGCTTTCGGCAGTTACGCCATCATCAGTACTACCTACAAAGCAAGAAAGGAAGAAAGAAAAATCAACAATTGTGAAATTTAACGAATCTTTGAAGGTTAAAGTTAATTAAAAATCTTAGATAAAAGTCAATGTAAAAATTCTCACCAATTTCTGGTTACTTACTTTGTCATAAAATATAACTAACCACAAAACACAACATACAGGTATATGTATAACAATTAAAACATTAAAATTGGGGCCTAAAGGCGATGTAAATTACATGATGATATTAAAAAACTTTAAAAGCGTCCATTTTATTAGAGGGAACTAACCTTGATGATCTAAAAAGCATGTACCAATATGTCAATGGTACTCCCTGCACACACTAGCATGCGTGGTACATGCTTTTTAGATCATCAAGGTTAGTTCCCTCTAATAAAATGGACGCTTTAAAAGTTTTTTAATATTATCATGTAATTTACATCGCCTTTAGGCCCCAATTTGAATGTTTTAATTGTTATACATATACCTGTATGTTGTGTTTTGTGGTTAGTTATATGTTATGACAAAGTAACGAGAAATTGGTGAGAATTTTTACATTGACTTTTATCTAAGATTTTCAATTAACTTTAACCTTCAAAGATTCGTTAAATTTCACAATTGTTGATTTTTCTTTTTTCTTTTCTTGCTTTGTAGGTAGTACTGATGATGGCGTAACTGCCGAAAGCGCTCTACGGATATGATTTTATTCAATAAACTTGCACTAAGTACAAAAATTAAAAAGAAATTCTTTCTTAATTTATATTTACGTAAATAATTCAATACAGATCCTTGACTAATTTTGTTCTCGTCAGCAATAGGGCGACTAACTTTATGATTGTTCTCTTGAACGGATAATAGCACATTCAACTGCACTTCTTCTGAGATAGTAAAACGGTCCTTCGCATAATTATCTCTTACATGGCCCAAATCTCTATATTTTTTTTTTAATTTTACTTACAGTTGATCGAGATATCGGCACTCTATTTGCTTATTTATTGTTAAACAATTCGCAAACTTCCATTTGAGTACGCATCCTGTCTCCATAGCCAATCATCGTTAGAATTTCTATGCGCTATTTTTCTTTTACTGGTACCATTTTAAAGTTTAAAAAAATTACTTTTATTAGGATATTTTATACGAATGCTTAAATTAGAGATGAAACGGATATTCGGAAACTATCCGGCATCCGGCCTAAATTTAATATCCATTTAATATCCGGCCGGATGCCGGATAGTAGCTTAATATCCGGCCGGATACCGGATATTCAATAATTACGACACAATTCGTGACAATTCCCTAAAATCAACTTTAATACATATATCTTTTTGTGGTAAATAATAACAAAATGGCTTAGAATTATGACTTGCTTTTATTTAAAGCTGAAGAAGTTACAAAAAGTCACAAAGAACAAAAAATAACCTTCTGAAAACCTAAAATTATCTTAATTCTTAATACTCAAAATAAACAAGTGGTAAATTATGGTGAATAGAGACCAAATTTTCAGAGTTTGCAGGCAACAGGCGATTTCGCTTGTTTTTTTTTTGTACACAAGCCAGCTTCGGAAAACAGTCTCTCGCTATAAACACTGCTGCAAGGAGCTGAAAGGTACACTTTGGCAAACTTGGTCAAATATGGATAGTGTTTCGAGTTAACTGACCACCAAGTGTAAGGGTCGCGGCTGCGATCAATTCGAACTGTCTTCAAATAGTAGTCGATCTCGTTTGCAATTGAGTTTTTTTTCCCTGATCGCGACATTGACTATTGTTTTAATTTGCTACTTCATCAAAACAATTCCAAAATGTGTCGTGAGATTCGCAAGTAACATTTAAATTAGTTTCATTTTCTCAAACTCTTTTAATAGGTATTGGAGACCCCGATGAACTACCGCTGTTAGAAGACTCGTCGCAAGTCATTTTTAGGTATTCCAATAAGATCTTCTGTCGCGCTCTTTCAGCTTTAACCGTTCCCAAATAGTTTGTTTTAAATCTGGGGTCTAAGAAAGTTGCAATAAGGTAAGTCGGATCTTCACTCAAGGAGCTAAAGCGAGATTCCAATTCAGCTTTTAAGGAGGCTCTCATTTGAGTTAAGTCAGCTGTTCGTTGCGCAGTATCATTGTTGTCCAAGTATTTTTTTAATGCAGCTACATGTAGTATAACTTCGGATATGCGACGGTCGACTCCTCACAGCAGGCGCTAGACGTTGGGCCGGATATTCGGCCGCCTGATATCCGGCCTCGAAGCTCGCCGGATATCCGGTATCCGTTATCCGGCCAAACAACTATCCGTTTCATCTCTAGTTTAAATACACTTTTGATAGGGAATCAACATCAACGTCAATGTTAAGCAACGTACGTAACAGAAAAGATACTGATCATTTCAATTCCTCTAACCACGCCTACTGTCTGAAATTGTGTGTAAAAAGACGAACGATAACAAAATACAAACAAGATCTCGCAAAAAGTGGTAACACAGGTGGGATTCACCTTTTAGAGCCGATCTACCTTTTTTTATTATTAAAAAAAATTTAAAAAAAAAAAGAAACTGTATCGGATTGGATACGAACTCGAGACCTTTAGAGCCATGTCGTGTATAACTGGTTGCCTGGTAATGTTTGGGCAGGCGTTTTTAGAGGAATTGAAATTATCAGGATCTAGCCACACATACAGAAAAGTGATAGAAATTTATACAGGGTGTAACTAAATAAGTGTAAAACATTTAAGGGGCTGATTCCTCATCGAAAAAAAGATAGGATCTTTCATATAAACAAACTTTATTGGAGCATCCCTTATTAAGATACAGCCCCTTAAAGGGGGTACATAAAATTTGTTTAACAATTTTTTTCACAAGCACTAAAAAAGTTACAATATTGAAATTAACCTGACATTTTCTACTACCAAAAAGACACTTAGCCAGTAATTTATTTGGTTTACCCCATGGTTGTAAGGGGTGGAAAACGCAACCCCTAAAATTTATTTCCAATGCAACTTTTTGTCTTATTATTTGTTTACCATTTAAAAATTAATTTCCGATAGCCTATTTCATTCTAAACAAAAAATGTTTCTTGAATTTTTTGCCCAAAATAAACCAGTTCGCAGCAAAAAATTATTTTACGACCAAGGTACATATCGCCATAAAACGAAAATACGAAACTAATTTATCTAGTAGGCCGCTATTAGCGATAGTGACAATTAAATTGGTATCAAGCTGTCAGTTTGTAAATTTTTGAGATTGAAGTAATACTAATTGTGTATTGTTGTTCTGTCCTTAATTTGTTACTTTAATAATTCACTTGTTATTAAAATGGCATACACAAATGAGGAAATGGCTGATATGCATTACGTTTACGGTCTGTCGCAGGGGAATGGGTTAGAAGCTTCTAGAAGATATGCTGAAATGTATCCTCAATGGCAGCATCCTTCACATAGAATATTTGCCCGACTTCATCAACGATTACGAGAATATGGCTCATTCGACAAAAGAACGCAGGATTGTGGTCGCCATCGAGAAGTAAGAACACCACAGCTTGAGGAGGCAGTACTTAATTTGATTGAAGAACAACCTACTACCAGTACTAGAAATATTGCTTTCCAGCTAAATGTGGATCATATGACGGTATTTCGAATTTTAAAGGAACAGCTCTTATACCCTTACCATCTGCAACGAGTACAGGCACTGTTACCGCGAGACTTTCCGAACCGTCTTGAATTTTGCAATTGGATGATGGAAATGATTAGAAGAAATCGTGACTTTCTGAAGACGATCGAATTCACAGACGAATGTAGTTTTTCTCGGGCCAAGATTATTAATTTTCATAATTACCACATATGGGCTGATGAAAACCCTCACGCTATTGTCGAAAGTAACCATCAAGAACAGTTTTCTCTTAACGTGTGGGTCGGAGTTATTGGGGATTATTTAATTGGGCCTCATTTTCTACCTCCTCGATTAAATGGTGATTCATACGTTCAATTTTTAAGATAAGTGCATCCCGTACTGCTGGAGGAAGTTCCTTTGGGCGTTAGAAGGGATATGTTTTTTATGCATGATGGGGCTCCCGCCCATTTTAGTCAAGTAGCACGTCAGCATTTAACTGAAACATACGCAAATCAGTGGATAGGTCGAGGAGGACCACAGAATTGGCCCGCTCGATCCCCGGATCTCAATCCTCTCGATTTCTCTACTTGGGGCCATTTACAGCATTTGGTTTATCGTACTCCTGTTCGCGATGTAGAGGACTTAAGAAACCGCATCATCGATGCATGCAGGGTAATAAGAGAGACTCCAGGAATATTTGAGTGAATACGTGGCTCAATGCGCCGACGTCTAGATGCATGCGTAATGTCTGAAGGTAGACATATTGAACATTTACTATGATTTCTACATGTTGTATGTTTTGTTATTAATAAATTAGTTTTGTTTGTTCCCCTTTCATCATTTAATGCAGGTAGTAACTACAAAATAACAATAAACCCAGTTCGCATTTATGACGATGTATCTCTGTAGTTGTTCGTAAAATAATTTTTTGCTGCAAACTGGTTTATTTTGGGCAAAAAATTCAAGAGACATTTTTTGTTTAGAATGAAGCAGGCTATCGGAAATTAATTTTTAAATGGTAAACAAATAATAAGACAAAAAGTTGCATTGGAAATAAATTTTAGGGGTTGCGTTTTCCACCCCTTACAACCATGGGGTAAACCAAATAAATTACTGGCTAAGTGTCTTTTTGGTAGTAGAAAATGTCAGGTTAATTTCAATATTGTAACTTTTTTAGTGCTTGTGAAAAAAATTGTTAAACAAATTTTATGTACCCCCTTTAAGGGGCTGTATCTTAATAAGGGATGCTCCAATAAAGTTTGTTTATATGAAAGATCCTTTTTTTTTTTCGATGAGGAATCAGCCCCTTAAATGTTTTACACTTATTTAGTTACACCCTGTATTAACGGTTTCAAAAAATTTTATTATGTTTAACTCTTAATATTTACAGTTTTAATGAAAATACATGAAATGTGATCAAAATTTTACGTAGAATCCAAAAAGAAAATAAAAAATGGGGTTCAAATTTTAAAAAATTAATTAAATAATTAAAGGGGCACATGAAATATTTCTTTTGAGTCACCCTGTACAAGTTAAAGTAACTTTAAAAAATGCCCTTCATAAAATAAAAATCGACGGGTGCGAGCGTTTTTTCGAAAAATTAATGGTTGAATTTTAAATGAATTTGTTCCAACCTTCTTGCTCTCACTGTATATAAATGCACGAAATCAAGACAGGAACAGACATATGCGCTTTAAGGAAGATCAAAAGAGACAAATATTAGGACGAAATTGTCGACGACTTGCAAATTAAAATCTCTTTCGGCGCTCGCGTGTTCCGTCCGTCGCCGGTTAATCCGTCTTGGGTGCCGGCCCTATGGAAATACATTGAAACCGCTGAAAAAATTAAACATATAGTTATTGGACACCAACGATTACAGTTATTAGCCCCCTATCTAATAACTGTATAGAAAATGTGTTTAAGAAAAATTGCAAATAAATTAACTTATTACTAGTTAATATACAGTAAAACATTGTATTCTTTTTTTATTACAGTTATTGGACACCTGTCCAATATTAGAATTTATGCTCATTTCGAATCCAATTATTGGAGACCAAATTTTTAGGTTATAATTTTCCAATAATTGAAAAACTTGGTAATAAACTACTTATATTTTTAAATAAAGTATATGGCTGTATCAGTAAATATATATTTAAAAAACAACTAAACGCTAGGATTAATATTTTTTTTTATGTTTATCCTTAACCAAAAAATTTGAAATTCCGTAGCTGTCGACACATACATGTTTAAGGTCACAACAGAGCTGTCAGTTGAAAATAATGGCATGCGCTTTAAAGCAATTTAAGATTAAAGAACACTCTTTCCATCTAGCAAATAGTACTTTAATTAGATAAATAGGAAAACTCATTTACAATCGAAATGTCCAATAACTATGGCATGTCCAATGACTATAGGGTTTACCCTACATGAAAGTGAAGGACGTTCTCGAGATACATTTTTTCCTAATTCGTCTTAAGTTTAAGTTTTCTTTTTATTTTGAATAGTCTTAACACAAAAACGTCCTTTGGAAGACTGTCCGTTTTACGATTTTTTAAGTTTTCAATTGTGTATTAACAGATTTCCTAGGAAAACAAAGATTTTAATATTAATTGACATTTTAAAAGTATTTATTATAATTTTAAGAGTGTGTTGTTGTTCAGTTGGTAAAATCCAGCCATAAAATAAAGATGTCCGGAACTGCTCGCATCATATCGTTAACACGTTATAAACCATGCACGAACTACTGAACAGCAATATTAACGCACCACTAAAAATTTCAACGGTTTTGATATTTATATATCTTCCAAACCTATTGTCCGATTTAAATGATTTTTTTTGCACATAGGTTTATCCTTTAGGAATATTACTGTACTCGCAATTTTTGTTCGGAAGTTAATTTTCATGGGATACTGGGTGTAACAAACATGTTGTGTTTTCTTCCCAAAATTTGAAACACCCTGTGGAATATTCTAGGATTCATACAATATGGCATAGTAATTCCAACGTGAGCCACGTGATTTCTCAACGTTTTGTTTTTTGGTTCAATTAGTTGTGTTCAATAATAATGAAGATAGACATTTTCTTAAATCAGCTTGTTTATTAATCATAAATCACACTTTCATGGATACCTTGATTAACAAACATAATTAGGCTATGTGAGAAAATGTCAAAGTAATTGTCAGCGGGGTTTGTATTTTTAAAATTATTTCAATTTGATTTAAATATTGTTTGAAATCGTAAGTTAATAAATTTTGATTTTTCGCTGTTGGGTGAAAATGGAGCGCGTTACAAGAAATTTGACCCGTGACGAGTGTGTTCAAGCAGCGACTTCACATGGCGAAGGAATGAGCTACCATGCCATTGGTTTGAGGTTGGGAGTTACCTATACTACAATATCCCGTGTTGTTCAACGCTTCAGAGAAACCAATGACTACCATAGACGTCCTGGGCTAGGCAGGCCTCGAGTCACTACAGTGGCTTAAGATCGTTTCATTGGATTACGTGCTTTAAGAGAACGATTTACCACGTCGAGAAATATTTTAATCGAACTTAGTGCCTTTCATAACAACCAACCGAGCACTGTGAGGAGACGTCTAACCGAGCAAAACTTGCATATTAGAGTACCAGCGACAGGCCCCGCATTAAACGCAGATCACCGTAGAGCTAGATTACAATTCGCTACACAGCATGTAAACTGGACTATTGAGGACTGGGGGCATGTTTTGTTTACGGACGAATCTAGGTTTTTGCCTGTATAGCTCCGATCGACGTCTAAGAGTGATTCGAAGACCAAACGAGCGATATGCCCAATGCAACATACGTGAAACAACTTTATTTAATGGAGGCTCTGTGATGGTTTAAGGAGGAATTTCCTTAACAGCGCGGATAGATCTTGACGTGGAGGTTCGTTAAACAGCGAAAGTATATTTCTGATATTTTATCTGAGCACGTTGTACCTTACGCTCCTTATATCGGCAATAACTTTTTGTTAATGCACGACAATGCGAGACCACACGTAGCGCGTATTGTAACCGAATATTTGCAAGAGGTAAATATTCAGATTCTCCATCGCGTAGTCCAGATGTTAACCCAATCGAGCATATGTGGGACGTTATTGGCAGAAATTTAAGATGTCGTCAGCCTCCCCCAGCAACCTTGCAAGACATAGAAAGGATAGTTGTTGAAATTTGGAATGAAATTGAACAAAATCAAATTGAAAACCTAATTTTGAGTATGCCACGCCAATGTGCAGCCGTTATTAGAAGTAGAGGCGGAAACACACGCTACTAATTAATCTTCATTTTTATAACATAATTATTTATTAATCTGTTTATTTGTTATTTCTTGTTAGTGCCATTTTTTTAAAGTTACGTCTTATGATTTTCTAATAGAAATGTATACTGGAATATAAAATCGACTATCTTCATTAATATTGAACACAACTAATTGAACCACAAAACAGAACGTTGAGAAAACACGTGACCCACGTTAGAATTACTATGCAATAATTTACGTATCCTAGAATATTCCACAGGGTGTTTCAAATTTTGGGAAATAAAACACAACATATTTGTTACACCCGGTATACCATGAATATTAACTTCCTAACAAAAATTGCGAGTACAGTAATATTCCTAAAGGATAAACCTATCATGTGCAAAAAAAAATATTTAAATCGGACAATAGGTTTAGATGATAATATATAACATCAAAATTGTTGGAAATTTTTAATGTGCGTTAATATTGCTGTTCAGTGTATATTACAGACCGGGTAGCAAGGTGAGCTTGTGTGAAAAAAGTAGCCAGGCAGTTTACTTCTCTGAATAAGTTTTTAAATTTTTGCTGTTTTTGGTAAGTATTTTAAAATTAATTATCGAATGCTAAATTTTATTAGCGTATACTTATTATGACGCGTTTTAGTAACGCAGTAAAATTGATTTTTACGTCATTTTTGAACAGATTTGCTTATTTCATATTTTTGATTTATCGGCCCTCAATACAACCTAACATTTTTTTATATCATTTTGTACAAAAGGAGGGCCATATTATGTCTGACATTTTTGATGTTTATGATGCGATATGTTGTTTTTGTTACCGAAATAATAAACTATATTTCTTTTACTCTCTACAATGGACGAAATATTTCAAATTCTGAAGGAGAAGTTAGGAATGATAGGAAGAAAGCCTTAAATTTAAATAAACTTAAAAAAATACTTAAAAAAGAGAAAAAAAAAACAAAAAAAAAAAAGAAACTAAAAACGCAAAAAATTACGGAAAAATAAAACAAAACTGATAGTCAAGTTGGTACTACTACTAAAAAGAAAAAGACAAGTTAATCAGAATATTATACAAAAATCCAAAGTTGGCCAACCAATATCGAATGCGGTTGAAAAACTAAACAATTCTAATGAGAACCCAAAAATAAAAACCAATATGGCTGAAAAAAGAGTTCACGAATTACAAATACAATTAAAAAAATTAAGAATACTTATTAATAAAACTAAAAAAATTAATGTAAAAAAAAAATTAATTCGGAGAGACAAATCTTTGAAAGAAAAAAGAGAAAACATAAAAATAAGGGTACAATTGCATAGACTTTTATTGTCAGAAGAACAACTTATAGAAAAACGAAGGCAGGATAAGGAAAATAATTCACAAACAACAAATTGGATTGATTTAAGTATAAGAAAACTGTCGTCAAAAAAGTCACTACAACGAAATGAATGAAACGTCAATAGTCAAAGATATAGAGACAAAAATAGGTTACAAAATGAAACAGACACGTATCTTGAGGGAAAATTCCCTTCCCTTAACTGAAGATGAACAAGATCTAAATCCACCACTTTTGGACAACGATAATGAAGACAACCATGTGGAAGGCAGAAAGTTAAAAAAAAAGTAGGACCAGTTGCTACTCAAAACTAAAAGATTCGGAGAAAGAGATATAATAACTTAAAAAATCGTTAGGGAAGTATAAAAAGCATATTCAAAGATTTAATTTAAAATGTAGACTACTCAAATAATTACAGATTAGGACTTGCCTAACAAAAAAGTAAATAAAGTGACTGCTGATATAAATGTTTCCCCAGGTAAAAGAGGAACGCCGTATATTCGGTGAAACTTTGGGAAATCACTTTTTGAAAATGCTAGAAAGCTGGAAACTCAAAAAGACAAAGATGTTTTTGGAAAATAATTAGCGGTAAAATATTAAAAAATGGAGAATGGTTGTATGGACAACATCTGGCTGAATGGCTGATCAGCACATGCCAATAAACTTAAAAAAAAAAGAGTAAATTGATTTTGTATAAAATGCACAGAAAGCAGTTAAATGGCCTTAAAATATTGCAATATGACAATATGACAGAAAACAATGCAGTAGTGAAATTAGCAATGATATAAGAACATTTATAATCGAGTTTTGAGAAAAGGACGATAACACGGAAATGTGCCCCGGGAAGAAGAACTTTGTTGTCAAGAGAAAATTAAAAAGGCAGAAAAGAATTTTTCTTGATTCATTTAAAAATCTACACCAAATATACTTGGCAAGTGAACAAAGATACAAGATTTCGATGCCGACTTTTTGGAGATATAGACCCTTCTTAATTGTTTTACCAAAACAATGCGATAGAGAAACATGCATGTATGCAAATATGGAACTGATGATTTGAAAAATGTTTACCAAATCAATATCTGCCAATCGTCCAAATGACCTTCTGAAAGAATTGATCTGCGATGAGAAAGATATAAATTGCAAGCTTAGGGGCTGCCAAAGATGCAAAGGAAAAGTTTGTAATTTAAATACTAGAGATGCGAGTGGGCTCCACAAGTGTATGTAGCCAGTGGAAGTCAACATTAGAAAATTGAAGTATTAGGCGATAAATACAAAATAAAAACTAACCTTAACTTTAATAAATTACAATTATTAGTATTATGTTTTAATTCAGAACCATCAAATAAAGTTTACAGACATGTCAACTATACTTTAAATTAAAGCATTAGTTTATTGTGATATGCTCCATTCCACAATAATTCGTTGATTTCCCGACCGCAATAAAATTTAAACCCAGCTATAAATAAGTGCCTTTTGAAAGGGTACAGGTCCTGATTACCTACTAATTTCAATAGTTTAGGTTAGCTATTTTCAACAAAACAACAAATATAAAATAATAGGTAAGTATCTTTATTTTAATCATGTAATTAAATAGCTATTAATATTTTATACAAAAATACTAATCTACACTATTATAATATCATCTATGCCTAAACTAATTATTAAGGGCCTTACGTTACTATTAATTATGTTATTATATTGGTATATTAGGTAGGTTAATAGCAAATTGCAGGTGTTCAATATAAAGCAGAGTCTTTTCATCTTAGTCCATCAGTCGTTTAGTGTTTGTCAAGCTGTGCGTTAAAGGTATTTTCGTGTGTGTTATCGAGCATCCAAAATATGTCAGATCTGTGTGAAACTTCAGATAATATTGCTTCCGGAAGTTATGGTGTAACGAAGAAAAAACATTTATCACTTGATGCCAAAAACATCATAAAGAACGTTTGCTGTGCCCTTTTAGAAAAAGGGTATGACCGGAGTGCAAGTTTTAGTGAAACGAGTATTTTGACCAAAGTTGCAATAACGACAGTAAAAGATATAGTGACCAAACCCATCCAGCCAAGGAAAAACGGTGTGACAGCGGAAAATTGAGAAGCATCGAAGAAGCTGATAAAGACTTGATTCGGAGGAAAATTTATGACATGTACAGTAAACAAATAGTCCCAACAATAGATACGCTAAAAAAAGGTACTTACAGCAGACGAAACCGACATTTCATGTGGCAGGACAAGCCTTTGGAGAATAGTAAAAGCAATGGGTTTTCAATATCGTACCATTGACAAAAGACAAGTACTAATGGTATCGCAGCGTTTACAAGTATGGCGTAGAGATTATTTGAATCTTATCAGACAATATAGGGAAGAAAATCGTTCAATTATATACTTGGACGAAACTTGGTTTGATACCCACGACACTCCTAAAAAAGGTTGGAGCGATTCAACAATCAAATGTGAAACTAAAGCTCCCTTAAACAAAGGACAAATAATTACGATATTACATGCAGGTTCAGAAAATGGATTTATTCCGAACGCTCTATTATTATCTGCGAAGAAAATTGCAAATTCATCTTTGGATTACCATCAAGGCACGGATGCTACATTGTTTGAAGATTGGTTTCAGAATCGTCTGCTTCCGAATGTGCCCAAAAATAGTGTTATTGTGATGGACAACGCTAGTCACCACAGTCGCCAACTAAGTAAAGTGCCGAATTAAAATAATACAAAAGTGGAAATTCAAAACTATATGATGGAAAATAATATATATTTCGAGGAAACCTATACAAAAAAGGACCTTTTAAATGTTTTAAAAACATTCAATATTGAAAAAGAATATATCTCTGACAATCTCGCAAATGCTAATGGTCACACAGTTTTACGCCTCTCTCCGTATTACTGTATTTTTAACCCAATAGAACATATATGGAGCCAGTTAAAGATGATGATTAGAAGAGAAAACACATCCCCTACACTAAGTAGTTCTGTTATAGAATTAATTAAAAAATGTGTAAATAATATCCCAGTAGAAAGTTGGAAAAATTCTGTGAGACACGTGATTCAAGTCCTATAACATAATTAATAGTAACGTAGGGCCCTTAATAATTAGTTTAGGCATAGATGAACACGATAGTGATAGTGAAACAGAGCTAAATATAGAGTAGGTTAAGTTAAGTATTGTATTATTATAATATTGTAGATTAGTATTTTTGTATAAATATTAATAGCTATTTAATTACATGATTAAAATAAAGATACTTACCTATTATTTTATATTTGTTGTTTTGTTGAAAATAGCTAACCTAAACTATTGAAATTAGTAGGTAATCAGGACCTGTACCTTTTCAAAAGGTCCGGTGCCTACACAATAGATTTTTGTCAGGCAACTTATTTATGTAAATAAAACAATGCAGTCTTCCTCCACAGAGGAAGACTGCATTGTTTTATTTACATTACATTGACTCCACTGTAAGTATGGACTACTTCTTCAACTTATTTATGGTTGGGATTACGACTGAGGGTTGTCATTTAAATTTTATTGCGGTCGAGAAATCAACGAATTATTGTGGAATGGAGTTTACTTATTTAAAATTTGTATTTGTAAAAAATTAAGATTATTTCGGAAACAATTTTTTCTTGTCTTTTCCTATATTCTTATCTTTTAAAACGAAATTCCATGTGCGATTGGTAAAATTAGGATCTGGTTGCAATATATATTCAGTATTCATATTAATTTAATTAAAATTACAGTTTCTATTACAAATTGTAAGTCAAGAACTCAAGGTTTTATGGATTCTATTACAAATCTTTAAGAAAATCGAAAGAACCAGCATTCTAAAAAGAAGTATTTAGAAATAAAATATAGAACATTACTTAAGGATATTTTTTTAGAGGATTATTTAAAATATAATGCAATATTAATTGTAAGTTTCCGAAATGACAATTTTATGTGTTTTTTATTCTTAAATTTAAATTATTTTAATATTTACTGACTTGTTTCCGCTGCTAATATACAGGTAACTGCGGCGGAAAGTAAGCGGTGGAAGTTGGTTTAGAAATTTATCTTGTTAATTTATTATTAGTTGCCCTCAAAATTTGCACCACCAGTAAAAAAACTCACGAGCAAACAGTATTATCATCAAAATGTGCTTTGCCTTTATGGCCGTACTGCTTAGCGGTAGAGCTAAATACCAGCGTTATCAATCGGTTAGTTATTCCGTTATCTTTAACAGTCGTTACTAGTAATTCGATTCATTGCTAATTTATCCAATTTCTTGTATAATTCAAGAAATGGGTTTCACGGAACAGCACAGAGTAGAACCGTGGCTCTGTTTAGGGAAATAGGTTCTACACAACATAAAAAAGGAGCTGGAAGACCATCTGTAAGAACAGAAAAAGTTGTTGCAAATGTTCGTGGAAAAATGCAAGATACGCCAACAAAATGTGTATTACGCCTGTCTCAAAAAGTAGGAGGATCTCATGGAACATGCAGGACTATTCATACATCCGCCGAAACTATTTACGCAATTTTTTCGATAACAGATTGACCAGTTTTCGAACAGACATTTAATTCCCACCCAGATCACCTCGTTCGACAGTTGTGAATTATTTTACCTTTCCTCATTTGTAGAACAATATCTTTAAAACATCAGTTGAAACTTTAGAACAGTTACAAGAAAGGATTATCGAAGAAAGTGGTAACATGTCTTTAGAGATGCTGGTCAACGCTTTTCAAAATATGAAGAAATGTGTGAATTTATGCATGGTGGCCAATAGGGCGGAGCGAAAATAGACGCAAAATAAAACTTTTTGGAAAATGAAGTGGCCTGCATACGCAATAGGTGCCTTTTAGGATACTTAGCAACAAAAAAAAAATATGAGAGTCCTACGACAATTTCTTTGGCTGCCGAAATGACCTTGAAAGTTTAATAAAAAGGAATTTTCCAAAAAATAAAAATAAAATAAAAATATGCAGCTCTCTGCTTGTTTCTTTAGCAAATTAAAAAACAACCCAGAGCTCACTGAACTGTTTCAAATTGTGTCAAAATTTCTCTCGATTTAATACAAGCTTTTATGAACCCGTCTCGTGCTTCAGAGCCAAAAACTGCGAAAGAAGCTTCTGTTATCAATTTTATACACCTTTCAACAGCCTGCGAATAACAAGGAAATTTTAATAGGGGTATTTCATCCGGAATCACAGAAATCATATTGACTAAATTTTCGTTTGATATTCCCATTGTCCCCCCCTCCCCTTGTTCGCTTATACTGACATTCTGCCAATTAATCAAGTCCACATAATCTTCACAATCAAAATTTAGTTCATTCACTTGAAATATTTTAACGTCCTCTGTTTTGGCCGATAATTTTCTACATTTTAAAATTCTCCTTAAAGCCAACTCTCGAATGAATTTCCTGTCATCTGCTAACATTGCTATTAAAAGATTTTCCGAGTGATCATAATATCCGTTCCTCTTTATTACAGAACTTTTTTAAGGTCGCCAGGGAGGTATCGAGATCTTCTAATGATGTTGAAAAGGTGTCTAGCACAATCTTTACAAGACCAACTGCTTTTAACTTTGAACCAACATACGGCATACACTTTAACTATAAATTCAGTTAATATTTGAAGGTTTTCAGATGGCTCTTTGGTAGCAACATATAACCTTAGAACTCTATTGGCTGTCATAAGCTATCTGGCGTGTGACATTTTTCCAGGTGATTTTAAAGCTAAATCTTCTCCCAAAATTCCGTTACAGATCCTTGACATATCTCAAACATGTATTCTTGATCGGTACTTAACGTTTTCACATCTATTGGAGGTAACACAGTCTCAATTTTTTTTAACTCTACTACGGGTAAGTTTCCGCACGATTCTAGAGATTTGCTCCAAAACCCCACTGGGTCCGGAAGTTTTTCCGTCCAAATAATTCATTCAGTGACGTAATGGTAATTCGTTTGTATGAAGCAAGCAAACCAACCACTGTAACGGCTTCTTTAAATCCGATTCTAGACCTCTAATTACTCCATTTTTTGAAACTGTGTTTACCACAGTTCCGTCACAACCTATAGTCACAATTGTATTTATATCAGTATTTTTTTGTAAAAACTGAAGTATTGAAGCTTCAATTGCTTTTGCACTTCCAGATGTTGGACTTACGTGTCCGAGATATCCTGATCCGGATTCAGAAACTAAAGCACAATGTTCTCGGTAACAGTTTTTTGATAGTGATACTTATTACCTTTTTTTCTTTGATCAAGGTTTTGTCCCTACGTCCATCAAAACAGATTGCGTGCACTTCTGGAGTATGGTCTCCAAATGTTTTTGTTAGATTAGCGCGACTTATAATTCTTTCTCTGCATATCTTACTACGATCTACTGTTTTGGAAGGATCAGTGTCTGATATAATCCCAACGTCTTTTAGGACAGCACTTACTATTATTGCCGCAGAACGATGGGAAATTCCAGTCCGGTCAAATGCTTCTGCTAAAGTTGGCAAATGGAGTCGCATTTGGGAAGAACATGGAGTTTTGCCACTTCCTGAACTTGTATGGGGACCTGGTCCTAAAGGATCCTTTGCCTTGGAAGTAGATGGAATACTTCCTAGTTCGTTTGGCTCACGCTTAGGCATAGAATGTTCCACTGTTTGAAGCTCAGTTTTCTTTAGATTACGCTCGGAGTATAATGACTTCCTGGCTAATTCCTTGGATTTTCTTTCGCGTGCTTTTTGATTTTTCTTTTTGGTCTCAATATCTAAATTACCGATTGCCCTTTTCCGGTTTGTTCTTTGATCTAAAAGGAATTGTCGCTCGGCTATTGGTATTTTGTTTTTGCACTTACAAGTTAAAAAAATGTTTACATTTGCAGATAGCAATATCATACAGTTTTGTCTCTGCAGACTCTTTAAATATCTGTACTTTTTTATTGTAATCGTCCTTATACTTGGATTTAAGGCTCTTCTTAATCATCTGATACTACGGAAATTGAACTTTTCTTCCATATTTCTTTTAGGGCTTTACTAGCTAGTTCTTGTTTATTCTCGTTCAACTTTTCTAACCTTAGCCACGAATAATATTTAATAACGTCAGCATATTGGTAAAACGTTTTCTTTGAAGGGGGGTAATACGCCAAAAATAGGATATGTCGTTTCTTTACGCGTTCTAGGCATTTTATAATGTCTTATTGGATACACTCACAAATATTTAGAAAAAAATTGCTCGCTATGATTCAAATAAGTATTGAAAGTAAATCACGTGCACGCAATTATTGATTTAAGACTGATACAAAGGAGAATGTCGACTGGGATAATAGTAATAACCATATACAAAAACAAAGTAGACTCCACTCCTTATGTCGGCGCCAGACTCAATAAACGGTACTGTTTAGGAATACTGGCGCCAGACATAATAATCGGTACTATTTATGAAGACTGACGCCGTAATTTTAAATATTATATTATACAGCGTGTAACAGAAGTATGGAACGCTTTAAATATCCTTAATACTGTTTGTCCGATTTAGCTAAAATTCGGTATCCATATATAAAAGGTTATCGCGGAGCTGCTAGTGATATTTGCAATGTTGCCAACTTTACAGTTTTTTAGCAATTTAAAATAATTTTTTTTTTTTAATGGAACACCTTATTCAAAAAAATTATTCTGCAACAAATTATAAATAACTTTTATATAAGTTACTTAATGTCTAAATCTTTCCATTTTTTGGATATTGGGGTTTAAATATCATAAGAACTTCTTATCCAAGAAAACTGATAGAGATATTAGTAGGTCTTGGAAATTTGTGACATAATTAAATTCTGACAGCGACATTGACAAACTTTTCAAAAGGTATTTGTGCTTCATAATTTATCAGTTTTAAAAATTCTTAAAATTGATTTACTAACGGAAACACTGCGAATAGAAATATTAATGATATTGGGTTACGGGGATCGAAGGCGAACACAGCAGAAGGTTGCTGAGATTTTTAATGATAAGTATCCCAACCGAAATCCAATAGCACGGTCCACACAGTAAGCAAAATTTTAAAGAAATATAACGAAACTTTGATATTTTAAAATGTCTTTTACATGGCCGTAAAAGACATTTCAAAATCTGGGCGTCCAAAAACTGCGACAAGCGGCGATAAAGCTTTAGATATTTTGCTTAGCATAGAGGAAAATCCACACCTCTCTACTCGAATTATTGGCCTCGATTACAACACATCGCACATGTAGGTAGATCGCGTATTAAAGTTTGAGAAGTTCCACCCATACAAAATTCACCTGGTTCAAGAACTCTCTGAGGATGACTTTGACAGGCGCTTAGAATTCAGTGAGCAGGCGCTTAGAATTCAGTAAGCAAATGATGGATTTGTGTAATGGTAATCCAAATTTTATTAATAAAATAATGTTTTTCGATGAGTCGACGTTCTGTCTTAATGGAAATGTTAACCGGCATAATATTCGTTATTGGTCCAAAGAAAATTCTCATTGGATTCGAGAACAGCACACCCAATTTCCGCAAAAAAAAATAATGTTTGGGCAGGTATTATAGGACAAAGGATAATTGGTCCATTGTTAATGGATTATAATTTAAATGGCGATAGATATTTGCAGCTCTTAAGAAATGAAATTGTTCCTCTTGCGATCCTATTTCCAAATCCTCGTAAGTTAGTTTCATTAAAGTAAATTAAAACTGATTATCAATAAACAAAATTGTAGACAACGTTGCGGGATTAAATAACGAAGTATGGCTGCAACAAGACGGTGCACCACCACATTACGCCAGACAAGTACGGGAGTATCTAAATAAAGTATTTTTTGAAAGATGGATAGGGAGACGGGGTACAATTGAGTGGCCAGCTCAGTCACCAGATCTGACTCCACTCGATTATTTCTTGTGGGGACATTTAAAAAATGTGGTCTTCAAGACAAAGCCACATGATATAGAAGACCTAAAACAAAGAATTGAAGTTAAGTGCCAAATCGAAGAAACAGATATTCTTTCTAATGTTTTAAATACTTTTCCGCAATATTTAGCAAATTGTTAAGAAGTAAATGGAAGGCATTTTAAACATTTAATTCAGTTTCTTTATTCTGTAATAAGTAAGTTTAAACAATAATTACCTTACAATAATGTTTCAATAAATTCTCAGCTTTCAAGCTCGAATATTAAAAAAATGGCTAGATTTAGACATTAAGTAACTTATATAAAAGTTATTTAGAATTTGTTGCGGAATTATTTTTATGAATAATATATAAGGTGTTCCATTTAAAAAAAATATATTTTAAATTGCTTAAAAACTGTAAATTTTGCAACATTGCAAATGTCACTAGCAGCTCCGCGATAACCTCTTATATGCGGATACCGAATTTGAGCTAAATCGGACAAACGGAACGGTATTAAAGATATTTAAAGCGTCCCATACTTCTGTTACACGCTATATGGCCCAGATGCACTAAAAACTGTTTAAAAGAATTTGTAAATGACTGAAATTTAATTTATTCACAAATAGTAACAAAACTTAAACAAATAAAAAATAATTAAATTGCTTAAATTTAAAATGATTTCGGCAGCCGAAGATATTATTCTTGGGAACTCAGATGTTTTCATTTATTCTAGCATGTTATAGACATATCTTAAGCATACCGGGTTATTAAGTTCCAAAAGTTGAAAAATTCCCTCCGCCCTAGTGGCCAATTTCAGCAATTTCTTAGATTTTTATTTTCCTTTCACTATATTCTTACTTTGTTAATTTTGTAAACAACAAAAATAAATTTGTATATGTTTACTTATATTAATATTCATCAGTGGTTCGATTTATCGTCCCTTTATAATTGTGATATCAACCAAGCCCTACATTTTTCAGTCACGATATGCACGGATTTAAATAGGATAATCTACATATTTCATGCGTTTTGAATGGATCCGAACTATGTTTTTTAATCTGAGTTAGGGGTGTTTAGGTACACATGCGTTTTTATAAAATTCGTATCCCGTTAATGCGCATTAGAGCGTTCGTGTATACTTTGGCCGTTTTCAAATTGACACCTTGAATATACCTCTAATATACCGCACCCGGGTTGGGGAGGTCCACCACCATTTGGATAAAAGTCAGCATGCCCGAGGGGCAATTTGAAACCCAGATAGCCAGCACAGGTATGAATAATGTCTACAAAGTCGGCGTCATTTTTATTAAGGGCTCCTGAGCGAGTTAAACCAATGTCAAATCCGGGTAATGCGGGGTCTAGGCCTAAAATATATATATGTATTAGGCAAAATTAAAAAATATATTAGAATAAATAGAATTATCGTCATAACCTAACAAGAACAAATATGACAATTGGGGCAGAATACAAAACTTGTTCGTGAAGTTTAGCATTTAAAATAATAATTTCCTTTCTTTAGGTACAGATTATCAATCTCCTGTTCATAATAACGGCCATATATCTTCTATGACAACAATTGATGGGTATAGAAGCAAAACCTGCTATCTTCACTTTGTCTATTTGTTCAGGAGACACAATTTTCTCATAAAACGTTAAAAAATCATTGATACCTTGGGGCTTTTTATAATTAATATAGATTTGGCTCTTCAAATTACTTTTGTAATAAGAAAACACAAAATATTTTTTTATTGCTAAAGTTATTAGCAATTAAAATTTGGAGATTGCCGGTTTTGCTTAAAACAATTGGATATTGCCGCTTTTGATAAAAAAAAATAAAGAATGTAGAAATTTCAAACAAATAAAACATATTTTTTTAAGCATAACTTTTTATTTTAAAATTAAATACACCGTGTTTAATAATGGCGGTTCTAGGGTAAGTGGGATTTTAACTAAACTTATTCTTTTTTACAAAAAAATATTTATTTTTTTTTTAAATAACTAAGTCGGCTATTTCTGTACAAGCGTCTGTTTCTCCTTCAGGAACGGCTTCATCTGCCTCATTTAGTTCATTGTCATTGGTATTGATTGAATTATGATTATTTTTTTGCAAAATATTGTTAAAAAACTCAAGCGTTTCCAACTTTTGCCATTGATCTCCATAGAGTTTGGACAGAAGTGTTTCGAAAGAAGAAATATTTTACTTTCAGGTTATCTTCCACCTCGCTAGTATAAATTATTGTCATTTTTCTAATATTCTAATCAGAGGGAAGATATCGCCTGATATTGGATGAAGATCTCGTGTAATGAGCTTCCACACATTTCGTTTTTTTTTATAAAATTTATCACGGATTCTTTGTTGTCTCTAAACTTGTAACTAGTTCGGTCTCCTCCTAATTTTTCACATGGTGATTTGCCTATCATGGCATAGTTTTTCATTACGCACTGTAGCTTAGCTTCTTTTATATGCAATATATTTAAAAATGTGGCTTGACACACTGAAAGCAAGGTACCATCTCTTACTCTCACGAAACATTTAACGGTGGCTACTTTTGGAGCATGGGTTTTATTCGTCGGGCGCCTCCTTTTACAAGGCATGTCTGTGCAAAATCTAATAAGAAACGAATCCTGAATGTGCTTGTCTCGGAAAGCATAGAAATGACGATGAAATTCAGCAATATTTGCCATTTTCAAAATTGCGCAACGATATGATTTGGTATTATGGTTGCATTTGGGAAAATCTGGAGGTTCTGAAGGCACATATCTGCAAAAATGGAAATACTAAAATAGAGAAAAAGCCTTGCCTGTCCACCTGGTCAAAATTTATGCCCAGAAGCAACTAAATCTTCTACAATCATTAATAATAATACACATACTCAAACGACTGGAATACATACATCATAAACGTACACATAAAATATCTGTTAAAAAATATATACTTACCGTTGTTGCTTTGCAATATTTCTTTTCCATTTTTGTTTCTGTTGGATTCGCTTACGAGCTTTTGTGGGTGTTACAGGGGATGCTTGACTTTCCATTATCCACTCTGACTATAGTTACTAAACATAAAATAAAAAGGAAATTGTGGGCAATAAACAAAATACACCAAAGTGCTTCTAATCACGCTGCAAGACAGCAGAAACTTGTGGATTCCGTGCCCTCAAGGTTACAACAGGTTGCGACGCATGTAATTGGACAAAATGGAGATTACCGATTTTGCTACATTCGGAGTAATGGAGATTGCCGGTTCTGCAACTACACCTAATTTTTACCATTGAGTTTGGGCTGGATAATGCTGGTTTTGCTATCAAATATTTTGTGAGGTTGTAGGCTTGTCCATAAAGATTCATATTCTACAATTAACACAAATTTACCAAAAAGTGGAGATTGCAGGTTTTGCTTCTATACCCCTTAATTGTTTCAATAGTTGTATCCTTTAAAGTTATCTTGTAGTTAGTGTTAACAGGAAATTGATAATTTGGATCTTTGTAAGAATCATCGAAAACAGTATCCCCATCGTTGCTTCACATAGTCGATTCTAGTTTCTTGATTTCTGAAATAATAAAGAAATTGGGAATGATGATTTCTACCTAAAGAGTAAACATATAAAATGAGATCTTACCGGTTATTCTCCCAATTCTTCCTTTCCTAACTTCTCTTCCAGCGAATCCGGAAATATGCGCTCCTAAACTATGCCCCACCAAGTGGATGTCCTGAGGATCCACCCCAACTTCTTCTATCAAGTAATTTAAATATTTTCCATAGTGCTTGCCTACCTTCGGAGTCGCCATCATGGGAATTGGGTAGAAAACATTTCTCGCTATTTTACTCCAGTCCATAATTAAAATATTCGCATCATATCTTTAAAAAATCAAATTTTCAAGATACAAAATCTTAATTTTAAATCAAATCTTTGAACTTTCAACTCAACCATTAGGTTCATAAACGAAAACCGTAATCCTTTCTTTACGACTATAGTTGATGTTAAAATGTCATAAAATTGCTTATCTGCAAACACTATTAAAAGTAGACCTTCCAACGCTTGTTGTCAGTGTCTAAAATGTAATTCTATAACACTAGTATTAAAAAAGGATTACTTTTAACACTAGTGTTAAAAATAAATGCAAGAATCTTTTCAACTTCTATTAACTTAACGTTGGGAGAACAACAATGAATAACAATAAAAGTTCATAGTTTCTTTTAAAAAAAGAAATTTCCACGCTGGAGAAACTTTTGTCCTCAATCCCAGAAGACCAGGACTACCCATTTATGTGTAGAAGTACGTTTTGGAACTTATTAAAAAAAGTGAGTTTTCGGTGGAAAAAAACATAATAGGCAATCGATTTTAACAGACAAAAGCGATATCGTCTGTTGGAAAAGAAATTACTTAAGAAGCATCCGAAAAGCCAAAGAAGATAACAAAAAAATATTTTACCTAGACGAAACATGGCTAAATGAGGACCACACTGTGACTAAATTTTGGCAGGATGGAAATATTAAAAGTTCAAGGCAAGCATTTTTGGAAGGATTAAGACCGTCATCTGGAAAAGGACATTGACTTATCATAACCCATATTGGAAGTTCTGAAGGCTTCATTAAAGGTGGTCTGCTGATGTTCCAATCTAAAAATATAGGAGACTATCACGAAGATATGAATGCCGATGTCTGTAAAGAATGGTTCGAGCAAATGTTGGATCTTATACCAAAAGATGCAATAATTGTATTGGATAATGCAAGTTATCACTCTAGGCTGACGAAAACATTACCAACAAGTGCGTGGCGTAAAAGTGAAATAACAGAATGGCTAAGTTTAAGACAAATAGAATTTCCATTAGATTCCTTAAAAAAAGGGACTATTGGTACTAGCCAATTTACATAAAAACGCATTCAAAAAGATGTAGTCGATGAAATGACAAAGTTACGAATAATATCTGTGCTCAGACTTCCTCCTTACCACTGCGAATTAAACCCGATTGAACTTATGTGGGCTCAAATAAAGACAGATGTCGCCAGAAAAAACACGACTTATAAAATGGTGGATTTAAAAAGACTCTTGTAGCTATGGGTAAAATCAGTGCAGAAAAGTGGAAAAAGTATATCGATCATGTGATAGAAGAAGAAGTCAAAATGTGGCAGATCGATATAATAATCGAAGAAATGGTTGAACCGCTGATTATAAACGATGTTAATAAAAGTTCATCTTCCGAATCGAACTATGATTAAGCCATAACGACAAACTATTATTCGATTTTTGAAAATGCTTTGTCTGTAAGATTTTATATTTTATCTTGTTTTTGTAATTATGTTATGTAAAATAGTACCACCCATTGTTATTTATTAGTAATTACGATTTTTTAAATGTTTTCATATGTTATAAATACCTACGAATATAATAAAATACCATTTTAGGAGAATAGGCATGTTTAAGATTTTTAATTTAAAAACTTCTCCAATACACGCTCCTAAATAAGGGATTGTTCAAGCTAACAATGGTAAATCCTTAAATATAACAATAGCTTGCGATAAATTCAGGGTGGACCTACCAAAAGAAAGCGCATTATTTGGATCCTTTAATGTCTACTAGCCTTAAAAATGTTACTTTAATGCACTAGTGTTAAAAGTAAAATGTCAATTTTTTCGACAAAACGTCAAAAAACATTTGTATTTTATTTATTTACACCTATATTATTAGTACAATTTGAAAAATTAATCTTTCGTCAGTTCTGCTCTTCTTCGCGGTTGAGGAGGATTGAATAGAAACAGCAGCATGTCCAGTTGATGTTTAAGAATGATCGGCTGATGTCGTTTGTAGTGTAAGCAATTTTCGAGCAATAGAATTTTTATTTTCCAAGGAAGCCACGATGTACCCTTCCGCAACGGTTGAAGATTTCCATCCCCCATGCCGCTTAATTGTCGTCAAATTTGCTCCAGCATCGGCAAGTATGATGATGATGGTATGGGGATATACCCCATATTTTAAATTTTATTTGTATTTTTAACATTTTAATGAAGTGATTTATTATTTAAAAGTTAATGAAAAATTTTTAAGTTATAAATGAATTAAATATAACCTGTGCTACAACACGACCGTAGTACCCGCCTGCAACGTGAAAGTTGAAGTTGACCATATCCCCATACCATCATGTCAGCTAAAAGACTGATTAATTTAAATTTCCTTTTTTATTTCTTCAATTTTAATTTCTAAATTTAGTTAAACACCTAAGTTTAACAAATTTAATATCATACAATACAAAATAAAACTTTTTCCTTCATATGCTTAAAATTAATTTACTGTTTCATTAAAATGCTTCTTTTTCTATTAAGATCTCACATTTCACTCAAATTTTTATCTTTACATTAATTTAAACACAACTAGCTAGTTCATACCAAGTCTTCAACTTTCACATATTACTGCATCACATTATAAGTTGTACTCATTAGTTTGAGACAACATACATCGCTTTTAAACTGGATGTTAGTATCCCCTGATGATGAATGCTTAAGCATTCGAAACATGTTGGGAACTTAAAATTTACTTTAAAATTAAACTGTTGAGGAATACTGCTTTGTTTCATTTACATTTTAATATTTAGATCTTGTCGTACCTTCTCAACTGCGTGTCCTTCATTGAGCTATGTTTCGTCGGTGTAATACATTTTTTGCCCTTTTTTCCCGAGACTCCCCTATTTTATCCAAATATTTTCGCCCCCATACAATAATTTCACTCTATTCATTTAGTAGACTTTTTCGATTTCGTTTAATATACCTAAAATTCATTTATTTTAAAGTTTGTTTGAAAACCCTTAATGTTTAGGTAAAGAAGTGTCCTTCTTAATTTCAGCCATAATTTTCTTTTGTGTGTCCTTCTTAATTTCAGCCATAATTTTCTTTTGTGTGATTTTTTTACGTCCTCTTGTCTGGGATTCTACACTGTTTTCTTTCTTGTCGTTTTCTTTTGATGAAGGTCTTTCAATACTCTGAACAAAATGCGCCAGGAAAGTTTAGTTAAAGTGCCACATATTTTTGCAGCATCCAATGAGGTTAGTTGAGGATTTCGTTCCCGAATTCCATGGTATACGTTTTTAACTATTATTTGTTCTTTTAATGTTAATCGAGAACTTTTTTTGTATGCGGAAAACTAGTTCGTTGAAATCCATAGTTTACTCAATTAAAAGCAGTTTAAATAACTATATGACTATTTACACAAAGCAATATACCGGGTCCGGCAACGAGATGGCGACGCAAGATTATGCATAATTATGAATAATTGCGTTTAGTACATTTATTATACAACATTTTAAAATTATTTCCTTTTTTAAATGGAACCCCTTAAAGGTTACCGCTAGATATTCCAAAAAAGTGGCAAAAATGTTGGCTTTTAAAGTTAATATCCAAATATCTTAAATACGGTAAACTCTAAGAGGTATCAAATATGGTATCAGTAGAAATGATATCAAAAGGGCTTTCTAAAAATCATCTTCCGTCCCCGCTTCGTTGGCGGACCCGGTATATGTGAACAACCCATATTCTACAAAAACTAAAAAAAAACCGCACAATATATTGATAAATTAATAATAAAAACACAAATTAATCAAGCAATGCAAGAACCCTGCCGGCACGCTTATTTTCAAATTTTTGAAGTTGTGAATTCGGTCTCTGTGTGTTGCCACATTTATTTTCTCCGAGATCAGAGTCCCAGTATCGGAACCGCCGTGCTATTTTAAAAGCATTTAGCTGATTGCGACTGGTATGACAACGTCGCCTCTTAAGCGCACTGTAATTGTAGCGGCAAAGTTTAATATATGCATGAAAAACATTTAGTTGTACAATAATTTTAATCTGCCGATTCCTAGATTTGGTGATTGGTGTTAAATCAGCCACTGACAGAATTTGTGCTTCATTTATTTCCACATTTGGATAGTTTTCTTCCAGATTTTCCATCGAAAATTAAACAAATGAGAAAAGAACACTCTTTACAAGCTATTGACAGCGAGTTTTGTCGCAACTAACTACAATACGCATTGGTTGTCATGTTGCTAACAAAAAAAAAAGGCACTTGATTATGGACTTTTTTTTTGAATTTGGTAGAACAAGTATTAATTTTTTTGTTCATATTAGTATCTGGTTTAATACTGTTTGTAGATAAAATATTGCATAATGCATTGTAGGTAGTACTTAACTGGCGTTAGATTTAGTTAGTTAGATACAGCGTGTTACTTAATATTTTGTACTCATTTTAATGGGTGATTCCTAGACCAATATTCAGTTAAGAAGTTTACATAAAATAATATCCTCTTTTTGCTAGATATTAACGATCTCTGGGAAAAAAACTATAAATTCTGTATATAGCTTCGCTGATGACAGCACATTTGTTTTATCTTTTACTTTGGATGCTTGAGCATCTACCGCTAATACACATCTCTATAGACAGCAACAGGTCTCACATCTCAACAAAGACCTGGAGGAAAATTCTGTGTTGGGGTGACAGTAACCAAGTAGAGTTTAAGGTTAAAATAATCCAGGCGGTAGTTTCTTCTAAAAAAGTTAATGTTGAAGAACCGGATATAGTCATGGCGGGACACTTGATTCCCTTGGCTTCATCCATTTATTTATTGGGCGTCAATGTGGATAGTCATATGTCTTGGCATAGTCACGTTGCGGTCATTGCTAAGGCAGCCTCGCAGAAGATTGGAATACTTTTTCGAAATAAGAACCTCTATGTACCCCAACAACTTTTGATGCTCTATAAAGCCCAAATTCGACCATCCCTGGAGTACTGTTCGCATATCTGGGGCTCTGCTCCTAAACATACCCTGAGATTGCTAGATTCCGTTCAAAGAAGATACACTCGCTTGATCGGTGACCATGATCTGACGAACAACCTGGAAAGCCTTAAACATCGAAGGCAGGTTGGCGAGTTGAGTATATTTTACAAATATTTTCATGTCAAGTGCTCCACTGAGGTTGCCCGCTTGATTCCACCAAGAGCGGAGCATGGTAGAAGTATACGACAAGCAGCCTACGCGCACGTAGTTAAGCTTAGTGTCCCTCGAACGACACTGTTTAAAAATTCTTTCATCTGGAGAACGTCATCACTTTGAAACGACCTCCCTGATGCCGTGTTTTCCAACGAGTATAAAACACTTAGATGTCGATATACTGGGTGCTAATATAATTAATTTTCGGTTTTTATCAAGAATCTCGAAAATAGTTTGAGATATTACACAACATTTTTATATAGACCAGTATGACATACAAACACGTATTTTAATATGAGGAAAGGCTTCGTAGTGTTAGAACTCCGCAAATTGAGGAGGCTATTCTACAGGAGAAATTCTTTGCTGTAAATACTCCTACCAGTTCAAGCTGGTCCACTAGATTTTCCACTGCGCATGGAATTTTGTAGGTAGAGTAGCCAAAAAATTAGCAGAAAATATATTCTCAGTTTAATATTGGTTCATGAATGGGGTTTTATGCAGTGGCATAGCCACAGGGGGGCGAAGAGGGGCAATCGCCCCCCCCCCCGCCCTTCTTAGCCTGGCGCTTTAGGACTTAAATAATAATTCTTAAAAAACAAGATCGGCCTTATTTTATTTTTAGTAAAAAAGAGCGATGGGAATAAACTTAATAAAACCGGTTTCGAGAGCGTCCCACAATATTATATTAATTTTTTTTATATAGCGGATTTTCACTTCATTTGGGGCCAGACCCCCGTTTTCTCGGAGCATAAAGAAGGTGAATTCCTACAAATTTTGGGCCTGGTCCCAAAAATTTTTTGCCTGCGGCGCTTTAGCTCCGCAATCTGCGCCCCTCCCATGATTCGCCCCCCCCCGACCTAAAATGCTGGCTACGCCACTGGTTTTACGTCAGGGCATTCCTTTAACATCTTTTGATTCTTCGGCTACTTTTTAGATATTTAAGGAAACTATTGCTATCGGCTCTTGCCTCTGTTAAGTATGCCGCGCTGTGTGTGTTGTGATTGAAGATTTTGGTTTGCATATTCTTGGCGCTCTTTTCCGTTATCTAGGAAGGTGATAGTGCCTCTCTACTATTAGTGCTTCTCTACTATAGACCGACGGGGAGTCAGTCTTTAGGTAGTTTGTAGGTCGCATTTTGTCTCGCTCTCATATGTGAGTCAGTGATAAAAGGGTTTGTCGAACCGTTCGTACGTCCGTAACAGTTCGTAATGATTTTTAAAAGGAACTCATTATTAGTAGGTATGCAAAAGTCCTGGTGCACGACGCGATTCATAGTGTACCCCGGGACACCTGAGATAAATTTCAGGGCCCTATTCTGAATTACCTGGAGCTTATTCAGTTCCGCTCTGCTTATGTTGCACCACGAAGGTGCACCATATGTAAGAACCGGCTTGACCAATGCCTTGTAGAGGTTGACCTTTGTCCTATTTGCAAGTCTACTACGCCTGTGAAGCAGGGGGTGGATAGAGCCTAACTGTTGTAATGCAAGCTTCGCTCTATTTATTGAATTAAGCCTCCAGTCCAGTCCTTGGTCAAAGATAAGTCCCAGGTACTTTACTTCCTGTCACCAATTTACTTGGACTCTGTTGACTTTGAGCCTTGTTTCAGGCCGACGTACGCGGCTTTTCGAGAAAAATATGGCCTTCATCTTAGAAGGATTCAGGCGAATCTTCCAAACCGAAAGCCATTTTTCCAGCTCGATTACGTGACGCTGCATCCGGCTGAGCACAATGCGCGGTGATTTGGCAGTTGAAATAATTGCTGTATCGTCAGCGAAAAGATAGAGCTGGATGAATCAATCTCGCGGAATATCATGAGTGTAAATGTTATACAACATCGGAGAGAGAGGTGAGCCTTGACGCACTCATGCGTTTTTTTAAAGAAAGTGCGTTTTCTGTCGAGACCGCAAAACTTCTATTTTCAAGAAACGAGCCAACTACCTTGACGAGGTAGTTCGGAGCTCCGAGCCTTATCAACTTTAGTAACAGACCGTTATGCCATACCTTATCGAAAGCTTTACTTACGTCGAAGAAGACCGGTCCCGTGTGCGCTCTCCTGTTAAAGCCTTTTACAATATTAGATGTTAAACGCGTCGTTTGCCTAACCGTGCAATATTCGGCCCGAAAACTGAAGTGTTCGTTAGGCAGAACGTTGCGTGCAAACACAAAGTCATTTAGTCATATTTCCTAGGCTGGATAACAGACTAATCGGTCTGTAACTCGATGGCACCGTCGGGTCCTCACTTTTTTTATGTATTAATATGACCTTGGCGTGCTTCCAGGAGCGCGGAAAATGGCCTTCCTCGAGTATAGCCTGGGATATGTTTGCTATATTCCCCAAAGCTCGGTTTGGTAGGTTCTGCAACGCCGCATTCCTTAAACCGTCAAAACGCGGGGCTTTTTTAGTATTCAAGACACTAACTAGGGACTTTACTTCGTCTACAGTGACTCGAGGAAAGTCCTGAAGCGGATGATTTATCGTTCTTAAAATTTGTATTGTTCTGAAGATGCTCTCATCACGTGTCGCATGGTTGGTTGGATTGGAAGAGTTTGTCTGCGAGCAATTCTGCTTTATCAATAGCATCAATCAGAACTTCGCCTGTGTCCTGGTTCTTCAGGTACGAGGTATGACATGGGAGCGCATGCGCCTCTAATCAAAGTTCTTGTCATTTTGTAGACAGAATTGTCTTCTATAGATAAACTTTCGATTTTGCCGTCCCACAGGTTCGACTGTCCTTCTACCAGCATTTGCTTGATTAAATTTGCCTCTCTATTGGCTTCGGCCTTGATGCGAGGAGCTCCAGTACGATACGCCCTATTTTTTAATCTATTTTGAACTCTAATGCGATTTTTAATATAGTCTGTTAAAGCCCCGTATTTTGAATACCCGGACACTTTTGTAACAGATGATTGTGCCAACGCCTCGTTTATCTTGTTTGTAATCTTGTTTTCGGCATTATCTATATCTATTGAGCCACGCTTTCTCAGTTTAAAAGTTTTTACGGATGAAGCTAATTTCTCCAGAAACACAATAAAGAATTTCTATAAAAACCATATTTTTTGAATATTTGGGTTGGTGTTATTGGCGATTATTTATTAGGATTATTTTTTCTACGGTGACGCCTTTACGGAAATTCTTCTTGCAATTTTCTTAATCGGTAATTTGCCAATATTACTAGAAAATGTCTTTCTCGCGTTAAAAATCAGCTGTAGAGCCCACAATAAACTTAATTTTGTAAAAACAAGTACCTACTTATCTACCTTGAAACTTCGAAAATCGATGGTTAAAGGTTAGGGCCGTAGCCAGCAATAGAACCCCCCCCCCCCCCAGAAATTCCAAGAAAGAATATTATTGCAAGTTAAATTAATTTTTGATCTTTTAGATTTCCGAATGTCTAAGAGTTCGACCAATTTAAAATTTTCAATTTCAAAATTTAATTAAACGTAAAACGCCGAAAAACTTTTTTTACATGTCAAAAACAAAAATGTAGGTAGATATCCAAGTCTGTTTTTAGGTGAATTCTTGGCAATATTTGGGCGTGGCCCCAAAAAAATTTTCGCCTCCAGAACTTTGCCTGCCGGAAACATTTTCTTATATCTATAAGTGACTGCAACCCCCCCCCCCCACTGGAAAGCTATAGATACGTCCCTGGTTCGCAGTACCAGTGTGTTACACCAAATATATCAATTACGCTTTATTTAATTTTAATTTATTCTGTTTAAAATATTTTTGTTATTTTGTAATGTGTTCCGTTAATAAACCCCTTATTGGATTATTTTATTTCATAAACGTGAGTTTTCCAAGTAGTTTTAACTCATTTTAATTTTCTTGAATTTTCTATAAAATTATTTTAGAGTTGTCTGAATTCGATTACAACTTTTGTTCATGCTTAACTTAATAATTTTATTTATTTAATTTTATCCGAAAATATTTGAAATATTTTAATTTTTTTTTTATTTTATTTAAAGTTCATCTGATAAATCTTTGAAGTCCAATTTAACTTTAAAAATTTTCAAAAAGGTTTCTTATTTTATTTTGGAATTATTTTAATTTTCAATATTTTTTTCCAAAAAAAGTTATTTTAAACAAAATATTTTTCGTTTCTTAAAGGCTCCTCGCACTGAATATGAATTTAATAAAATTACTATTTTCTTTTCAATTTGAATAATAATAAAAATAAATTCTTTATTTCTAAAACGACCAAAAGTTTTCCCTAGTTTTATTTAGTTATAATATTTCTAAAATGCCGTTCACCACATAGCATAATATTATCAAAGTCGCTAAATAGGTATGGAGGATCACAATCATGGCCACCTAAATCACCTGATATGAATAGCTGAGACTATTATTTACTTTAGTTTATACTATCCCAGTCGAGACACTGGAGGAACTAAGAAATAAAATTATTGAGGGATGTAAAAGCATACGTAATACATCGGGATTTATTTAAAGAGCTCTTGGGTCGATGATAAGAAGAGTAGAAGCTTGCTTATAGACGGAAGGTGCTAATTTTTAACATTTAATGTAAATATTGTTTTGTTATTACTCGTTATTAGGTTTATTAACGTCGACCCTAAAATAATTAATATTTTAGTTATTCTCTTTCAAGCGATACGTTTTAAGACAGATATGAAAGAGAGATCTTTATTTTTTAAAATTAAATTGTAATCAATAACAAAGTAATTGTTTTGAAAAATCCTTGGCGTAAGAGATACCACTGGTTTAAGACTTATTTAGGTCCATATATGTGTTTTTACGTCATACTACCCATACCAAAATTGTGTAATATCTGAAACTGTTTTCCAGATGTTTGATGAAACCAAAAAAATTATTTCGAAAACTTTTCAGGATATAAAAATTATATGAACTTTTAACTTAAAATTGGTGCAACTAACCCATTAAAATAAGTAAATGACATTATGTAGTACCCTGTATAGTATGTACTTATGTGTACCAAACGAAACAGTCATAGCGTAGGTATAAGACATTTACTCAATTTTACCTTTGTATCCATCCATTTTTAATTAATTGGCATGCAGCTTTTTTACCACTAGAAAACCATCCATGGGTAACAAATTTGGTTGGTTTAGACTTGTTAATATATTTTGATAAATCAGTTATGTTTGTAATTGGTATTCCATTATGAGATTGCCTAAAAGAATATAATAGGTACCGTCATCTGGAGTAAATTAAAATCATAAGTAGACCATAGTAATAATTACATCTTTAAAATACCGGATATTTCGGGAGGAAAGTGAAATATCCTTTAGGTTAGGTTAATTTGATACTCTTGTTTATACTGTGTTTCCTATTGAATGACAGCTAGTATTAACCAGTGGCGTATTTAAGGGGGGGGGGGGTCAAACATCGACTGCCAATGCACATCCTTATAGGCAGCAAGAGGTCTCACATCTCATCAAAGACCGGGAAGAAGTTATGTCTTGGGGTGACAGTAACCAAGTAGAATGTAACGCTAAAAACCCAGGCAACGGATTTTTGATAACAGTTACCTAATGTTGAAGAACCAAATAAGTCATGGCGGGACACTCGATTCCCTTAGCTTCATCAAATCATTAACTGGGAGTCAATTTAAATAGTCATAGTTATGTTGTGGCTATTGCTAAGGCAGCCTCGCAGAAGCTGGAATACTTTCCGAACTAAGAACCTCTTTACACCCCACACGACCATCGCTGGAATACTGTTCGCATAGTTGGGGCTCTGCTCCTAAACATACCCCGAGATTACTAGAATCGATTCAAAGAAAAGCCATTCGCTTGATCGGTGACCACAATCTGACAAGCAACCTCAAAAGCCTTGATTATCAAAGGCAGGTTGGCGACGGGTCTATTTTACAAATATTTTGACGGCAAGTGCTGAAATGGAGGTTGGCCGCTTGATTCCACCCAGAGCAGTGCATAGTAGAAATACGCGACGAGCTACCGCAGTCCACTAGTACGTGGTTTAGCTTAGTGTCCCTTGAACGACACTGTTTAAAAACTCCTTCATCTGAAGAGCGCCATCACTCTGGAACGACCTCCCCAACGAGTATAATCCTCAAAGATTCAAGGCCAACGTGAATTATTTCCTGCGCATACGCAAAGCTCGCAGAGCGCCACAAAGGATTATTCCTGCAGTACTGTGCCTTATTATAAAAAAAATACATACCTTCGAAAAACTAGGTACTATTTAAAATATAAATATTACCGTTTATATTAAAAAATTTCTTTATTTCTACGTTTTTTCGGGTCGAGCTACGGAGACTACGAATTTCTAAGTTTGGCACCTAAAAAAATTTTGTCTGCGGCGAGTTTTTTAAAGAAGATAGGAGGATGGACCCACCGTATCACAATCCTAAATACGCCACTGATGTTAACCCTTATTATAAATGCAAAATACCAATTTTGGATTACTGTGAACACGGCGTAGCCAGGTGGGGGCCAGGGGGCGACTGCTTCGCCCCCCGTTCCCGTTGTTCAGCGCCCTCCTGCATATACAAACCAAATAACTCTTCATTATATCACCCTATTTTTTGTAAAATTTATATAGTGTGCAACATTTTCGACAATTATACTACAGCCTATTTGTTTAAAACACGTAAGCCCTAAATTAATGGTGCTACTCTATAACTCAATTTTTGAATATAAGCCTATGACCTTGGGATATTATATTACACATAAGATATTGCTATTCTGTACCTTAGACAGCGCTGAAAATATTTCTTACATCCAATATAGATTTGAGCGAAGTAAATTCGTTACCGCGGCTATAACGAATGACACAACTTAACATTTCTTGAAAAATGTGACAAATAAATAAAATAATAATAAATTTCTCATAGAGTTTTAGGTTTTTGTTGCCCAAAAAAAGGGCGTGGTACACAAGAAAATTTTGCCTGCATCGCCTTTATCAGACCTCCGAGTTTTAATTGGACAAAAGGTCACCCTCTAAAGCCCCCCCCCCACCCTATTAAAAAACTATAAATACGTCCCTTCCTCCAAGTGCGAGAACACCCAACAAGATCCTCAAATTCCTCCCCCGACATCGCCAACGCCACTCTCAGGCTAGCCCACTTCCCCAAAAAGTGGAAGGAGGCTACTGTCATCATGATCCCTAAGTCCGGAAAGGACCTCTCCTTTCCCCAAGACTATCCACCCATATCCCTCCTCAACTCAATTGCCAAAATCATTGAAGTAAAAATTCTAAATCGCCTCAAAGAGAACTGAACGTCCTTCCTGACGAACAGTTCGGCCTTTGGGAAAATCTTAATTGCGAGCTCCAAGCCCTCCGAATCACTGAGTTCATAACTCAGAGCTTCAACTGGAATCACTACGTCGGGATGATCCTATTCGACATTGAAAAGACCTTCGACACCGTCTGGCACGACGGGCTGATTCAAAAGATGATAGCTCTGGGTTTTCCTTCAAACTTGGCACGCCTCATCCAATCATACCTCGCCCGCCGAAAAAATCAAAGTCCGCATCGGACAGTCACTTTCAACACCCCGCACCCTCGAAGCGGGAGTCCTACAAGAAGCAGTCCTTTCCCCGCACCTCTTCGACATCTTCACCCACAATATTCCTAAAGCCCCCGGGAGCACCCTAGCCCTCTATGCCGACGATTCCGCCTTCATCGTAAGGTCACTGCGTCCCTACCTGGTCACCAGAAAGCTGCAAACAGCAGCAAACGGATTTTCGAATTACTGCGTTAATTGGAAACTTCGCCTCAACCCCGATAAAACTCAAATCATCCATCGCAGAAGGCAGCCCCCCTTCGACGCGGTCAACCTGGATGAACTGGATGTCCCCTGGTCCGACGCAGTGAAATACCTCGGTATCACCCTCGATAAAACCCTCCACTGGTAACGCCATATCCATGACAACCTCAATAAAGCTAGAATGACCTACTCTCTTCTTTACCCCCTTCTCAATCGCCACAGCACATTAAGTCAGAAAAACAAGACCCTCCTAATCCATCATCAGACCCGCCCTTACATACGGTTTAGTGGCGTGAGGTCACGCAGCCCCCTCCCACATCAACCGCCTCCAATCCCTTGAAAATCGTTACATCCGCATCGCCATGCTTCATGATTCATCCAAAACGTAGATTTACACCGCGACATCAAACACACACCACTTTCCCAGTTTCTTCACGAGAGAAACACGAAGATTCTAACTTCGGCCGCAAATCACCCTAACCCCCTTATCAGACAAGCCTCCAACTATGACATCGATGCCCCTTACCGTCATAAAGGACCCCGTCACCAACTTCCCTAAGTGCGCCATGTAGAACCACCACCCTCCAAAAGTCCCCCCGATACACCCCACAAAACCCATAACAAACCCCTCCCCCAGATTCCAGAGGAAAAGTACCTTAAGTACTTTTGGCGAGAGACCCTGCGGAACTGGACTGCAGGGGGGCGTGGAACGAAGTCTGGAAGGAGTCATTGAGACTCTATAAGCTCCGGGCCACAAGTACTCCCGCCAGGCGGGCTCACCTTTCCGCGTGTGTGTATGTATGTGTGTGTGTGCGAAAACACAGTTCGAGCCAGCGAGCGGTCGAGAGCAGTCGATCTCCGAGCAGTCCAGCCGACAGCAGACGAGTCCAGCGATAGACGGAGTGTATTTCTCAATACACTTAGTCTAATGCAGTCTTTGTGCTTCTCAGCATAAAGACTGTTGAAATTCGTTTTTCTGAAATATTGCTTGCACTATTTTGGCTAGATTTTTACTAATCATTTTTTATTTTCAGTTAGCAGCCATTACGCCAGAATTTTGGAGATAAGCCATTGACTACGATTCGTATTACAGGAAGCAAGGCAAGTACAGCTTAAGCTGATGCATTAGTGCAACAGTGCGACTGTCTTGGTGCCCCCTATACAGGGGCTCCTGTATAACGAATCGGCGTGGCTTTCAGTCCAGCAGTACAATTTTGTGAGTATACTCTAATCAAAATTTAGCCCTTTTCAGCTATCTATCCCTTGGTAAAGTTAAGATTGCAAATTCAGAGTATTTTAATACACTGAAAGCAATCAAGCTTTGGTACCCCCCCCCCCCCATTTTTAAACCATGTAATCTTCTTCTAGATCTTCCAAACCGTCCAAAATTTACATAGACCCCCCCGCCATCTGCTCAAGCAAAATAAATCCCTCTCTAAACAACTCGACGCCCAAACCAAGCAGCTTGAATCCCAATCAAAGCAGCTTGAAGCTCTAACACTGCAAAATGCCTTGTCACCCAAATTACCACCCTAAATAAGACGCTCGCCGAAATGCAGCGCAACTCTAAGACCCTAGTCTGAGTGGAACGGCCATCAAGACCAAAAAGCTCGGGTCCTCCCCACGGACCCTCCAAAACCCTCCGTCCCCAACATGGCTCCCAGGCAATCCTCATTGCCCAAAATTACCCGTGATCCACGCACCGTCACCACCCTCCCCAAGGCAACCACCTCGGTCACCAGCTCCACCACCACCAAAAAACTGGCAATTTACAAAACCCCACCCAGCCAAGGCACAGTCCCAGGGCCTCTCAACTGGTCCCCAGTTCCTCGCATTTGCCTCTACAAGTGCAAATCCTCTCGCCATGCTACTGGCACACCTATCAGTGGCAAAACCGCGCACCCCCCATACCAAGGGCCCCCCCAAACCGCCCTCAGTTGTCCTACATCTCACGGACATCTCTCAATCAATCAAAATCTTCCCTGACACCCCCAACGACCACCATGCCCTGACAAAATTTTTGTCAGATGTCAAAGCATCTGCCATTATTCATCCATCTTTCAGGGTCAAGTAGAGTCTTTAGTGTTGCTTTCTTTCATCGGATTCTATAGCTCCACTGACGAGCTTTTACACAGCGAAACGCGTCTGGGGATGAATCCGGCGAAGGAAAGCAGCTAACCTTTAGATTTCTAATTGTTGGTACTCGGTCCGTATACCGAATTGGCATTTAATGCTGCACTCCTGGCGGTGACTCCTGTGAGAATACCGGCTCGCCGGGTTTTTGCAGGAGCTTGCTTCTCCGTTTCTGACTGATTCTTGTTAGACGGGGTGATGCATTTGATTGCCACGAGATGTCGCTTAAAGGCTGCATCTGCCATCATTCAGAAAGAATAGTGTTACACATATAAGTTTGTTTTAAAATTATTTAAACGTCACGAATATTTCCAATCTTTTTCCTTTTTTTTATGAATTTATTCTGTATAGGTTTCTGGTTTCTTGCAATAGAAAGGAAAAATAATATATTAATTCAACAAGGAAATTCGCTTCGCGACATTTAAATACGTTTTTCTCAACTGATTCGGGTTATTCATTTTATAGAGTCGTCTCTCCGAGTGAGAGGTGGCAGTTAAGCACATCCCATTCTAATATTAGGTCAACAATGTTAATTAAAGTATTTGCCACAAGGCCTAGCAAAGACTTGGGTTCCTTACCTTGAGTAATACTCAAACGTGACATCTCTTTCCAAGTCATAATCACCTATTCCAAAACACCTTGTTTTTTTTTCCATATTCAAATAACCGTAAATAGGTTTATTGTTTTTATCTGGAAATAAAATGTAGTCTGTTCCAAACGATGGATAGTACTTTCGAACTTCATCTCTGCTGTATGGTTGATTTAAAGTAAGAGACATCGATACTAAAATTGAAGAATATTTATTTTTATACATAATTCGGCAACAAAGCAATTCCAGATGTGATATTTTCATCAAAATATTAAGCGAGAATCGTCGATATCTTCGTTCCCAGACAATTTGGCTTCTGTTTTATTAATACCTATTTTTTGAAGCTGATGCTTTTTTTACTATTTGAACGGGGATTCACGGTGGTTGAAACAGTTGGCGTTTATAGCGAAGCAGTCAATGGACCGCTCCAAAAATTTCATATTTTTTGCATAAATCGACATGCTCTACCCAAATGAAATATTATCGGCAATGCGGTATTGCCGCTTCTGTCAAAAAGGAGTAGAAACTTTGGGATTTTTAACGAAACGCTATATATGAGGGTTATAGCAGCAAAACCTGCTCCACTCTGTCTGTCTATTTTTTCAGGAGACACAATTTTTCTATAAAACGATTAAAAATCATTAATACCCTATAGCTTCTTATAATTTAGATAGATTTGGGTATCCAGATTACTTTTGTTACAAGAAAACATAAAATATTTTTATATTGGTAAGGTAATTAAAGCAAATAAAATTTGGAGATTGCCGGTTTTACTTCAAACAATTGGATATTGCCGCTTTTGATATAAAAAAAATATAGAATGTAGAAATTTTAAATAAATAAAATATATTTTTCCAAGCATAGGTAACTTTGTAGTTTAAAGTAAAATACATTTTGTGTCTCATTTAGTTTATTTTCATTAATATTTATTTACTGATTATGAATTTTCAAAATATTTATTACTGAAAAACTGAAGAGTTTCCAACTTTTGCCATTAATCTCCGTAGTGTTTAGTTAGTAGTTTATTAATGGTCCTTCAAGGTTAGAACAGGTTGCGACGCACGTAATTGGTCGAAATGAAGTTTGCCAATTTTGCTACATTCGGATTAATTTCCAGTTTTGCAACTACACCTAGTTTTTACCATTGAGTGTGGCTGAATAATTCTAGTTTTGCTATAAAATATTTTATGAGGTTGTAGACACACAATTAACTCAAATTTACCAAAAAGTGGAGATTGCAGGTTTTGCTTTTTATACCCCTCAAATGCAGGGTGGCACATCGAGAACTTTCTACCCAAGTTTATTGTCCTGTAAATACATTTTATTGAAATATGGTACCTTTATTTATAATGATAAGGGGCTTAATTAGCCTTAACTAGATTAAATTTATTAAGTCCAGTGGCGTCCCGGGGAGACCCTTAACGAATATTATTGACAAGAAAATGTACGTCACTGACTTTTTCTGATTTTGATATTTTTCAAATTAATTATACAACTTTTTGTTCCTTGAATTGTTTTCGTATCTTGCTACGATTTCAAGAGAAAAAATAAAAAACACTTTATTGCATATACAAAAAAATACCTATGTATTTCAAAGTTAATTGAAACATTTATTTTAAAATAAAGTTACTGAATAATGATACAAAAAAAAATACAACAGTTAATACACACCATATTTAAAAAAATTTTAAAAAGCTACTTTTCTTAAAAAACTTTAACACCCTGTAAAACAAAAACGGGACAACTCCGGACACATGCTCATATGAACTGTTTCTCTTAAAATATTATAAGAAATCACCCCCTTAAGTTACGTACCGTACTTCTGGAACACCCTGTATATTGATCGATGTAGCGGTTTTTGAGAAATATTGGTCATCAATTATTGGATAAACTCATTTCAAGTATACTTAAATAGGTATCTGGCAACAACGATTTTAGGAACTAATGGGTTTTATTGTATATCTCCAACAATATTCGTCCGATTCGATTTTTAAGATGTATTTTATAATAATGTAAAAAAAATACAATTAAGATTTTCGACACTTCTGATTATATTGTGTATTCCTACCTAATCTCTTAAACATCTTCATTTTTAACTCTAGTTTGTAAATTTTAATAATTAAAAATAAATTGATAAATTTTATATGGTATAAAATTGCATGAATTTTATATGTGCCACCAAAGAAAATTAGAGCTACGCAATATAATTTTCTTTGGTACCACGAATACTAACAGGACATAAATAACTATGAAATATTGATGAAATTACACTGCAATGGATTTTAAATTGTCACTTAAACTTAAATTAATGTTTTTTTATAACCTTTTCATTATTACTTTAATCACTTATTATTTTTGATTACGCATAATCTTTCTGTTTCCCAGAAAAAAGTATCCCCCCGGTATATTATACAGGGTGTCCGGATAAGGATACGGAGCGGCTATATCTCGGAAACGATACGTCCCACAGATCTGAAAAAAAAGCTCTCATCATAAAAACTGCCAAGAGAAATTCATTCAAAATAATTTTAAGTTTCGAAAATTGCCGCAAGAGGGCGTAACGGCTTATTTATTTTTTAAAGTTCATTTTACGGCAAAAAATGCCACTTAACCGTAGAAAAGCAAATAAATAATTAAAATCAGTAGATTGTTTACTACAACTTTTGTTATTGTTATTTTTTTGAATCTCGCCTAATAAAGGAGTGGGGGAAGCCTTTAGGACATTTTTCAAAAACTGTCATTATGTCGTTATCCTTCAACGGATTTTCTATAACTTGGACTTGTTTGAAAGGGAATTCCTTGGAGTTTAAATAAATGATTCAGGAATTGTCACAAGTTTCCTGATACAATTTTAAGATGGCGCTGTTATTCAATCTAACTTATTTTTTTATTTTTCTCGGTATTTGCAAATTGGATGGTATAATTTTTTTCGGTAGTAATAGGAAACAATTTGCATAGGGAACGATTAGTCCAAACCGCAAATCGCTATCACCAGGGGTTTAAAAGTTATTTTGATTTTTCTTTAAAAAATGATACAGTTTCCATTTACCGGTACCCGGTATACCCCTAATAAGCAAGATAACAACTAATTTCATGGCCTACTGTTTAATAAACTATAAAATTTATAATAAAAGTTTAACGAGTCAAAGAAATATCAATAACACTGAATAAAATATGAATATTATGATATGAGATAATGAAAAAGTGCACAAATCTTAAATCTAGAAACAATTAGCAATTTAGCAAGACAACAATAATTACAAATGTTTAAAATATTTTCCGTCACTTCCTAAGCTCTTAGTTATTCTTCTTTCAGTGAAAAACACACTTGCCTCTTGCCTCAATTTCAGCCGTGGATAAGCTTCGAACGGCATTTCATATCCTTTCCATCATGTTTTCGCCTAAATTACAAGTTCCAAGTTGGCCATGGAAAAAAACAAATTAATAATTTATTGTGACAAGCTGTTGATGAGTTTTAAACGTCAAGCATCTTATAATATTAAGCATTGTTTTTTTACATTTATATTGCATTTTTCTACAAACAGTATGCCGTTTACTAACGCAGAAGCGTATGATATGTTGAATATGTATTTTCAATCTCTTGAAAATGCTGTAATAGCGTCGCGAGAGTATGCAATGCGATTTCCACAAAGAAGACACTATTCTCGAGAAGTATTCTCAAGATTAGCTCGACGATTAAGAGAAACTGGTAATGTGCAGCCCATTCAACGACCCTTACGCATTCGTAGGACACGTAATGAGGTAAATATTATAAACGTTTTGGCTTACGTTCAATACGATCCCACTTTAAGCACCAGAAAATTTCCCTTGACTTGGGGGTTTCAAAAACAAATGTCCACGAGATTTTACAAACTAATAGTATGCACCCTTACCACATCGTTTTACACCAGGCATTGAACGATACTGATTATGATCGTCGATTGGATTTCTGTCACTGGCTATTAAATATGATTAGGGAAAATCCAAATTTTCTTTCACGGATATTATGGACAGACGAGGCGAGGCCACTTTCACTAACGCTGGGGGTGTGAATTTGTATAATATGCACTATTGGTCTGAGCAAAACCCTCATTGGATGAGGCAAGTAGATTTTCAAAACCGCTGGAGTTTAAATGTTTGGTGCGGGATCTTGGAAGGAAAAATTATCGGTCCCCATTTTTTTGACCAAACCCTTAATGGAGCAAGGTTTTTAGATTTATTGTCCACTTTCCTTCCACCTCTTTTGGAAGAAGTCTCCTTACAAACGAGAACAAACATGTGGATCCAACTTGATGGTTGTCCGTCGCATTTCTATCGTAACGTACGCCAATACCTAGAAGAGCAATTTGCGCATCGTGTAATTGGAAGAGGAAGCTTGTTTCCCTGGCCGGCTCGTTCACCGGATCTTACTGGTCTTGATTTTTACCTATGGGGTAGGTTAAAAGATCTGGTTTTCCAAGAGAGACCAACAACAAGGGAAAACATGATGGTAAGGATAACAAATGCCGTTAGAAACTTATCCACGGCTGAAATTGAGGCAGCCGTATTATCAACTAACAGAAGAATAATTAAGTGCTTACAAAATGACGGAAAACATTTTGTACATTTGTAATTATTATTGTTGTCTCGCTAAATTGCTAATAAAATTGTTTCTAGTTCTAAGATTTGTGCACTTTTTCATAGTCTAAGTCTCATAATATGATATTATCATAATATTCATATTTTATTCAGTGTTATTGATGTTTCTTTGACTCGTTAAACTTTTATTATAAATTTTATAGTTTATTAAACAGTAGGCCATGAAATTAGTTGTTATCTTGCTTATTAGGGGTATACCGGGTACCGGTAAATGGAAACTGTATCATTTTTTAAAGAAAAATCAAAATAACTTTTAAACCCCTGGTGATATCGATTTGCGGTTTGGACTAATCGTTCCCTATGCAAATTGTTTCCTATTACTACCGAAAAAAATTATACCATCCAATTTGCAAATACCGAGAAAAATAAAAAAATAAGTTAGATTGAATAACAGCGCCATCTTAAAATTGTATCAGGAAACTTGTGACAATTCCTGAATCATTTATTTAAACTCCAAGGAATTCCCTTTCAAACAAGTCCAAGTTATAGAAAATCCGTTGAAGGATAACGACATAATGACAGTTTTTGAAAAATGTCCTAAAGGCTTCCCCCACTCCTTTATTAGGCGAGATTCAAAAAAATAACAATAACAAAAGTTGTGGTAAACAATCTACTGATTTTAATTATTTATTTGCTTTTCTACGGTTAAGTGGCATTTTTTGCCGTAAAATGAACTTTAAAAAATAAATAAGCCGTTACGCCCTCTTGCGGCAATTTCCGAAACTTAAAATTATTTTGAATGAATTTCTCTTGGCAGTTTTTATGATGAGAGCTTTTTTTTCAGATCTGTGGGACGTATCGTTTCCGAGATATGGCCGCTCCGTATCCTTATCCGGACACTGTATATAATAATTTGATCTTGACACTTACCTATGCCTAAGAAGACTATTCCAATCATTTCTAAATCACTAGATACCTATATCATACAACTAAACACACAAACCTATTTTATACGACTATTATAATACATAAAAAAATGTACTATTTTTGATTCCTTGTACAAATTACCAGTAAGGTCTTTTGATGTTACATATTTTATGCAAAATTTAAAAATAAATATTCAAAAAGTTTGTACACGGTATATTCTTGGATGTCTATTACGAATTTTGTAATTGTTGATCAGAACTGACCCCAATATTTGCCAGATTTAGGTACTAATGTTGGAAAAAAACAGAACGCTTGATTTGTGTGTAAGTTTATTAATATGCAATAAATGTATCGCAGTTTAGGTTATCGCAATAACAGTAATTATTTGGCAATAACCAAAATTTTGTAAAAAACTGTGTGTTTAGTTTTTTTTTTAGATACACTGAATAGGTATCTAAGTAAGTATAAACTAGAGAATTGACAAGTCGATAATACACAAAAAAATTATAGTAATACGAGTAACTAACGTAGGAATAAATATATAGGGTGTTAAGGTGATCATGTCACAAAGTTCTAGGGTAAATAGAACACATGAAAAAAAAATAAAGTTCATATGAACATGGGTCCGAAAACGCTTCCTCAGGGAGCTAGAGCTCCTTGAAGATGGCCTTCATAAACTAGCTTTCGTTTTGTAGCTCCAGAACTACTTCAGCTACCGCAACCAATTTTCGGACATAAATTACTGTTAATAAGTTCATCTATTTGAGCCTATTGGACAATGTTAACTTTAACCAGATGGGTATTAGGGAAAAGTTGAGCACATTCCTCTAAGGCTTTTCTTCTAAAGGGTACTCTCTGTAAATGTCGCTAAATGTCACCATTTCTTCAGAAATTGGCTAAAAACATGTTAAAATGCATAAATCAATATTAAAGTCTTAAAGAAATCAGGTCAAAAGAACAATTAATGAGGTTCAGTACAGATATCAGAGATAATTAAATTGATCGGCGTTATCATTATGGTAGGTAGTACCAGTGGTGGGTCCAGGGGAGGCCAATAGGGGCTGAAGCCCCCCCCCCCCCCCCCGCCCAATGATCTTAAGTTCTAAGACGAGTAACAGTACACTCGTTTTCCAATCGTACGAGTTTGTTAAAGCATGTTACACGAGCATGTTATAAGAGCATTTTATACTGGCACGATAGAGTTAGCTAATGCTAACTCTAAGATCATTGGTTAGCTAATGCTAACTCACTGAAAAGTCGAGATTGTGGTGTTGACAATACATTGCATTGCTACGATAAGTGTATGTTTTGTTACTACGCTAAAGATAATGAAAAGCTACCTGCGTGTAAACATGTCTGAGCCTAGACTTAATGGGCTATCCTTGGGCAACATTCACAGAGAAGTTGACGTTTCAGTTAAAGAAGTCGTTGAAACATTTTGTGAAGTCAACCTTCGTCGACTTGACACGTTGGACTGGACAGACGTAGATTCTTGAAATGCTGTTTTTACATAAATAAGAATGTTATTTATAATATTGTATGAATACTCGTATTTTATGTACGGTACTGGAACCCGAAGCAATGTAAAAGTAAACTTTTAATATAATGCAAAAAAAATGTTATTCACTTTTTCGAATTTCTTTCAGCCCCTCCTGATGTTGAATCCTAGAACCGCCACTGGGTAGTACAAAACAAAAATAAACTTAAAATGCCTGTCACTACGCTGCATACATTTGTTGCACCTACACAACTTAATAACATAAATTTGCCTTATTTTATTGATAAGGTAAACTCACTGTTGTCAAGAATTTCTCATTAAATTAGCATCACGGTTAAGTCATGGAAGATTACACTTTCGGTGAATACACCGACATGCTATTAATTTATGGGGAACTTCGATATAATGGCAGAGCCGCTTCTCGACATTTTTTCTTCTTATGATAAGGCACACCACGACAGCATTAATCCCTTATGGCGCTCTGCGAGTGCGCAGGAAACGATTCACGTTGGTCTAGAATCATTTGAAAAGCGGTGTCTTAAAAGGCGAATCCCAGATCACACCTTATTTGAAAGGGTTAATCGACGGCTAAGAGAAACTGGTTCCGTAAAAATGAGACGGTTGGATAATGGCGCGCAAAGAACCATGCAAACGCCGGATTTTGAGAAAGACGTGCTTCGGCGATTTTAAAATAATCATTCTGTAAGTACCAGGGCAGTCGCAGATGCCATGCATGTAAATCATGTCAGTGTATATCGAGTTGTTCATGAACAGCTTCTTCGCCCCTACCATCTTCAAAAGGTTCAAGCATTGGGACCAAATGATTTCATGCCCCGCGTAGAATCTTGCCAGTGGTTTCTTGACCGGTGTACCGAAGAACCTTGATTTCCAATAATATGTATTTTAATTCGCAAAATAGTCATGTGTGGGCTGAGGGAAACGCTCATGGTGGCCACCTAAAGAGGTATCAACATAGGTTCTCGATCAACATGTGAGCCGGCATTGTTGGAGAACGATTAATTGAACCGATCATGTTGCCTCCTCGTTTAACCTGTTCTATTCATCTTAATTTTTTAAGAGATGTATTGCCAGAATTGTTGCATGATCTGCCCCTAAATATATGACAGAACTTATGGTTCCAACATGATGGGGCGCCAGCTTATTTTTCACTTCTTGTCCGCGAGCACCTAAATGAAAATTTTAGAAAACATTGGATTGGCAGCGGAGGCCCTGTCACCTGGCCAGCGCGCTCCCCAGATCTAACACCTTTAGATTTCTTTCTGTGGGGTATATGAAAGTTTTCTTTTATAAAACTCCAGTCGAGTCAGAAAAAGATTTGGTGGCTAGAATTTCCGCTGCGGCTGAAGTAATCCAAACCATGCTTGAAGTTTTTAACCACGTCAACTTAAATATGTTGCGTAGGTGCAATAAATGTATCGAGCGTGGTGGCACGCATTTTCAGCAACTACTATTTTAATTTTCTTTTTGTTTTGTACTACCTACTATAGTAATAACGCTGATTAACTAATCTCTTGATATCTGTACTGAACATCATTGTTCTTTTGACCCAATTTCTTTATATAAGATTTCAGTAACTGATTTTTGTATCTTAACTTATTTTAAGCCAATTTCCAAAGAAGCGGTGACATTTAGCGACTTTTACAGAGATTATCCCTTCTATGTAAAAGGCACTGGAAAATCATAATCTGATGTCAAAACGCCAAGAAATTGAAGCCTTAGAGGAATGGGGTCAAATTTACCCTAATACCCCCTGGTTCGTGCGCCCCTGGGTAAAGTTAACATTGTTCAATAGGCTTAAATAGATGAACTTACTAACAGTAATCTATGTCCCAAGATTGGTTGCAGTAGCTAAAGTAGTTCCGGAGCTACAAAACGAAAACTAGTTTATGAAGGTCATCTTCAAAGGCCTCTAGCTCTCTGAGGAAGCATTTCCGGACCTATGTTCATATAAACTTTAGTTTTTTTGTCCTGTATTCTATCTACCCTAGGAGTTTGTAACATAATCACATTAACACCCTGTATATAAGTACATTATTATTCATAATAATTAGATATGCACTCAAGAACAAGATTAACGCAAAACTAAAAAATTGCCATATATAAATTTGTTGTAAATATATAAATACCTATAAAAGGTATGAAATGGAGCCCGGAGAAGGATGGGCCGCTTCCAAGCCCTGGACTTGTAAGAGGTTTACGCATGTATACTTCTTTTCTATCGCTTTAAAATCATTGAAAACCTATAGGGGGGAAAAGAATTCCCAATAGTTTTGTCAGCAGAAACATTTTTGACCTTGTGAAGCCCAAGCTGAAATCTTTAGAATTTTAAGGAGCCCACTTGTATAAAAATATATATCGCTGAATCGTCGTGAAGCCCAGCGGTGTTGCCACATCCAGTCATAGCAATTAAGACTGTAATCTATTTTTAGATTCAAGGTTAAGCACTAAGCTCTAAATAATGTTAATATATTCTTTAAATTTGGTTCATTTATTGTCGGGCTTCTATAGTACTGTTTGTGCATCGTTTATATTTTATTTCATTTTAGCAGTTTAAGATATTTATTTTGACAATAAAGTATAGTACGTTTATGGTAGCGTTTATAGAGGCGGAACTATGCAGACTAATTAGGAAAAATTAAATTAAATTAAATAAAGATTAACGATTAACATAGAGGATGACAATTTTGAAACATTTTCTACACTAAACAAGATAGCAAAAGGCCAAACAATACCCTTTCTATAAAATGCGGAAAATTAAAAATGAGGCATTTTGCGTACCACCCTCCCCGCCCCTTAAGCACTACCCTTATCTACTTTGAGTAACACCACTACCCCACTAGTAACAACTCTCTGGACAGCTTATCAAAAGTGCTTTTTGGCGATACCAAAATTAAAAATATTTAACCAAACAAAATCTTTAATTGTTGTAAAAAAATGGCATTTGTTCACACACCAATTGAAGGATTATGGTTCTAGCACTTATTATTTATAATATATTCTAGGAAATAAAGATACGAAGCAAGTCATAACATTTTAAGTGCACCTGATTTTGTTACCGGACATGCACCAACTTTTGTCTGTATTTCTAATTCGGTTGTGCGACTAATAAAACATTTACCACTTATTGTACACACTTAATGCCTATTCAAGTTGGCGAAATGTTGAAAAAAATTTTATTTTAAACGTTACGAAAAAAAGATATTCTTTATAAAAATATGGACTATTCAAACTTGACGTAGCATATAATACAAGAAATTTTAAAGGTTGCGACTACTTCCGGAGGCATCCGAAAAACCTATTATCGTTTTTATTTCTTACTACATTCAATATTAATAATTGTTTTGAAAAACTAAGATATTATGATGTGCTCTTCAAGAAAATAATTTTACTTGTCAGATACGACGTTTCGTTTTTGAGATACAACCATCAACTCTCATCAACTTATTTTTCTTTACTACGGATCTGGATTTTTTTTCTTTTTTGAGTTTTTGAGTATCTTTTGATCTTGTAACACTAATGATGTGTCGCACTTGTCCCTAATTTGTTTGCTGCAAGGGTTTTTTCAAGCTTTTCAAGTTTTTTAAAATAAAAGAGTAGGCATAGAACTGCTCTAAAAATGGATATAAAATGGCCTTTACAATCCCTGGCCAGCGTGATCGCCCAACCTTTCACTATTATATGTCTATTTGTGGGGAGCGCTACAAACTTTTGATTACAAAGCGAAATAAATAAAAAGAACTAAAAATTCGCATTAAAAAAGCTGTTCGCATCAAAGCAAGACGTTCCGTACAAAGGGCAATAAATAAAATACCAAAAATAGTCGACAACTGTATTCGCATTAACGGAAACCTTAAACCAATATCTTGTTGAGACCTAACTTTCTAAATTTGTCATAAAAGGTACCAGGGTGAGATTTCAATTTTTTATTTTGAGTTTTGATGATGGTATCCAAAAATCAAGAAACACTTTGTTATGTTTTAAAGTCAACGCCTACTCTCCACTGTTTAAAATACTTGAAATCACTTCTATAGCAAACAAAATAGTGCCAAGTGTGACGCATCAGTTTTGGAAAGTCAAAAGCTACTCAAATATGAAATCAGAAATCCAAGTCAATATTTCAAAGAAATAAAGTTAATGAAGGTAGGTACCTACAGACAGTGTCTGCCACTCTTTCCCAAAGTAGACAAACGTGACACGGTATCGATAGAGTGTAGGTAACAAAAATGTGTTTATCACTGCTTCAGGAATTTCGAAAAGTAAGGGAAATGAAAATTAAATGGAGAGAATGTTGCATAATTTAAGGCTTAGTAACAATCCAGAAAGAGAAAAACACTTACATCTTGAATACTTCCCTCGATTTTCGATTAAAATCGAAAAATTGCCAAATAGATTTTTTCAGCTGGCGCCCTTAAAATAGAATATTAAAACTAATGACACTTTATCAGGGCAACTTTCACCCTCTTCTAGAACTCCTGATTAGCTTGGTCGTCGTACAACGTTTTAATATTTTGGAACCGGAACCAACATCAGTTTCACGTTTTTAAACACAGATCTGTATTTTTTCAATTAATTACCTCTGGCAATTGCTCGGCCAATTACCTCGGGCAATTGCCGCGGGCAATTGCTGTCCCTCGGGCCAGATTTATAAAAAACTATTATTTACAACCATTTATATAATGTTTATATTACTGATAGACCGAGAGCTGGAAGCAAAATCACCTGCCTCATAGATACATAAGATTTAATTACAGAAGTGTAAAATACTGCCTACACTGAAATGTAAACCGTCGCGTCCGTCTGCCGACTCGAAATAGTCGCTTTCGCCAAATACAGGGTGTCCCAAGTCCCATTAAGGTCAACAAGGTACGATATATACGATATTATGGAAGACATAAACCTTACGGCTTCGGGAAAAAAATTTTATTGACTAAATCGACCACAAGAAATTGACGTAAAATAATTAGAAGTTTCCAAATTAATCGCTTGGGGCGCAATTACTATGATATAACTAAAAGTCAAATTTGATTAGATAATCTATTTTAATGACAAAAATAAAAAGTTCGTTCATTTTTGCGGAAACTTGTTGGTAAGACTTTTTTTGTTTCTTCGATAATAAGGGTGAAGGAAGCTTGTGAAAAAAAATTGTTTTAATTATTATATCTTCCTTTATGCTTCAATAAAATTTAATCAGCTTAGCTCATTTGATAGACACTTTTACACTAACCTGAACTAACCGACTTAAGTCGTTGTCGCTAGTAGGTATACGGCGTGTAACAGAAGTATGGAACGCTTTAAATATCTTTAATACCGTTTGTAACGAGTGATTTTTAATTATTTTGCTCAAGGGAGGCCATGCATTTTAAAAGCATCATGGCCGTACTGCGTAGATAAGATGACATGATTGTTTTATGACATTTACGTCTTATTTAAATTTGTGTAATTGTAAAGTTTAAAAATTGGAGAAATTTTGTAATTTTTGCAGTTATTTGAAGGTAGGTTACTATTGCTTTAACTAATATTTCTCCGGGGAGTCGTCTTTTGACTATTATAAAGTGCTATTTGCAGGATATAATTTTATTTTTTATTTTTTTTTTTTATTTTTCAGCGTATCAAGTTTTGGTGAAGCTTTGTTGCCGGATTGAAAGTTCTACAGTAAAAATGTTTAGTGAAGCACAAAAAAATTTTATTGTTGAAAGTTTTTTTAGAAATGGAAACAAAATAGGCGGTGTGTGGAATTACTCTATGCATGACTGCTTTGATGAATTTCGAACCGAGTTTCCTGATGTTGCGGTGACCTTTCATAATTTTCGTACTGGGTCACAATACCTAATTGATAAATTTCGTCAGACTGGTTCTGTTCAACATAAAAAAGGGGCTGGAAGACCAACGAAACGATCGAATGAGGTTATTGAAGAAGCGCGACAAATTATGGAAAATAATCCTTCAACTTCTATTAGGCATTTATCTCAACAAATTCAGCAAACGGATTTATGTTACAGTACATGTCAAACCCTTTTGAAAAAGGATCTGCATCTATACCCTTATCGTGTTACGGCTATTCTAACTAACCTGAACTAACCTGAACTCCTTCCCAATGACGTTCCCCAAAGACTTAATTTTTGTGAATGGTTTTTAAACAATTTTCAAGAAGAAAATAGTGGTGCTTTTGAAAAAACATTTTTTACCGATGAGGCTTATTTTTATTTATCAGGCTATGTTAATTCACAAAATATGCGAATGTGGAATACGCAAAATCCGCATGTTTTTGTAGAAAGACCTCTTCATCCTCAAAAAGTTGGTGTGTGGGCAGCAATTAGTTCTAGAAGAATAGTAGGCCCAATTTACTTTGATGGCACAATTACAGCTAAGAGATATCGGATCGAAATTCTGACAACATTTATTAATGAGCTTCACGATGATGAATTGCGGGAAGGTTACTTCCAACAAGATGGCGCTACACCTCATGTAACCAGAGAAAATTTAAATTGTTTAAGTGAATTTTTTGAAAACAGAGTTATAAGCCGAAATACGCAACAAATATGGCCACCTCGTTCCTGCGATTTAACACCCTGCGATTTCTTCTTGTGGCCTTTTATAAAAAACTACATTTATCGAACACCAATTGAGGATATAAATGATCTTAAACGAAGGATTTCAGAAAAAATTGCCGAAATTAATAATTCTCCAAACGTATTGGTTAATGTGTCTCTGAGGGTAAGAAGAAACATCAGAAGGTGTCTAGAAGTAGGAGGCGGCCATATAAAGTAAGCTTTCAAAGTAAGATAGCTCAGGATTTTATATTACATACCGTCAAAAAACATTATTTTAGGTTTTCAACGTGACAACGCTGCTTTCTTGCAAATTCGCCCTATGATTTCATCTACGCGCTACTGCTACACTATGTATACTGGGTCACAGACGCCCTTAAGCAAAATAATTAATAATCACTCGTTACGATTTAGCTAAAATTCGGTATCCGTATATAAGAGGTTGTCGCGGAGCTGCTAGTGATATTTGTAATGTTGCCAAATTTACAGTTTCTTAGCAATTTAAAATATTTTTTTTAATGGAATACCCTATATATTATTCAAAAAAATGATTCCGCAACAAATTTTAAATAACTTTTATATAAGTTACTTAATGTCTAAATCTAGCCATTTTTTTAATATTCGAGCTTCGAATTTGAGAATTTAATGAAACATTATTGTAAGGTAATTATTGTTTAAACTTACTTATTACAGAATAAAGCAATTAAATTAGATGTTTAAAGTACCTTTTATTTACTTCTTGACAATATGCTAAATATTGCGGAAAAGTATTTAAAACATTAGAAAGAATATCTGTTTCTTCGATTCGTCGGCACTCAACTTAAATTCTTTGTTTTAGGTCTTCTATATCATGTGGCTTTGTTTTGTAGACCACATTTTTTATGTCCCCACAAGAAATAATCGAGTGGAGTCAGATCTGGCCACTCAATTGTACCCCGTCTCCCTATCCATCTTTCAAAAAATACTTCATTTAGATACTCCCGTACTTGTCTGGCGTAATGTGGAGGTGCACCGTCTTGTTGCAGCCATACTTCGTTATTTAATCCCGCAACGTTGTCTTAAATTTTGTTTATTGATAATCAGTTTTAATTTACTTTAATAAAACTAACTTACGAGGATTTGGAAATAGGATCGCGAGAGCAGGAACAATTTCTATTCTTAGGAACTGCAAATATCTATCGCCATTTAAATTATAGTCCATAAACAATGGACCAATTTTATTATACTTTGTCCTATAATGCCTGCCCAAACATTAATTTTTTGCGGAAATTGGGTGTGCTGTTCTCGAATCCAATGAGGATTTTCTTTGGACCAATAACGAATATTATGCCGGTTAACAGTTCCATTAAGACAGAACGTCGACTCATCGGAAAACATTATTTTATTAATAAAATTTGGATTAGCATTACACAAATCCATCATTTGCTCACTGAATTCTAAACGCCTGTCAAAGTCATCCTCAGAGAGTTCTTGAACCAGGTGAATTTTGTATGGGTGAAACTTCTCACACTTTAATACGCGATCTACCGATATGTGCGATGTGTTGTAATCGAGGCCAATAATTCGAGTAGAGAGGTGTGGATTTTCCTCTATGCTAAGCAAAATATCTAAAGCTTTATCGCCGCTTGTCGCAGTTTTTGGACGCCCAGATTTTGGAATGTCTTTTACATGGCCAGTTTCGATATATTTCTTTAAAATTTTGCTTACTGTGGACCGTGCTATTGGATTTCGTTTGGGATACTTATCATTAAAAATATCAGCAACCTCCTGCTGTGTTCGCCTGCGATCCCCGTAACCCAATATCATTAATATTTCTATTCGCAGTGCTTCCGTTAGTAAATCCATTTTAAGAATTATTAAAACTGATAAATTATGAATCACAAATACCTTCTGAAAAGTTTGTCAATGTCGCTGTCAGAATTTATTTGTGTCACAAATTTCCAAGACCTACTTATATCTCTATCAGTTTTCTTTGATAAGAAGTTCTTATGATATTTAAACCCCAATATCAAAAAAATGGCTAGATTTAGACATTAAGTAACTTATATAAAAGTTATTTAGAATTGGTTGCGGAATCATTTTTTTGAATAATATATAGAGTGTTCCATTTAAAAAAAATATTTTAAATTGCTAAAAAACTGTAAATTTGGCAACATTGCAATTGTCACTAGCAGCTCCGCGATAATCTCTTATATACGGATGCCGAATTTTAGCTAAATCGGACAAACAGTATTAAAGATATTTAAAGCGTTCCATACTTCTGTTACACGCTGTATATAGTCTTCTAGGTGGCGCTGTTTAGGCACGATTCAGTTTTTTCAAGTTTTCTTAATACATTCAATGGCATGATACATTTTTTATGAGCCTAAAGAACATACCTAAAAAATTCTGGCGCAAGCCGTGAGTCGATGTCTTTTCTCGTTTCTGAGTTATTTACAAATAACTATTTTAATATTAAAAATGTATGTTTAACGTTAACCAAAAGGAATGTAAAAGTTCTGTTGTCATAATTAATAAAACCGCCAACCTGTCATAGGCCTTCGAGGTCGAATATGACATTTTTGTTATGTAAATATCAAATTAAATGGAAAACAGCAAAGGGAAAAAAAATAATTGTAGAAATTTTTAAATAATGAAACAAATATTAAATACACAAAATAAATATTAAACTAGTGTAACATTAAAGTTGCCAGCAACCTGAAGGGCTGACAAAAAAATTTTGTTTACATGGACGCCATGATTAACGTAAAGGAAAAGTCATTGATAAATAATAAATTACTTTACGAATAGCATTAACTTGCTTTATTCGATTTAAAATATGATTCGTTTCTTCGAATTTTAAGAATACAAGTATCTTAACTGATTGCAATTTAGTTGTTAAATAATCTTTACATTGTAATTAACTTGCGTTGGGCTACATTCTTGGTGAAACCGTATATTATCCATTATGGGTAAAAATCAAATTGCTTGTTATGTTTCACTATTTATTCAGTTACCTGACACGCGTGTTTCGACCCTTTCAGGTCAAGAAGTACTTCTTTGAAAATGACCTGAAAGGGTCGAAACACGCGTGTCAGGTAACTGAATAAATAGTGAAACATAACAAGCAATTTGATTTTTACCCATAATGGATAATCTTTACATTTTTGTTTTTGCTTTTGAATTATCTTCTACCTTGGAATAAGAGCGGGAATAGACACAAATGCAACAATAGGCTAAACATTTTAATAATTATTATGTTCTTATTATTATTATTACTAAATTGATGAAAAACTATTACGGTAAATATCAATTTTTTAAGTAAAAATAGTTATTTGTGAGTTACTCGAATACAAATAAAGATATCGAATCCCGGCTTACGCCAAAATAGTTATTTTTATACTCTTTAAGATCAGCAATAAAAAATGTATCATGTCATTTAATTTTATTAAGAAAATGTGAAAACACTGAGTCGTGCCTAAATGGCGCCACCTAGAAGACGCGGTGTGTACTAGCGACCTTCACCAAAGTCGGTTTTTCAATAAGTGTAAAAGGGTCAATTAGATGAACCCAAGCTAATTAATTTTCGATAAAGCATAAGAAAGATACAACAATTAAAAGATTTTTATTTCGCAAGCTTCCCTCACCCTTATTATCAAAAAAACAAAAAAGTCTTACTAGCAACCTCTCGCAAAAATGAACGAACTATTTATTTCCGTTATTAAAATAGTACCTTAACGTAGCGATGATCTAATAAAATTTGACTTTTATTTTTTTATTTATTTTGTATCTGGTGAAGGCGATCACATAGAGTCGGCAGACGGGCGGTTTTTAGCCCACTTTAGACTATATTATATACTTCTAAAATCAAACCTTTGGTATCTCATAAGGCATCAATCTGCTTTTACTCCTAGCCCTAGGGACTCTGACTTTAAAACTTTGAAAGTGTCACTTTTCAATAGGCAAAATCTGATCATGGAGCACAAATCGTCACGGATTCAATGCTTAGTTTACAGTTATATTCTGTGCGCTTGACAGTAAAATACTATACAGGGTGTAACAAATTCGTTTATCGCTATAGGGATATCATAAATCATGGGAAGTCATGCACGAACGGAAAAATCGATTTCTGGACGTGTACTAAGCGATATTTTTTATTAGACTTACCTGGAAACAACAGACATAAAAAAATATCACGAAAAAATAAGAAGGAATGAATAGGAACTTTTGAAACAGTAAAAAAGTACCTGACCTAACCTAAACTAATAAGAGGTCGGAACTCTTATTATTAATAAATTTCACTGACAGAAAATGAAATATGTCAATGATAAAAAAGTCACATCAATCGTTTCATGTTTTTTATGGTGCATTCATAGTAAGATCTCATTGTTTATTCTCTAATAAATGGCAAGGAACAATATTGAATGACGGCTAATCTGAACGTAACCTAGGCATTTTTATTTAGTGTACGGAAAATCGGGTAAAATACCTCTGACATACCTATTGTAGTAATAAATATAAAACTAAAAACGAATTACCGCATTGAAAAACGTTTTTCATACCCATGGTAATCTGTTTTTCTTATTTTTATTAAAATATACCTCCTTAGTTCGTTGTAAATTCCGACCGTATATCCATGAAAATATATATTACGCGCGTTGTAAATCCCGACCGTGGCGTATATCCATTATCAATCAATCAATCTATCAGTCAATCTTTATTCATGCTATTACACATAGTGTTTACATACGTCATATAGTAGGTTTTAATGCTAATGAAACGTATTAGAATAGATTGCCTGAAACAAACATTACAATGAGACTCAACTTATAGACAAAATAAGTGTTCCTACATACCTATTACAAATCACTGAAATTGTTTATGTAGAATTCTTCCAACGAATCAAATCATTTGTTAATTAAATATTGTTTTATTACAAACTCAAATTGTTTAATAGGTAGCACCTTCATGGCAGCTGGGAGAGTATTATAAAGCTTAGGACCGTAAAAGGAGACTCCACATTTTATTTTATTTACGCGGTGGTAGTTCGTGTAGATATGTTCCCTATTTCGTGTGTAATGCTCATGTATATTCCCGTGTGTAATATATTCATCAGCGTGTTTTCTCATGTATATTAGGCACTCTAGTATATATATACAGGGCACATTTAGTAGTTTTAGTTGTATATAAGCATTCTTACAGTCATCTCTGTAATTCAATGTACCCATCACTCTTATGGATTTTCTTTGAAAACTAAACAGTCGTTTCAAGTGTGAAGTATGACCCCATCCCAGTATTGCATATGAAATTCTTGACTCAATGAAAGCGTGATAAGTAGAGAGAAGGACAATTTCTGAAACCACACCCACCAAGCTTCGCAAAGCATACACACTAGATGCCATTTTTTCACATAATTTATCTATATGAGTATTCCATGTTAATCTACAACCGATATGTACTCCGAGGAAGCGCACACATTGAGACATATTAAAACCTTTCATATCTCTCAATGAAAAATACATCAGCTCCGTTTTGGTCTCATTCAGGTTAAGTTGGTTACTATTAAACCATTCAGTGACTGTTGATTGTATCTCCTTCATGGCATCCTTGATGAGCTTCCCAGATGAAGCACTCTTCAACACGGTTGTATCGTCCGCAAAAAGTACCAAATCTGCACTGGGATCACAGCTCTCCAAATCGTTTATCTAAATCAAGAAGAGCAATGGTCCCAGTACCGATCCCTGCGGTACACCATATTGAATGTTTTGTAATTCAGAAAGACTGCCATTAGAATCAACAAACTGTTTTCTGTTGCTTAGATAAGATGTTATCAAATCAATTCTTCTTTGATTAAATTTGTACAATCTCAGTTTATTTATGAGTACAAGTGGGGAAACACAATCAAAGGTCTTCGTTAGATCACAAAAAAGAGCCCCAATGTATTCTCCGTCATTGTAGCCCTTATTTATAATTTTTACCAGTTCATTTATTGCTGCCGTTGTTGAAAGTGAGTTTCTGAATCCAAACTGCGATAGTTTTTAATAGCTTTTCTATAATTTTAGAGAATATGGGCACGATGGATATTGGTCTATAATTGTTTGGTGTGTCGGTTTGGCCTTTTATATGTACAGGGACAACTCTAGCATTAAAATATATTTTACGACCGTTGTAAAGCCCGACCGTATATTTATGAAAATAGATTTTAGGCGCGTTTTCGAACCTAGCAGCGTTGTCAAGTGTAGGACCAGGAAACGATATGTTTAAATAATAATTTTTAGTGTATAAATTTTGTATATGAAAATGCCCTCTACAGTGAGATTTTCCAAACTTTTTTATACGTGAATGCATAAATAAATAAATAAATAAATAAATAGCCATTTATTTCCGACAGGCGGGAGCCCACTTACAGGAAACTCAAACAAATTAATCGAATTAAAAACAAAAATCTTACAAAAGTAATGACCTTGCTATACTTAAAATCTAATAACAAAAAGTAAGAAACTAAAGCTAAGTTAACAGGAACCAATGACTACTAATGAGGATAGCCGGACATATTGCGCAAGTGTTTTAATATGGTTGGGAGGCTGTCATGAAATATGTCGGAGAGGGCTGAGATACGATTGAAGTTGTGGCACATTTTGTGAATGGGACCTTGAGGCAAAATATTGAATCTCGCGAATGCAAGGAAAAATGTAGGCCGATGTCGGGCACCTGTGCGGGGAACATGAAGCGATAGTTGCTCCAGTAGAAATGGGCAATCGATTTTAGAGTTAAGAAGTTTATGGAGTATCGATAGTGACTGTGAGTTAGGAATCGCCTTTGGACGGACTCCACAGATTGATTATGGCAATTGTAAATGGGGGACCATATGATTGAGCAATAATCCAACTTTGACCTCACATAGGATTAATACAACAGTTTAAATGTAGATACATCAGAAAAATGCTTGCAGTTTCGCAAGACAAAGCCCAAGGTTCTAGAGGCGCTAGAAACCATTTGATCAATATGTGGAATAAAGGAGAACCTCTCATCGAAAACGACTCCGAGATCCCTTATGGTGCTGAGTCTGTTCAGTGTGGATCCATTTATAGAATAATTGAATTGAAATGGAGTTTTTGTCTGAGTGTAAGAAACGACGTTACATTTAGAGATGTTGAGATTCAGTTTCTTATCCAGGCACCACTGGTTAAGAACATCGAGGCTGTCGCGGAGGGATACACAATCCGCGACAGCGTCGATGCGGTTAAATATTTTGAGGTCATCAGCATAGGCGAGTCTGTTGCAGTCAAGCGTCGAGACAAGATCGTTTATAAATATGTTGAAAAGAAGTGGCCCCAGGTTAGAACCCTGGGGGACACCCGACGTAGGTACAAACAAGTCCGACCTAAACCTCTCAAACTCAACAAACTGAGTACGATCCAGAAGGTAGGATTGTAATAGTGAGACAAGCCTGTTAGAGAAACCGAACTGGTCAGACGCCTTATGGATTATAAGAAGCTCGTTGTGAATCCCCCCGAGAAAATTGGACAGGGGGTATTGGAAACAAGGGGAATCGAATGGTTGTTATATACACGGGGGTCGTTGTGGAGCCCGCAGCCGGGCTTCATAACGTCGCCTCGGGCTCCACATCGTACTAAAGTTATCTTGTACGGGCCGGTATGAGAGCGTTTATAAGTCTATTGATAAGTCTATCATAGTTGTACAGTACCTTTAGCATTTTATTTTGCTGAATACATAGGAGCAATCTTCAATCAGTTATATACACTATTGTGTTCCGCCCAATCTAATTTATTATCAACAATTAACTCTAGGTATTTGATTTTGGAAACTTGCTCTAATTTCATATAATTAATTTGAATATTAACTTCTTTTACATGTTTATTTTTTTATTTAAATGCCATGCTTTTTGTTTTATCAACGTTTATCTTGAACTGTTGATCTCCCTACTAAGTTCGTCTTCACTCTCTCATGTATTGGCTAGAGATGTATCATCACGGAATGTAAATTTAAGATTTGCATATTTTAAATAAACAATAGTGGCACAGGGACGGTTCCCTGGAGGACACCAAACTTATTTAATTTTATATCACTACTGACACTATTTAATTTAACATAGTACTAGTTTCTACCCTTAAGCATATTCCGCTATATCCCATATTTCCAATTAACCCAATATAATATCCAAATATACACATCAGAAGCCTTTTTTAAAAATACCTAAACAAAAAAAACAATATTTCTATTATCCAAGGCTCTAGAGGTATAACTCACAAGCATATAGCATATAATAACAAATGGTGTTTTGGAAGAAAAGAGAATTATTTTCAGGGTATGTGCTAAGAATTAAATTTTATAAAAATTATGTAAGTGGGAGTCCAAAAATGCTCCCCTTCCAAGGTACAAGATGTAAAAAGATTCAAATATTAGTTTCTTCTTGAAATCTGTTTCTTGAGTGATGTCAAATAATTTTTTCTACTACCAACTTGAGAAATCGCTATTATTTCTTTACCCAGAAAATTAACGATAACAAATAATCACCTTGGTAAATAATGGCAAACTTTCTGTGGAGTAAAGTTAAGTTGTACACGATTTTAGCACTCTTACTCGCGGTTTCTTTACCATGTAATTAGTTTTGTGCCATGACTAACCATTTTAAATAAAGAAGTTTGGCGAAATAATATCAACTCTTAATAAAACAGAAATTTTCATCATAAATTGGAAGATATTTTAAAATGAAACTGTCATATTCAAAAATGTCAACACGAGCACAAATTTTCGACAAACTAATATTTAAAGTCGCATCTCTATAGTTTTATTTTTTCCATGTTACTTGATCGTCAAAATATTTCAAAAATTAAGCAGAAATGGCTAATACAAAAGTCTAAACGAATTAAATATGTAATATTTTAGTGTTAATAGTAGAAAAAGATCTATAGTATGTTTCTTAATGTGAGAGAGTAATGAAAGAGTAAGAAATCATTACTGAACTATTAAACCCAGTGGTCTTCGTCGTATTCTATACGCGTAGTTCAATAATTATTATTTCATATAACATTCGGACTTGAAATGTGTTCGAATATGACTGGAGTCGGACAGTCAACAATATACCGACTTGTGCACCAGGATAAACGCGGCCCCATCAGGTCACCAAAGAGAAGTACAGGAAGAAAATGAACTGTAATAAATGAGGATGAAAAGACTGCCATCAGAAGAATCATTCACTCGTTTTACTTAAAAAAAGAAATACCTACCTTGAATAAAATAATGTCTGAAATGAAAAAGGATGATTACATTGCACCCATGGGTACGAGGAAACTAGGGAAAATTTTGAAGAAAATGAATTTTTGTGGTGAAAAAATTCAAAACAGAAAATCACTTCTAATAGAGAAAGACGAGATCATCTGCTGGCGACGATGACATTTGAGAGCAGTTAGACAGTTTCGAAGAGAAAACAGGAATATCTATTATATCGATGAAACTTGGCTAAATGAAGGTTATACCGTTGGCAAAACATGACAGGATAAACATAGGGAAGCCGCGAGGCAAGCTTTCATGGAAGGATGGTCCACTCGAATAAAAGCACCCTCGGGAAATTTACAATGCAACCTTTAAGTTGTCCACCCTGCTTGATGGGTCCTGTCATTGCAAATTTACATTTTATTGCTCTCTCGCATTAAGAAACAAAGCATAATTAATAATTGTTATAGCATTATCTTCTCAAATTTCAGGTGATAACAAGCTCTGCTCCACCATTTGCCCTACAGCCCTAGGTCGATACAACACAAGTTTTAGTATCAACAAATTGCAAGCCAACAAAGCTTCTGATTATCACGAAAATGCTATCACCAATAATATTGAAAACGTGACCATTTATCCGAAATCCCCAACAATGGAACATTTTCATCAGGAAATTATTCTTCCATCTACCTATCAAGATGACGAAATGTTTAATGAAATATTAGTAGACAGGCTAGGAAATAACTTTGAAATTCAACACGACGTGATTGTGAATGATTTTGGAATTCTCCAGGACTTGGAAGGGTGATGAATGAAAAGTAAATTTTGATATAAGTGCGGATTAATGTGATTGTTTTGTACGTAATTTATTATTGTTATTGTTGCGTATTTATTTTAATAAACCAATTTGTTAAAAAAAAAATGTAGCAGTAATGGTTGAAGAAAGATCAACATTCAAAGCATAACTTATTTTACTGTATTGCTCTGTGATGTATTTTTAATTCTAACTTGTTTCGTGACTTCTCTGACAACTTTGGAACGACTTCTAATATAATATGTATAAAGTTAAAATTTCCAAAGTAAGAAAAATTTTATTAACTTAATTTCTATATTTTTATTTCTAACCTTCATCACTATAAACTAAATTTGTTTCTAACACTTTGCTATAAAAAATTCCCGATGCATCTGTTGGCGTTAGTTCTCCAATAGGAACTTGATTACCGTCACAGTTTTTCTTTTTTTCAATATCATCTAAGGTTGAGCATTTTGTCGCCATGTGAGGATTATCATCAACGATAGAACTTGCATAAATTTTCCAGGAACGCCCGTGACTACAAGCTTCGATAAACTAAAATTACAACATTTATAAATTCAAGACATTTCACTCCAACAGGTCTTTAAAATAAAAATTTAAAGTCAATGGGTCTATTTAATGGTATATACTGGTTGACCGCTAATTATTGGTACACTGTCAAGAGCACTTATTCCTTGTGTAAAAATTTTGCGATCTAACCAAACTTACCTTAGTCTAAAAGTTCCAATAACCGCCACACCCTGTATGATTAATGTTTTAAACAAAAATCTTTCTTTTTGACTTTACTTTACGTGAAGAAGGTATCATTTATACATTTTTTTTAATGAAAAAGTTACTTTAAATAGTTATTGCCGGAAACAGACAAATTTGTTCCTTAATTTATTCTGTTGTTTTTTCAATTAAACCGAAAGTTGTTGATAGGTATTTAAGGGTGTATTTCACATAATGGGACAATTGCATGTCTGATACTGTAGGTTAAAAAGTAGAAACTATTTTTGGTTTCCGTGAAAACTAGGGTAAACCGTATAGTTATTGGACAGCTAAGATTATTTTTTCTTTATTAGTAATGATTATTGTTATATTTTTATCTTCAAGAAATTTTTGTTCGTGATATATTATTTAATACTCTATAGCAATTTCTATTTAGTTTATATGAAGAACAAAACAGAGTAACAAAAAAATGTAACAAAATGTATAGCTATTGGACAATTTTGATAAATATTGGACTAGTAGAAGATGGTAATTGGACGGACCTTGTATGTAAATATAACATAAATGTAAAACAGAAAGAAAACGTTAAAATATGTAAGTTCAATTGCTCAAATGTAACAGAAACCATTACACATATTAAATAGTTTATCACGTTCTGAATCCGACGAATCATCACTCTCGGCTCCTTTGTAGCAAATATGACAAAGAAATAATTCATCTGAATTAAAGGTTGGTGTTTTACTGAAATGCATAAATGATTTTTTCAGTCATCACACTATATCTCGTCTCTACTGTCTATCTGTCTGTGACGTACAAAACACTTGTTACTGTCACTTATTATTTTTGTATATTTCGTGTGTTTTTGGATTTGAAACTGTCTTCTTTTTAAAAAGTTAGTTTGTCCTCGCGTTTGCGTTTCTCTCTTTTTTTTCCTTTTTCTTTTTTTTTTCGCCTCTTTTTAAACATTTCCTGATACTTATTTGATGTTATTTCGAAAGGATATCTTTCTATATTACGCTTTTCCTTTCTTTTAGGATTTTTGGTGTGGTTAGATACGATTCAAATTGCTTTTGTTCTTCTAGGTTTTGACTATTTTAAAAATTTTGGAAAGGGGCATGAACTAAAGCTACAACTGTTACTTTATTTAAAGGTTGTAATTTTGGTGTGGTACAAGTAGTAATCTTTTCTAGATTAATTGTCTTTGATATTATTTCGGTGCTTAAATTACTACTCGACTGCGTGTTGTCGTTATAATGTTTACAAATTTTAAAAAGACTAATGAAATCTGCATTGTAAACATGTAAACTCCAGGAAATTCTTGAATTAGATTTTCGAACTCATTGATTCATTCTTGACCTACAATTTTGACACAGCTATTATTATAGGACACTAGAGAATCTTGAAATAGGAGGCACAGGTCAAATTTATTACTCTCTGATTTTTAATTTCCACCAAGACATTTTATATAATCAACAGACGCGGTTGGTCCAAACTAAAGAAAGAACTAGAAGACTGTAAGAACAGAAGTTGTTCGCGAAATGATGCAAAATACGCCATCAAAATGTGTAAGACGCCTGTCTCAAGAAGTAGGAAGATCTCATGAAACATGCAGGACTATTCCTTAAAAACAGTTAAATTTGTTTCCTTATAAAGTGCAAGTATTCTAAGAAAGACGAGCTGCAGATTTTGAAAGACGCAGGAATTACTATCAGTGGTTTACCCAAAATTTATTGGAAATAAATGGTTTATTACACCTGATTCTGACTAAGCCTGGTTCCACCTCACCGATTATGTGAACTGTCAGAATACACACATGTAGAGTAGTGAAAATCAATTTTAAGGAAAACGATAATTTTCGATTTTACTATATTTTAATAAATAAACACATAACAGCTGTTTCGGTACACTGTACCTTCTTCAGATGTGAGTATAATATTTTCAGAATTATAAATTATTATTATATAAATGGGATCAGGGTCGGCTTGAAAATGTACCTACACCTAAAGACTAAAATTATTAAAAATCAGTTTGTATTTATATATGCATCAGGCATAGGTAAAATTGAATTTGTACCTGGTCCGGCTCTACTCGAAAATGTTTTAAAATTTGGGATTTCCTTATTTATTTTATGGTCAAAGGGATAATGAGGGTTTTATTGCAGTCTAAAGATCAACGATATAATTCTACAAATACTATACTTTAATACTAAAATTACCAATATTAGGGCAACGAAAATAAAGCTTAAACTACCTACTAAATTATTATGGGAAAATACGTGTAGACAAATTTAATAATGGTGATCTATTTAAATCTAATTGATCGTTTAGTAATATGTTGGAATTTTTAAGTTTATTTATTTCTAACGTCTCTAGGGTATTTAATTTTCGACCTTTGTTTTCTACATGTAAAATTGTATATTCATCATCAAAATTATGTGATTCTTCTAATAAATGATTGGCGTAATTAGAATCCCTTTTATTTTTCAAAAAACATCTTTTTTGTTCCTGTATACGTTTTTTAAATGGTCTTCCTGTTTGTCCTATACACACCTTATCACAAGAACCACATTTTAATTTATATACGCCAGATTTATCCTGTTTTTTAACTTTACTTTTATTGTTTTTTATTAATTTACCTAAAGTTATCCTAGTTTTAAACGCTAATTTTGAACCACGCTTCCTTAGATATCTTGATATTGTCTCCGTCGGTTTACCGATATAAGTAAGGGTTTGGAAATTATTTGTGTCATTTACTTTATCCGGGTAAGCAGCTTTTATTGCCATTTTATATTCTGGTTTTTTAATTATTTTATTAATTAAGCAGGGTTGAAAACCATTGTTTACATCCACTTGTTTAATGATATTTAGTTCTTTATTTAATTCTCTTTATATTATACATTTTCTTGATCTAACTATTAATAAAATTAATAATAAATTGGATTTTAGCATTTTTCATTAACCATCACATACTGATATTACAATACATAACACTTCTACACATCCCTATACACATAAATTAGCCGCATACAATAGTTATATACATAGATTGTTAAATATTCCTTTATCCAAAGAGAATTATGATAAAGAACTAAATATCATTAAACAAATGGCTGTAAACAATGGTTTTCAACCCTGCTTAATTGATAAAATAATTAAAAAAACAGAATATAAAATGGCAATAAAAGCTGCTTACCCGGATAAAGTAAATGACACAAATAATTTCCAAACCCTAACTTATATCGGTAAACCGACGGAGACAATATCAAGATATCTAAGGAAGCGTGGTTCAAAATTAGCGTTTAAAACTAGGATAACTTTAGGTAAATTAATAAAAAACAATAAAAGTAAAGTTAAAAAACAGGATAAATCTGGCGTATATAAATTAAAATGTGGTTCTTGTGATACGGTGTATATAGGACAAACAGGAAGACCGTTTAAAAAACGTATACAGGAATATAAAAGATGTTTTTTGAAAAATAAAAGGGATTCTAATTACGCCAATCATTTATTAGAAGAATTTTGATGATGAATATACAATTTTACATGTAGAAAACAAAGATCGAAAATTAAATACCCTAGAGACGTTAGAAATAAATAAACTTAAAAATTCCAACATATTACTAAACGATCAATTAGATTTAAATAGATCACCATTATTAAATTTGTATACACGTATTTTCCCATACTAATTTAGCAGGTAGTTTAAGCTTTATTCTCGTTGCCCTAATATTGGTAATTTTAGTATTAAAGTACTCACATCTGAAGAAGGTACAGTGTACCGAAACAGCTGTTATGTGTTTATTTATTAAAATATAGTGGAAATCGAAAATTATTGTTTTCCTTAAGTGTTTTGAACATGGATTTTCATCAAGTAAAGGCCTCATCAATCATGTAGTGAAAATCCCCATTTTTTGGCAAAGTCCACATTGCACCCTCCAAAAATTTATTGTTTGGTTGGCTGTTTCCCGAAAAAGAATTGTTGGTCCTATTTTTTTCCATGACACAGTAAAGTTACAGTACAGCGGTATAGGGACAATATTTGGAATCCATTTGTGAAACAATTACTTGACGATGAACTACGTTTTGGTTATTTGCAACATGATGGTGCAACCTTCCATACAACTGCCGAAACTATTTCCGCAATTTTTTCGATGACAGATTGATTAGTTTTCGAACAGACATTCAGTCCTATGATCAAACACACAAGTTAACTTTTAACGTACCGTTTCCATGACAACAACCGAAAAAAGCCTACTTGTTAATTTTTTACTGTGGTTGAAAAACAGTTAATTTTGAAGTTAACTTGTGTGTTTGATCTTAGGGCTGATTAAATTCCCACCCAGATCACCTTGTTTGGCAGTTGTGGATTACTTTATCTTTTCTCATTTGAAGAACAATATCTTTAAAACACCAGTTTTGTTAAAAGTTTAGAACAGTTACAAGAAAGGATTATCCAAGAATGTGGTAACATGTCTCCAGAGATGCTGGTCAACGCTTTTCAAAATATGAAGAAATGTGTGAATTTATGCTTAGAGCATAGTGGCCAATTTCAGCAATTTCTATAGTTTTTATTTTCCTCTCTCTATATTTTTACTTTGTTAATTTTGTAAAGAACAAAAATAAATTCGTGTTTGTTTACTTATTTTAATATTCATTAGAGATATCGCCCCTTAATAATTGTGATCTCAACTGAATCCTGTGTTTTTCAGCCACGATACGTCGGTATTTAAACCGGATAATCTACATATTTCATGCGTTTCAAATGAATCCGAATTATGTTTTTTTTTTAATTTGAGCTAAGGGTGTTTACATATGCGTTATAATAAAATTCGTATTCCGTTAATGCGTATTAGAGCGTTCATCTATACTTTGTCCGTTTTCAAATTGACACCTTGTATATACCTGTAATATACCGCATCCGGGTTGAGGAGGTCCGCCACCATTTGGATAAAAGTCGGCATGCCCCAGGGGCATTTTGTAGCCCAAATAGCCAGCACAGGTATGAATAATATCTACAAAGTCGGCGTCATTCTTATTGAGTGTGCCTGAGGGAATTAAACCGACGTCAAATCCGGGTAATGCGGGGTCCAGGCCTAAAATAAATATATGTATTAAGCAAAATTGAAAAAATATATTTGGATAAATAGAATTAACGTCATAACCTAACAAAGACAAATATGACAATTGGGACAGAATAAAAAACTAATACCAAAACTTGTTTGTGAAGTTTAGCATGTAAAATAATAATTTCCTTTCTTTGGATCCAGATTATCAATCTCCAGTTCGCGATAACGGCCATATATCTTCTATGACAACAATTATTTCAACAATGGTATCCTTAGAAGTTATCTTGTAGTTAGAGCTAACAGAAAATTGATAATTTGGATATTTCTGAGAACTATCGAAAACACTATCCCCATCGTTGCTTCCAATAGTCCGTTTTAGTTTCTTGATTTCTGAAATAATAAAGAAATTTTGGATGATGATTTTCTACCTTAAAAATAACACTGGGGAACAAATTTCAACTTTTTTTTTACCTATTAAAGATTGTAGTTAGCTCAGAAAAAAAAATCTGAATTATTTGTTACAAAATTTTAATTTATAGGCATATACAATGAACATTTTAATTTATAGTCATATGCAATGAACATACAAACAATATATTGTTGGTTCAACAATAGCAATTAAATTGGCCATTTTTATCAGTGTCTAAACTTTAGACAGTCATTTTACGCTTCTTAGCCTGTCTTTTGAAAGAAGCCTCGGGGGCATCTTTCGTAATAGTCCAACAGTAGTAGGCTAACATCTCACTGTTCCATTTTCCCTGATACCTTCTTTTCATGTTTGAAATATCCTGGTGAAACCTCTTACCGTGCTCGTTACTTCCAGCACCACAATTTTCCGGAAAGTAAACCAGATGAGAATCCAGGAAATGAATTTTCAGCGACATATTACACCCTAGGATTTGGTAACATAAAAGAAGTTAGGCAACCAGGTCTTATAGTTTTCTGCTTATATGTTTCCCAAAAAATGTATTGCAACCATTTTAAAGCTATTCCATTGCGCATCTCCGAAAAGTTTCCTAATCTGGGGACCCACAAATATTCCCTCTTTAATTTTAGTGTCATTGATTCTAGGGAACTTTTCTTTTAAATAACTAAAAGCACGGCCTTCTTTGTCCATAGCCTTCACAAAATTTGTCATAAGTCCCAATTATTTTCTGGGGGAACTGGCTACATTTCTCTTTCCTGTCTCAAAAATCTCTCTCGTTGACCAAATTTTCTTTATGTAGTGATCCGATCGTGCCCGACTGTCCCATTCGCCAGAAAAGCAGCAGTATTTCGTATAACCTATCTGCATTCCAAGCAAAATCGCTCAAACTTTTAAATCACCACAAATTTGCCAATTATATCTTTCATATTGTATGGTCTCCAGTAACATATTCAAATTGCTATACGTTTCTTTCATGTGACTGCATGACCAATTAGGACTGAAGGCAACTTGTTTCTATTATGGAGTAAGACAGTTTTAAGACTTACTTTTGAGGAATCAATAAAAAGTCTCCAGTCTTTTGGATCATATATAGTCGAGATTTAAAGCTGCCATTAATCCCTCAATGTCCCTACAGGCTACCAAATTGTTTTCCATGTTAAAAAATGGGGTTTTTTGACGGCTTTGATACACAGAAACTTTTACTTCATCTTGAAGTAAGTTTCATTGTCGCAACCGAGAGGCCAATAGTTTGGATTTTTTCTTAGGCAATTCCAAATCCCTTATCAGGTCACTTAATTCACTTTAACTTATTTTGTGAGGCTTTTTACTGGGAAGTTCACAGACAAAATCGGAGTCTTGCGAGGTTGATGGGCCGGCGACATTTTCCAGTACACTACCATTTGAATCCATTGGAGCATCATCAGAATCAAGGCTATATTCCTGTGGATTAGGTACAGGCAACTCGTCACTATGAGGCACCGGGCGTATGGCGGATTGTAAATTTGGATACTGTATCGCAGACTTTTTTTCTCCGAAAAGCTTTTTTTGATGGGAGGTGTCAAACAAAAGTAACAGTCAGTAACGGGGTCTTTCGGTTCTCTCCAGATCATCGGAACAGCAAAGGGCATCTTACGCTTTTTTCCACTTAGCCAGCCGCCACATGGGTGTCCCAGATAAGAATGCACTCTACAGGGATCTCGTAAACCATAGGAGATACAGGGATGGTTAAATTAGAGAAAAGTTGCGCATAATTGAATCCTGTAACGTCATGTTTTCAAATTTAAAAAATTCCTAATGCTTCCGAAGATATTTGGATAAAACCGAATTTTCGCGATTTCGTTTTAATTGATTTATAATTTTATTTGAAAAGACATGTCAAAATAAATTTTACATACTCATTGCCACTTTTTCTCCCCTACAAGATGGTTTAATTACATTTTTGATCCGACGTTTCGTTTAGTCACAACCATCATCAACTTTGTTATTTTAAATGGTCGGAAAATTTTATTTTATGCTTAATAGATTCTACGTTTTCTAAATCCAACGGTGTATCACACTTATTAGTTATTAGACGTTTCGATATAGAAAAACACATCATCAATGAAAATAGGCACATTATCGAAAACATGTATGTTTTTATTGTTGTATTTAAACACTAGTAGGATTTTAAAACATTTTTTTATTTGAAATTATTTACAATATTATTAAATTTGTGTTCAAATGCGTAAATCTTAAGATTATGGGACAAAATTAAAAGAAACCTAATATTATCTAATAAAACTTATCTGAACAATACAGCAAGTAATAATTGATTTTAATTATTAAATACAATTATTTTTATAATAAATTATTTTTTATTTTCAAAAATTCCACCCTCATTCTCCAAGCATAAATAACATCGGTAAACAATTTCTTCCATAACGTTATTTAACATTTCTGGAGTTATTTTATTTATTGCAGCTCGAACTTCAGCCTTTAACTCATCATTATTTTGAAAAGTCTTCCAGAAAACTTCATTATCAAGGAATCCCCAAAAATAAAAGTCCATTGGCGTAAGGTCTGGGTATCGCGGAGGCCAGTTTATGGGACCACGAGTGGCTATTAAATTATTTTGGAAACGGTCTCTCAGATATTCCATATTATTTCTGGAATTATGAGGAGGAGTCCCATCTTGTTGAAACCACATAATATTGGTTACTGCTAGAGGAAGGTCGTCAAGAATATTTTCAATGTCGTTTCTTAAAATTTCTTCGTATCTTTCTGAATTTAGTGTTCCTTCATAAATTATAGGTCCAATGATCCGGGTTCCTAAAATACCGCACCACACGTTAAATCCAAAACGATGTTGATATCTAGATGTATGAACTCGATTTTCATTTTGGGTTGACCAATAGTGACGATTTTTTTCTATTAAAGATGCCATTGTTAGAAAAATTACTTTCGTCAGTCCAGAGAACATTATATGGAAAATGATAATTTTCATCGCATTGTCTAGTAAACCACTCGCAAAAAGTCATTCTGCGCTCGTAATCCCCAGGAAGCAAAGAGTGACAGATGTGGAATTTATAAGGATGGTACTCTTCCCTATGGAGAATTCTTTGCGATACTGATTTAGGAACAGAATGTTCCTTTTCAATAGCACGAAGTCCTACAGTATCATCTTCTGTTACAGCAAGTAAAACGGTCATTACCTGTTCAGGGTCATACTTTTTCTTGCGGTGTAACACAGGTTTTTCAAACGCGCCATTCTATTTTAAATTTGTAACTAGCCTCTTAAAAATTGATCGATTTGGTTGACGCCGTTCGGGATATTTTTGAAAATATTGCATTTCTGCTTGCGCACAATTCTTATGACTCTCGATGTAACAGCAAATCATGTCAAATTTTTCTTCGTTAGAATAATGTTCCATTATTTTAAATTTTACTTCACAATGCAACAGTTTAAAATTTAAAAAACATAATAATAATTACCAAATTTAAAGCTAACAAGTCTCTGTCACTAAGTGACAGATCTAAAGAAACTACATATTTAAACAATTGCGAACGTCAATCAATTTCATAGCCACCCATATGATGCCGAATTTAAATGGTACGTTATGTTTGAATATTATGATGTATTTTTTTAAAATAAAAAATTATTGTATTTATTAATTAAAATTAATTATTACCTACTTGTTGCACTTTTCAGATAAGTTTTATTAGATATTATATTTTGTTATAAGTTTCTTTTAAAAAAATGTTTTAAAAATCTACTAGTGTTTAAATACAACAATAAAAACATACATATTGTCGATAATGTGCCTATTTTCATCGATGATGTGTTTTTCTATATCGAAACGTCTAATAACTAATAAGTGTGATACACCGTTGGATTTAGAAAACGTAGAATCTATTAAGCATAAAATAAAATTTTCCGACTATTTAAAATAACAAAGTTGATGATGGTTGTGACTAAACGAAACGTCGGATCAAAAATGTAATTGGAACATCTTGTAGGGGAGAAAAAGTGGCAATAAGAATGTAAAATTTATTTTGACATGTCTTTTCAAATAGAATCATAAATCAATTAAAACGAAATCGCGAAAATTCGGTTTTATCCAAATATCTTCGGAAACATTCGGAATTTTTTAAATTTGAAAACATGACGTTACAGGATTCAATTATGCGCAACTTTTCTCTAATTTAACCATCTCTGTATCTCTTGTGGTTTACGAGATCCCTGTAGAGTGCATTCTTATCTGGGACACCCTGTATAACAAAAATGATCTGGCTTATTTACACAAACTCGCAACATGTTGCTCAAAACTCTCTAAACGAAAGCCGCAATCCTTCCTTTACGACTATAGTTGATGTTACAATATCATAAAATTGTTTATCCGCAAACACTATTAAAAGTAGACCTTCTAACGCTTGTTGTCAGTGTCTAAAATGTAATTTTATAACACTAGTAATAAAAGTGGATTACTTTTAACACTAGTGTTGGAAATAAATACCAGGATGTTTTTAACTTTTATTAGCTTAACGTTGGGAGACAACAATATACAAACTTTTAAAAGAAGGAAAAAGTGTTGGCGACAAACCTCCAAAAACTTCTCCAAGACGACCAAAACTAAAGCTGGATGATGTTTTTAATGCAGAGAATAAGGCAAAAAGTTCATAGTTTCTTTAAAAAAAAAAAATCCCACGCTGGACAAAATTTTGTCCTCTCAAATACGAACAGCTCTCAATCAACTGGTTGGTTGAAATACAACTAACAATTTAGGATTTATGTTATATGTATTTAAACCCCTTATTAAGTACACATGGTATAATAAATCCCGGTACTTCTCATTTAATAGTCGAATTTTCCCATACATTAGGGGCAGGTAGGTAATTATCATAATTAGCATGGATCTATAAATCTGGAGCCAACTGAGACTTTTGCAAGACAGATTGTTAGTCAGTATAATAAAATAAGTAAGATTTTGCTATTTTGGTCTCGGAAACATTTTTGCTGTTCCCCAGTGTAAGCATATAAAATGAGATCTTACCGGTTATTCTCCCAATTTTTCCTTTGCTAACTTCTCTTCCAGCGAATCCAGAAATATGCGCTCCTAAACTATGCCCCACCAAGTGGATGTCCCGAGGATCCACGCCAACTTCTTCTATCAAGTAATTTAAATATTTTCCATAATGCTTGCCTACCTCCGGAGTCGCCATCATGGGAATTGGATAGAAAACATTTCCCGATATTTCACTCCAGTCCATAATTACAATGTTCGCATCATATCTTTAAAAATCAAATTTTCAAGAAACAAAATCTTAATTTTAAATCAAATCTTTGAACTTTCCACTCAACCATTAGGTTCATAAACGAAAGCCGCAATCCTTTCTTTACGACTATAGTTGATGTTACAATATCATAAAATTGTTTATCCGCAAACACTATTAAAAGCAGACCTTCTAGCGCTTGTTGTCAGTGTCTAAAATGTAGTTTTTTGTACAACTGCCATTAAAAGTGGCACTTTTATTGACAGTCAACAGTGTTAAAAGTGATTGTTTACGTGGAAGCGAGTTAAAAATATTTTTAACACTACATTTTCTTATGATGAAAAAAGCATTTGTTAGTAACCATAGCGTTGGCAACGTTTGTCATTCACAACAACCTTGTGATTATTTGAAGATTAAAATGCATTTTGAAGTTTAATGTCATTCCAAATTCCCCTATTGTATTATCGAATTAGGGCAGTTATACAAAAAACATTGTATGTTATTTGTGTTAAAAGTAATTTTTTTGTTCGTGAAATTGTTCAATTCGCTCCGCTCATTTCACAAACTTTTTCACTCACAAAATAAAACATCACTTTTAACACTCACATCATAAATAACTATTATAACACTGGTATTAAAAGTGGATTACTTTTAACACTAGTGTTAGAAATAAATACCAGGATCTTTTTAACTTTTATTAGCTTAACGTTGGGAGACAACAATATACAAACTTTTAAAAGAAGGAAAAAGTGTTGGCGACAAACCTCCAAAAACTTCTCCAAGACGACCAAAACTTAAGCTAGATGACGTTTTTAATGCAGAGAATAAGGCGAAAAGTTCATAGTTTCTTTAAAAAAAAAAGAAACTCCCACGCTGGACAAAATTTTATCCTCAATCCGAGAAGACCAGGACTACCCATTCATGTGTAGAAATACGCGTTGGAAATGATTAGGAAAAATGGGTTTTCGGTGGAAAAAACATAATAAGTAATCGATTTGAATAGACAGAAGCGATACCGTCTGTTGGAAAAGAAAGTAAGGCATCCGAAAAGCTAGAGAAGATAACAAAAAAATATTTTACCTAGACGAAGCATGGCTAAATGAAGGTCAGACTGTGACCAAATTTTGGTAGGATTAAAATATTAAAAGTTCAAGGCAAGCATTTTTGGAAGGATTAAAACCGCCATCTGGAAAAGGACATCGACTTATCATAACCCATATTGGAAGTTCTGAAGGCTTCGTTAAAGGTGGTCTACTGATGTTCCAATCTAAAAATAAAGAAGACTATCACGAAGAATGAATGCCAATGTCATTGAAGAATGGTTTGAGCAAATGTTGGATCTTATACCAAAAGAGGCAATAATTGTATTGGATAATACAAGTTATCACTCTAGGCCGACGGAAACATTACCAACAAGTGCGTGGCGTAAAAGGGAAATAACAGAATGGCTAAGTTTAAGACAAATAGAATTTCCTATTCCTTCCTTTCCTTAAAAAAGGAACTATTGCTACTACCCAACTTGACAAAGTTACGAGGAATATCTGTGCTCAGGCTCCCTCCTTACCACTGCGAATTAAACCCGATCGAACTTATATGGGCTCAAATAAAGACAGATGTCGCCAGAAAAAACACGACTTATAAAATGGTGGATTTAAAAAGACTCTTTAATGAAGCTATGGGTAAAATCAGTACGGAAAAGTGGAAAAAGTATATCAATCATGTGATAGAAGAAGAAGCCAAAATGTGGCAGGTAGATATACTAATCGAAGAAATTGTTAAACCGCTTATTATAAACGATGTTAATAAAAGTTCATCTTCCGAATCGGACTATGATTAAGCCATAACGACAAGCTATTATTCGATTTTTGAAAATGCTTTATTTGTAAGATTCTATATTATATCTTGTTTTTGTAATTATATTATGTAAAATAGTACCACCCATTGTTATTTATTAGTTAATTCGATTTTTTAAATGTTTTCATATATTATAAATACCTACGAATATAATACAATTTTAGGAGAATATGCATGTTTAAAATATGTTTTAATTTAAAAACTTCCCCAATACACGCTCCTGAATAAGGGATTTTACCTGCTAACAATGGTAAATCCTTAAATATAACAATAGCTTACAACAAATCCAGGGTGGACCTACCAAAAAATGCTCATTATTTGGGTCCTTTAATGTAAAGAAAATAGATTTTAAGGGATGATGTTTAAGTTGTTCTTGATAAAGCCTGTCCAGAGATAGAAGAAAGTTACACTTTGCCTTTGAATGAGATTATCCCAGGGTGGCCATAAACAAACAATGAATGAATGAATATATGCAGGTAAATTATGGTCCGTACTTAAAAATTTCTTAAAGTAAACTGCAAATCCGGAAGACGTAATCTCATTATAGTCATTATTAAAGTAAGAGTTACCGCCTCGGTGGCCGAAGTGGGTAAAGCGCCGGAAACGGTTGTGAGTGCGGTATATGCCGCACCCCGCACCCGTCTGACAAACCAAGATATTGATCCATTTTTTGTTAATCATGGCCAGGTACTTGTGGCAGGTGATCTCAATGCGAGACACAATATGTGGAGAAATCATTTAAACAACCGCCATAGCAATTTAATTCATGACTACATACTTGATAACGATATTCAAATTGTCGCGTCGGATAGGCCCACCCACTATCCATTAAACGGCGCCACGCCCACTTACATAGATTTCTTTTTGAATAAAAATATAATGGACCTATCCGAGGCGACAGTCTTGAGTGAACTAAATTCTGACCATCCCCCGGTCAAAATCGAATGGCATGTGCAAATGCTCTTTGAATCTCCGACATATACGATACTTTTAAAGAACGTTAATTGGCAAAACTATAGACAGTTGCTTAACAACAAAATTAATATCAATAATGACATAACAAACATACAAACACTAGAAAACGAAGTAACAAAATTCACAAATAACATACAAGAAGTACACCGACATATCGGACAAAAAATTAAAATCAAACATAAAGAGGACAGATTGCCAGCGGACATACTTGACCTAATAAAATTTAAAAATCGAATTAGGAAGACTTGGCAACGCACTAGACGACGAATAGACAGAATCAGACTGACAGAAATCGAACACACGATACGTGACAAATAAAACTTACATAAAAATAAAATATGGAATGACACACTCACTGGACTCAGTACACAAGACTCGTCACTGTGGCGCCTGACCAAGCGCCTCAAACGAAAATTTAAGAAAATTCCGACACTGACTGGTCACGGCACACAGACGGACAAGGAGAAGGCAGATTGCATCGCAGACTCTCTGGCTGCAATCTGTACTTCTCCAGCAAACAATTTAACTGAACAAAACCATATAACGAACCGCATAACAAACGTGACAAGACAAAAATACCCGATACCCCCCTCCGCCCTATCCAAACTTCTCATCAGTTCCAGGGAGCTTAGGGATATAATACGTTACATCCCATTGCGAAAAGCCCCTGGGCCTGATGGGCTCCCTAATATCCTAATAAAAAATCTCCCCCAAAGAGCATTTGTACAATTATTGTATATTATAAATTCAATGTTTATTCTTCAACATTTCCCAAAACGGTGGAGAGAGGCTATAATCATTCCAGTACTTAAACCTAACAAGAACGCCAAACAGCCAGACTCCTACCGACCGATCGCTTTATCGAATACACTTTCAATCAAAAATAGCTGAGAAATCAATTGTACTAAAACTTAAACAACACCGACTACTAACAAATATACCAGACGAACAGTTTGGATTCAATCCTCACCATAATACAGTACAGACAGTGACGAGAGTCCTGACTGATGTTAAAAATAAATTCAATGTACAGCAGAACACTGTTCTGCTATCACTTGACCTCAGCAGGGCCTTCGACACTGTATGGCACCAAGGACTATTATTTAAATTACTAACAATACATAATTTCCCTACTTATATAATAACTTTACTACAGACATACCTACACAACAGGACTTTCTTTGTTAGGGTAGAGGGTGCGCTGTCCGCGCCTAGAGTAGTTAATGCGGGGGTCCCTCAGGGAACTGTGCTGTCTTCACTCCTATATAACTTGTACACAGCCGATTTCCCGAGGTATCCCCTCACCAAACTTGCGTTGTACGCGGACGATGCATTAATCTATGCACAATCGTTTTACGCGGAAGCCGCTAAGCGACAGGTGCAATCGCATGTAAACATCTTGGATCCCTATTTTAAACAGTGGAAAATAGCGGTAAATCCTACTAAAACGGTTCGTGCAACCCTAACTAAGAAATTCACCAACAATAAAATTTTTGTTCCACTTAAAATCAACAATATACCGATACAACCTCAACGCAGACTAAAGTATCTTGGCATAACAATAGATGAGCGGCTTTCCTTTAATGCACATATCTCTGATATCCTTAAAAAGGGCTTTGCTGCCATGCAAAGCCTATATTCTATTATATCCAAAAAATCCCACCTATCCCCATCCAATAAGCTACTCATCTATCGACAAATTATTAGACCTATACTGACTTACGGAGCCCCTGTATGGTGTAGTGTTTCAAACACTCAGCAGCAACGGCTGCTGAGGTTTGAGAATAAGGTCCTCCGGTGTGTGACGTCATCCGACAGATACGTCACGATCGCGGACTTGCACCATATGGCGGCGATAAATTACATAACAGAACACATACGTGACATATCAAACGACTTTTACACATACCAACTACAGTACTCACCACTGACAAGAAATATAACAGACAGACGAGCAGACAATGACGGCAACAATAAACATAAACCGCTTTACTACAGACTACCCATCTACAATCTCCCACTGGCTAATAAAAATCAAAATTGACGGTAAAAAGGCAAACAAACAAAAAATGACAGAATAATACTTTACTGATTCATTATTTAATAAATAAAATTTTCACATGAGTAGACGAACATACAACAGACAACTAAATTATTTTAACATGATATAATAATAAACAGAGTGCATTCCCGTGCTGGGAGCTCCCTGATTTCGCACTGAGATCGGAGAGCGCCCAGTATAGGAGTGCACACTCACAAACAATGACAACGCCAGTGGGAGGAGACTCGACACTGGGCTACACACTAGACACGCCCACCGAACAAAAGGCCTCTCTCCGCCGTGCATGGCGGTTGAATGGTCATTTCCACTGCATTGCGATTGCCTGCTGCGGGCGGGCACAAAATTTCAGTACCTGATTTAATTTTACTGGTTTTTTTTTTAGCTTTTCCCAGAATGCTTGCCATTGGTTTTCCAAGTCAATCCATCGAAACTTTTTGCGAACTTAACGATTACACCCCTGGGGGTAATAAAAACTCGTTAATACCCGTTAAGGCACTGCCGGGACGCGAGTAAAATGCGCTAGATTTAAATATTAAGTGTGTCCTTAGGCCAAAATATCGGCCGCCGAGCTTGCTCGGTTTCTTGGGCGCATTTTTGGCCGTATGCTTACGGCTCATATTCGCCCAAAACATGTTAGTTTTAGTTAGTTTTAGCTAGATACTTAGACATAGGCTTAATAATATAAGAGAAATAGGAAAATAAAGATTTTAAAATGGAAATGGAATGGAAACGGCGTGAGACTGCTTCCGCGCTGCTCGAATCGAGCGGGTTCAAATCCCGCTACAGTACGCTCAAATAAAAAAAAAGTACTGGGTTTGGTTGTTGTATGTGTGAGTGCAGGTACTTCTGACTAAAGATTTATCAGAATCGAAACCGCAGGGTCATGCTCCTATAGCAGCGGATCTTTAACCCGTGACTTGCCTCAGTTGCGGGCTGTGTGGGCAGGCTGCTGTAGGAGTGTGATTCTGTGGGGGGATCAGGATGGTGGTTGGTTGGAAAGCGACTGCGCGTGGTTCGGATCCCACGATAAACAGTAGGTCCCGTCTGGCTGACATTACCCAGACGTAAAATTACCGTGGGCGGGCCAGTAACGAATAACTAGGGGATACAATAAGTCTGTAAAAGGCTGCGGTGTCAGGACGTAAGTGCCGACCTACTTATTTAAGAGTAATCAATCAATCAAAAGTAAGAGTTTGGTGATTTTAAACCGATTTTTACCTGATTGAAAATGAGAGGGTTAATCCCATAAAACAAATTATGTGCTAAAGACTGTATATATAGCCACTCTAGTTAGTTTTAAGCTTAGTAATTATTCTTACTTCGTGTGTAATACAGAGTTTGTTTAATCGTGTGTGAGTCATGGAAAATATGTGCGAGCCCAATGTATCTCAGAAGATAACCCCGTCGAAAAGCAGAAAACACTTTTCTGTGGAAACTTATTTACTTGAAACCTGGTTCGACACATAATATGATACCCCGGAAAAGCGTTGGGTTGACTCAAGCGGCAAGTGTTAAACAAGCGCGCCATCAAAAAGAGGTAAACTAATTACGATTTTGCATGCTGGATCTAAAGACGGATGGATTCCAAATGAACTTTCTCTGTCTGCAAAAAAAACATTAAAGATTCTTCTCTAGATTACCATGAGGACACCACTGCTGATTTATTTGAAGATTGGTTTAAAAACAAGCTAATTCCAAATATACCTCCGAATAGCGTAATTGTAATGGACAATGGCTACCATAGTAGGCAGTTGACCAAGACTCCCTCCTCAAAAGCAACAATTCAAAACTACATGTATGATAATGACATTTATTTTCAGGAAGATTACACCAAAAGTAATTGCCTTTATTATTATTGCCTTAATCTAGGGAGGGCATACAGTTTTAAGGCTTCCACCCATTCTATATTTAATCCCATCGAACATGTTTGGCACCAACAGAAATCTGCCATTCGTCGTAACAATATTTGCCCTACTATTAGCTCCAGTGTACTTTCGCTTATAGAAACTGAAGTTTTTAATATCCCTTCACAAAGCTGGGCAAATTCTGTTACACATGTTGAAAAAGTGGAAAAATCCTATATCCATATAAACAATATAGCACAAATAATAATTAAAACAGATGATGATATACAGGGTGTAATTTAATTGAGTGCCGATACTTAAGGGTGATAATCTATGAATGATTCTAAGATAAAAAGTTCATATGGACATATGTCCTAAACCTCTTCATTTTTGAGCTACAGGGTGTTAACATTTTAAGAAAAATATAACCTTTTTATATAAATCACTCTTAGATATTTTTATGAAATTTTGTACATACCTTTTAATCAATAAGGAGCATTTTTTGACCTAACAGATTTATAAAAATTTTTACCAGTGACGTCCGTACGGGGTTTGAACTGAATATTTTTAAAGAAAAAATGGATACGCCACTGCTTTTTCTAAAAACGAAACTTACTTTTGAAATTCCCATTTATTTTAAAGCAAATTTCGTTTATGGACTTACTTTTGTACGACGCACCGTTTTCGCGTAAAAAAATAAAAACAAAAAAAACATTTTTTTCTTCGGTTCATTGAGACTGCTTTTATTTATTTTGTTGAATTTGGTTGGCACCCACCATGAGTGGAAACACTTTTTTTGGGACAACAATTTATTTTCTACTCACCAGTGACATTCAACTGAACGTTTGAAAAGAAAAAAACGGTAACCATATTAAATGCCCTCTTAAAGCAAATCAAATAAAAATCAGTAGGCTGGGTAAAGCTACATCAATTTTGACGTTTCTTTTCATAAAGACAAAAGGCCTGGCATTGATTTTGCATTATTAAATAATTATTATTACAGTAAGACGTTAAATTATAATAAAAGAATGGTAAATTTTACAAACAGTGAATTAACTGACATGCATTTTATTTATGGGCTTGCAGACGGTAATGCATACGAAGCCAGGCGGATATACCAAGAGCGGTATCCAAATCGCGTACTACCCGATCCGAGAACATTTTCTAGGATTCATAGACGTCTCCACGAGACCGGAACTTTAAAAGTAGACCACAGTGCTAAAGGAGTCCATCAAACAGTAAGAACACCGGAACTTGAAGAAGGAATTTTACACGAAATTGAGGAGAACCCCGAAAGTAGCACGAGGAAAATCGCGGCAACATTTAATGTTTCACATTTTCTTGTTTGGAAAATTCTCATCGAAAATTTATTATACCCATATCACATTCAAAGAGTCCAGGCATTACTCCCTAGAGATTTCCCGATGCGCATTAATTTCTGTGTGTGGTTTCTTCAAAACCTGATGGAAAATCCGTTATTTGACAGGCACATTCTTTTTACCGACGAAGCTAATTTTTCTCGAAACTCAATAAGAAATTTCCATAATAACCATTTATGGGCGGATGAAAACCCTTATGCAATTGTAGAATCAAATCATCAAGAACAGTTCTCAATAAATGTTTGGGCTGGCATTATTGATGATTATTTGATAGGCCCATTTTTTCTCCCAAGAAGACTTGATGGACAATCATATTTACACTTTCTTGAAGAAGATCTGCCGCCAATGCTTGAAGACCTTCCATTATTATTAAGAAACCAGATGTGGCTAATGCACGATGGTGCGCCTCCACATTTTAGCTTACGAGTGCGTGAATTTTTAAATCACACCTATCGCAATCGGTGGATAGGTCGCGGAGGAACGCAGCCATGGCCACCTAGATCTCCGGACCTTAACAGTTTAGACTATTTTTTCTGGGGGCATCTGAAAAGCTTAGTGTACCAAGTGCCGATTCATACCGAAGAAGAGTTACGAAATCGTATATTAGTATGCTGCCAAACCATAAGAAACACCCCGGAAATCTTCGAAAATGTGCGTCAGTCTATGGGAAGAAGAGTCCATGCTTGCATACGTGTGGGTGGACGACACTTCGAACAACTACTGTAAATAATGTGGGTTCTTTATTCTGTTTATCTTCTCTTGTCATTTCGCTTTCGATTTAAGGTTTGGAATTTTTCCTTTTAAATTAATCGCGATTTTTGAAATAAAATTTTTTATTTTTTTTTGTTTTTATTTTTTACGCGAAAACGGTGCGTCGTACAAAAGTAAGTCCATAAACGAAATTTGCTTTAAAATAAATGGGAATTTCAAAAGTAAGTTTCGTTTTTAGAAAAAGCAGTGGCGTATCCATTTTTTCTTTAAAAATATTCAGTTCAAACCCCGTACGGACGTCACTGGTAAAAATTTTTATAAATCTGTTAGGTCAAAAAATGCTCCTTATTGATTAAAAGGTATGTACAAAATTTCATAAAAATATCTAAGAGTGATTTATATAAAAAGGTTATATTTTTCTTAAAATGTTAACACCCTGTAGCTCAAAAATGAAGAGGTTTAGGACATATGTCCATATGAACTTTTTATCTTAGAATCATTCATAGATTATCACCCTTAAGTATCGGCACTCAATTAAATTACACCCTGTATAGCGATAGTGATACTGATATATTAAGTGAATAATAATACCGAATAATTTGTATATTTTTGTAATCATAAATATAATTTTTAATAATAAAATAACTTGTAATTTCACATTTAGACATAAATAAAATATTATTTAATGTCCTACTTATTTTTATTACAAACCATGATTAAATTCTAAGCAAAATACGGACCTGTTCGGCCATATTTCAATTTTACAGCTGGCCCGGGTCCTCTTCCTAATAGGGATCAGTTAGTCACTTTCTTATATCTCTGAACAGACTTTACACCGGTATGTTTTTTGCATATTTAATAAGCATTTGTTACTTCGCGCCATTTAAAGATAGAGTATATTAACATTAACATTTATTGTACAATTTGAGCAACCAGAAATATGAATTTCTTCTGCAGTTCCACTTATCAGGATTTTGTTGCCATGTTGTATGCTTGTGGAGGGAATGGAAGAAATAGTACTGGACGACGACATCGTGAGAAGGCTTTTGGCAATGCTCTTCCTATTTCCCAGTGTGGATCTGGGAGCTGCAAGAATTCTGCTATAGCAGCAGGCATTTTACCGCAACAATGTATACCAACTGAATTTTTAGCACATTTGTTATTTATATATTTGATAAGAATTCGATGATGTCCGATATCCTCTGGCCAAAGAGCCTACAGTGAAAGTTCACGGAGCCTTAGTTTTCATATCTGGAATATTCACCACTACTGTAGTATCCAAATCCTCGATGTTGTCGATTGTCAAATGGCACAGCTATTTACTGCGACTACTTACCGTCTGATGAATTCTTCAGGAACTGATCAGTTGATAGCCTTCTCCTTCAATTTCGCTTCAAATAAGCGATAAATTTTCTATTTATTTTCATTATATTTTTGAAAAACGAATTTCAGATCTCACCAATGCAGAAATTCTCTGTAGTAATATATTAAGGGATAGGGAAATTATCAAAAATCATTCCGAAGATTTTTTGCAGTGGAAATCGCTCGAGGGCTTGCCCGAGAGCGATTTCCTAATGGCAAAAAATCTGAGAATGATTTTCTGATTATTTCCCAATCCCGAAATGTATTTTGAAGATTATTTACCAAATAAAAAACTAACGATTTCTGACGGGTGAGATTTTCACTTTTGACAAGGGTGATTTTCACCGGAGAGCGGGAGATTATCGCTGGATCTCTGACGGGTGAGATATTCACTTTTGACAAGGGTGATTTTCACCGGAGAGCGGGAGATTATCGCTGAATAATCAGGTGAAAATCAACCCGCTTTTATAATGGATGAGGTAAATAATCCATAAAACAATTTCGTACTGTTCCTTCGACTTTTTCGGCAACAACTCAAAGATAGCTCTACTATATTACAAGTCCGAGATTTCTGTCAGGGACTCCTCACTAGTATATAGAGATCTCCGGGTTGTGCGACGTCAGAGAAATGAATTCCAGTGACGTGTGCATTTCAAAAAATTATAAGTGATAAAATTTCATCGCATCGTCATTTAGTTTTTTATAACTTAAATTAATTTCATTAATCATTTAAACCTGATCCTATACAAGACATCCTTTTCGACTAGTATTTTTTAGACCTTGCGAAAATCCATATATAAATCCCTGCTTTGAACTTTTAATATTTAAATCTTGTCATACCTTCTCAACTGTGTGCCTTTTATTGAGCTATGTTTCGTCGGCGTAATACAATTATTGCCCCTTTTTCCCGAGACTCCCCTATTTTCTCAAATATTTTCGCCCCCATACAATAATTTCACTCTTTTCATTTAGTACACTTTTTCGATTTCGTTTAATGTACCTAAAATTCATTTCTTTAAATTCTTGTTTGAAAACCCTTAATGTTTAGGTAAAGATGTGTCCTTCATTTCAGCCATAATTTTTTTTGAGTGATTTTCTTCCGCCCTCTTGTCTGGGCTCCTCGACTATTTTCTTTCTTGTCATTTTCTCTTGATGAAGGCCTTTCAAAACTCTGAACACAGTGCGCGAGGAAAGTTTCGTTAAAGTGCCACATATTTTTGCAACATCCAATGTGGTTAGTTCAGGATTTCTTTCCCGAATTCTATGGTATACGTTCTTAACTATTATTCGTTCTTTTAATGTTAATTGAAAACTTTTTTTGTAGGCGGAAAACCAGTTGAAGGTTCGTTGAAATCCATAGTTTACTCAATTAAAAGTAGTTAACAACACTAAGTAAAGTTTAATAACTATACAGGTCTGCCCAGAAGTCCGGAATAAAATTAATATAGCCTTAACCTGTAACTTTTGGGGAAAATGCTCGGACACATCAATTTAGTTTTAATATGCTCACATTTTGGCGTTTTTCGTTTGTTTTTTATAGACTTTTGTCAAAGATATGACGACATCGATCTTTTTTTTAAATTGAAACATGCAGCTAGTGATACATCATTTGAAAACTAGTATCTCGTACAGTATGCTCATAAATTTTGACGCGATTCTGTCAAGCTATTTCAAAATGGCGACTGTTAAAAGTTAAAAAAAAATCCCTATTTAAATAAGCGGAAATGCTAAATCATTGATGTTTTTTTACCTTTTAAGGTAAGAAATCTTCATTGTTTCACGTTCTGACATTTTGTCAGATATTTGAAGCGCATACTCAGCGGACCCAGAAAGTAAATGTATGGCAGGTTCATTAATAACCGAATTTTAGGGCCATTCTTTTTGGAAGGAAACCTCACAGCTGAACGGTACCTGGATTTCTTAACCTTCGAGTTGAGGCCTGCTCTAGCTGTAATTTTTCCCAACGAAGTAGATCCAGATAATGAAACAATTTGGCTTCAGCAAGATGGTGCTCCCCCGCATTTTGGTGTCAATGTGAGAAGATATTTAGATCAGATATTTCCAGGTCGCTGGATTGGACGACGTGGTACAATTGAATGGCCACCGAGGTCCCCAGGCTTAACGCCTCTAGACTATTTTTTTTGGGGATATTTAAAAGAAAAAGTTTACCAAAATAGGCTAAATAATGTTGAAGATTTGAAAAACAAAATTAAATTGGAGACATATAACATACCGGCTGAAGCCATTCGAAATTCCGTCGAGGGATTTTACCATCGTCTGAGAGCATTCCAAGTAGAGGGTGAAGGACATTTCCAGCATTTGCCACGTTAAACCATCTTTTTGTTGTGTTTTGTTTTGCTTCGTTACATTTTAATTTTTTTTGACAAAATAAATAAGAAATAAACCATAACTATTGTTAAGTCACAATGTCACAAAATGTCAGAACGTGAAACAATGAAGATTTCTTACCTTGAAAGGTAAAAAAAAATCAATGATTTATCATTTCCGCTTATTTAAATAGGGATTTTTTTAAAACTTTAAACATTCGCCATTTTGAAATAGCTTGACAGAATCGCGTCGAAATTTATGAGCATACTGTACCAGATATTAGCTTTCAAATGATGTATTACAAAGCTGTATGTTTCCATTTAAAAAAAAGATCGATGCCGTCATATCTTTGACAAATGTCTATATAAAAATAAACAAATAACGTCAAAATGTAAGCATATATAAAACTAAATTGACATGTCCCAGCATTTTCCCCAAAAGTTACAGGTTAAGGCTATATTAATTTTATTCCGGACTTCTGGGCAGCCCTGTATAAGTATTTACACAAAACAAAATACTGAAACAGCTTGAGGTCTGAAATTAAAAGTGGCATATTTTAAAAATATTTTGTATTATACAGGGTGGCTCAAAAAAGTGAGGCGAACTAAAAAAAGTGAGACGAACTAAACTTCTATTTTTTTTAATAGAATACCAAGAAGTCCAAAGTATGGGCATACAGCTGCTAATCATTTTAATATAGGGTTATGTGGATTTATTTTTAGTAGTTTAAGAAATAATTACGATTTTATCTAAAAAATGGCCTAAGTTTAGTAACCATTTCCAAACTACTAAAAGCAACTGAATGAAATAGTACACTCAAAAATAATATTTTAGAGTATTCCCATCTTTACAATAAAAATTATTTGCGTTCAGTACATTTATTATAGAGGGTGATTACATTATGCAAAATATTAAAACTCTGTTTTTTTTTTTATTTTTAAAAAGCCCTTTTGATATCCTTTCTACTGATACTATATTTGATACCTCTCAAAGTTTACCGTATTTTAGTTATTTGGATATTAACTGTAAGAGTCTACACTTTTGCTATTTTTGATTTACTTCATTTTATTTATGTTCATAATCGAGTTGCTATGACTTTTTTTTTGTTTAGATTGTCACTATAATAGCCGAATACAATTATTTAAAGTTTGTTCCGTTGCAAAAATTAGGTACCAACTCTCACAAAATGTCGAATTTTACTACTTTGGAAATAATGGTAAATATGATTTTTATATAGGGAGAATGTGCAAAAAACTGCCTTCTAGCGAGTCGAGTGTATGCTGAAAGTTATCTAGATATTGAGAGAAAGTTGCATACATTTTTAGAAACAGGAAACGTTGCGTACAAAAAAAAAGGATAGTAATCAATATACCCGTTGTTAACGAAGAAAATTAATTAAAAGTCCTATTGGGAGTACAGGAAAATGATAACGTAAGTCAAACTGGCATTTTTCTGGAAACCGATGTTAAGGAAACAAGCGTGCGACGGATTTTGAAAAAGTATACGTATCATCCTTATCACATAGAATTACACCAAGAACTACATTCTCTAATTGGATGTTTATTAAAATTAGAGAAGTGCCAGATATGTTATCAAAAGTTCTCTTTAGTGACGAGTTTACATTTAAAAATAACGGAATCGTAGATAGATATAATAATAATATGCACTATTATGCTACTGAAAATCCACATTGGGTTTGACATGTAGATAACCATAATCGCTGGTCCGTTAATGCCTGGTGAGGAATATTAGGGCCTTACATTATTGGACCATATTTTTTTGAAGAGTGTTTATTTAAATTTTCTTAATCATGATCTACCCATTTTGCTTCATAATATAGATGCCGACACTCTCCAAAACTTCTGGTTTCAACAAGATGGCGCTTCCCCTCATTATTATGAGCCGGTTAGAAAATTTTTAAATCATTGGCGAGGTAATCAGTTGATTGGACGTGGTAAACGAATCCCTTGGTCTCCTAGGTCCCCTGATTTAACACAGCTTGATTTCTACCTCTGGGGATACGTTAAAGAACAAGTATAAGCCATACCTCCTACAAACCGAGACAATATGAAAGATCATATACGAGAGGCATTTAGAGATATTAGAATACGAACCCTTTAAGATGTCCAGCAAAATTTTGCTTGAAGGCTACATTTATGCATTCAAGAATAGGGAAGAACCTTTGAACGTATTATTAGAGCCAGACAATAAATTCTGATTTCTTGCCTAATAAGGATTTACTTAGTTTTGTTGTGTCAACCCATTTGTTTTCTTAAATTTGAATTGTAATTCATTGTTTATATTCATTTTAAGTTTTATCTACAATCTGTTAATTAATAATATTTAGTTTCTATATTGTAGAAAGAAATGCAATTTAATGATAGGTTATTAAAATCATTGCATTAGAAATTGAAGTCATACATAATAAATTCAAGCCTTTAAAAGCTTACCGCTAGATTTTCCAAAAAAGTAGCAAAAATGTTGGCTTTTAAAGTTAATATCCAAATATTTAAAATACGGTAAACTCTAAGAGGTATCAAATATGGTATCAGTAGAAAGGATATCAAAAGAACTTCCTAAAAATCATAAAATATACAGGGTGTTCCATTTAAAAAAAGAGGAGATTTTAATATTTTGCATAATGTGATCAGTATCATAAATGTACTGAACGCAAATATTTTTTATTGTAACGATGGGTAACACTCTAAAATATTATTTTTGAGTTTACTATTTCACTCAGTTGCTTTTAGTAATTTGGAAATGGTAACTAGACTAAGGCAATTTTTTAGATAAAATCGTATTAGCTTCTTAAACTACTAATATTTGAAACTATTTTCGAGATTTTTTGGATATAAATTTATATGAACTTCTGAACTTAAAATTGGTGCAACTAACTCATTAAAATAAGTGAACGACGTTATGTAGTACTCTGTATAGTATGTACTTATCTGTACCAAACGAAACAGTCATGGAGTAGGTATAAGACATTTACTCAATTTTACCTTTGTATCCATCCATTTTTAATTAATAGGCATGAATTTCTTTTACCACCAGATAACCATCCATGGGTAACAAATTTGGTTGGTTTAGACCTGTTAATATATTTTGATAAGTCAGTTATGTTTGTGATTGGTATGCCTTCTGGAGATTGCCTACAAAAATATAATAGGTACCATCATCTGGAGTAAATTATTTCAGGAGGAGAGGAAAATATCCTTTAGGTTAGGTTAGGTTAATGTGATACTTTTGTTTATACTATGTTTCCTATTGCATAACAGCATGTATTAGCCAGTGCCGTATTTAGGGGGGGGGGGGGGTGGGGGGGTCGAACATCGTCTGCCAATGCAGAAATTCTGTCTTGGGGTGATAGCAACCAAGTAGAATTTAACACTAAAAAAACAGGCGGTAGTTTCTTCTAAAAAAATTAATGTTGAAGAACCGGATATAGTCATGGCGGGACACTCGATTCCCTTAGCTTCACCAAATAATTTATTGGGCGTCAATTTTGATAGTCACATGTCTTGGCATAGTCACGTTGCAGTCATTGCCAAGGTAGCCTCGCAGAAGTTTGGAATACTTTTTCGAACTAAGAACCTCTATACACCCCATACGACCATCGCTGGAATACTGTTCACATAGTTGGGGCTCTGCTCCTAAGCATACCCTGAGATTCCTAGATTCCATTCGAAGAAGAGCCATTCGCTTGATCGGTGACCATAATCTGATAAACAACCTGGAAAGCCTCGAACAGCGAAGACAGGTTGGCGACGGGTCTATTTTACAAATATTTTCATGGCAAGTGCTCAACTGAGGTTGCCCGCTTGATTCCGCAGCCCACCCGTACGTGGTTCAGCTTGGTGTCCCTTGAACGACACTGTTTAAAAATTCTTTCATCTGGAGAACGCCATTACTCTGGAACGACCTCACAGAGGCCGTGTTCCCAACGAATATAATCTCCAGAGATTGAAGACCAACGTGAATTATTATACAAGGAAAAACGTGGCACCTAAAATATTTTGCTTGCGGTGCATTTTTTCATACGCCACTGGTATTAACCCGCATTATTAATGCAATATATCAATTTCGGATTACAATGAACACGGCGTAGCCAGGTGGGGGTCAGGGAGCGACTGCCCCCCCCCTTGGCCCCGTTGTTCAGCGCCCCCTTCAATTTTTGAATATAAGCCTATGACCTTGGCATATTACGACCAACATAAAATATTGCTATTCTGTACCTTAGACAGCGCTAAAAATATTTCTTACATCCAATATAAGTTTGAGCGACGTAAATTCGTTACAGCGGCTATAACGAATGACACAACTTAACATTTCTTAAAAAATGTGACATTAAATTTTTCATAGAGTTTTAGGTTTTTGTTAGCCCAAAAAAAGGGCGTGGAACCCAAGAAAATTTTGCCTGCGGCGCGGCGCCTTTATCGGATGTTCAAATTTTAATTGGACAAAAGGTGGTCACCCTGTAAAGCCCTCCCCCCCCCCCTATTAAAAAGCTATAAATACGTCCCTTCCTCCGAATGTGAGAACACCTGAAATTGAGGAAGCGGTGCTGCATGAAGTTGAAGAACATCCTAAAATGAATACAAGGAACACTGCTAGAAACGAAACTTGAATATTTGCCATCAAATTATTTGGGGAATTTTAGTGAAATTTTTTATATCCGTACCATATTTTAAGAATACAGGCATTACTTTCCAAAGATTTTCCAAGGCGTATGACCTTCTGTCAGTGGTATCTTCATAATATTGTACAAGATCCGCGATTTCAAACACACATTCTGTTCACGAACGAAGCTAATTTTTCAAGAAATTTCATTCAGAATTTACACAACAATCATCTGTGGGCAGAAGAAAATCCCTATGCCGTAACCGAAACCCATGTCCAACACGGATTTTCGGTGGGCAGAAATTATTGGTAACCTATTGACCCATTCTTCTTGTCGACTTGACGGAGAACGTTGCCTCAATTTCCTTCATGAACAACTGACTTTGCTGCTTGTGGATGTTCCGATAGCAATAAAAAAAACTATATAAGGTGCATGCACGATGGTGCACTAGTACATTTCAGTATAGTGGTTCACAACTATTTACAAACTGTTTATCCAAATCGTTGGATTGGCTGCAGTGGGCTTCAAGAATGGGCACCAAGGTCCCACGACCTCAACAGGTTAGATTTCTTTTTGTGGGGTCATCTTAAAACGCTAGTGTACACCATTTCCATTATTACTGTAGAAGAATTAATAAGAAAGGATAGTTGCAGCATGTGATGGAATACGAAATACTCCGGGAATATTTCAACAAGTGCGCAATTCCATAAGGAGGGCAGAAGGATGCATATTAAGTGAAATTAAGAGGCTATTTTCAACAATTTTTATAATAATCGCTCAATGTCAGTTGTAATGTTATGTTAGTGTTGTATGCTGTCAGTTGTTCATTATACACAGATGCCAACCCGTAATGTGATTAATTTTTCTTATTGAATTAATAATTATTTTGCAAGTTTTTTGTACTCAACAACAGCGCATCGCAGGCAACAACTCGAGGGAGCTCTTATGTTTCAAATTAAACGGTGAAGTCAAAAATATTTTTTATTCGGGAAAGAACCATTCAAGTGCCATTATTTTCCTCAAAAATACCGGAGTCAGTACCCGTAAGCACGCCACTGTTAAAGCTGAAAATTATTTTTGTATTGAAAAAGATGCACCTTTATTGACTTTAATATCTCAAGCAGTTTCGAAGATATTAATTAATTTCCATTTTTTTCCTAAAATTTTATTATTTTCGTAACGGAACATTTTTGGACCATAGTTTATCAAGCAAACTATCATCAATTTTTCATGTGGATTCAGATTGAGATATAATTTATAGTCTTTAAATTGCTCTGCATATTTTCTTTACGGAATATATTCTACTACGGTTCATGTTAAAACACTTGGTAGTCAGCAGTCAATGTTCAGCAAATAAAACTTATATAACAAATAGCAGGCAGGTAGTTTCGTGTATAACGCATAGCGGTCCGACAGCAAATATATGAACTTGTAAAAGCAAAAAGCCACGATTTTCTCGCGTTTAACCATTTTACAGCCGATTCTTCCACCACATCTAGAACGTTGAACTCTCAGGTAATATCAATTAGTTCGTGGAATTCTTTAGAGATATTTATTACCAGGAGCTTTTAAGCGAAATCTTTTCTAGTAACGGAAATAGCTTGGTCCCCTGTCGGGCCACTCGTCTATGGCTCAGTGAATAGAAAAAAAGTGTGTGTTTTACACATATAAGTTTGTTTTAAAATTATTTAAGCGTCACGAATATATCAAATCTTTTTTCTTTTTTTTTATGAATTTATTCTCTATAGGTTTTCTGGTTTCTTGCAATAGAAAGGAAAAATATTATTATAATATAAGGAAATTCGCTTCGCGACATTTAAATACATTTTTCTCAACTAATTCGGGTTATTCATTTTATAGGGTCGTCTCTCCGAGTGAGAGGTGGCAGTTAAGCACACCCCATTCTAATATTAGGTCAACAATGTTAATTAAAGTTTTGCCACAAAGCCTAGCAAAGACCTGGGTTTCTTACCTTGAATAATACTCAAACGTGACATCTCTTTCCAAGTCATAATCACCTATTCCAAAAAGCCTTGTATTATTTTCCATATTTAAATAACCGTAAATAGGTTCATTGTTTTCATCTGGAAATAAAATGTAGTCTGTTCCAAACGATGGATAGTGCTTTCGAACTTCATCTCTGCTGTATGGTTGATTTAAAGTAAGAGACATCGATACTAAAATTGAAGAATACTTTTCTTTATACATAATTCGACAAAATGTGATATTTTCATCTAAATATTAAGTGAAAATCGTCAATTTCTTCGTTCCCAGACTGGTTTATTAATACCTACTTACAAAATACGAAGTGATTTTGAAGCTGATGCTTTTTTAACTATTTATACGGTGATTGAAGGAGGTTGGAACAGTTGGTGGTTATAGCGAAGCAACCAACGGATGCTTCAAAAATTTGATTATTTTTTGCATAAACAGGCATGCTATGCTCTCCCAAATAAAATATTATCGGCAATGCGGTGTTGCCGCTCCTGCCAGAAAGGAGTAGAAACTTTGGGACTTTTAACGAAACGCTACATATTATGAAGGGTATATCAGTGTAACCTGCAATCTCCACTCTGTCTATTTTTATATAAAACGTTAATAAATCATTAATACCTTACAGCTTTTATAATTTATATAAATTTGGGTATTCAGATGACTTTTGTAATAGGAAGCAATAAAATATTTTTATATTGGTAAGGTATTTTGCAATTAAAATTTGGAGATTGCCGGTTTTGCTTCAAACAATTGGATATTGCCTCTTTTGATATAAAAAAAAAATAAAGAATGTACAAATTTCAAATCAATAAAATATATTTTTCCAAGCATAACTTTGTATTTTAGAGTAAAATACATTTTGTGTGGGTAATAATGGTTCTATAGAATGTGGGATTTTTGAAACATTCTTTTAAAATATCTGTCGACTTTTTTTGAACAAGCGTCTGCTTCTCCTTCAGAAACGGTTTAATCGGTCTCACTTAGTTTATTTTCATTAATATTTATTTGCTGATTGGGTATTTTCAAAATATTTATTACTGAAAACTCAAGAGTTTCCAACTTTTGCTATTGATCTCCATAGTGTTTAGTTAGTAGTTTATTAACGTTCAAGGTTTAAATAGGTTGTGACGCATGTAATTCGTCAAAATGGAGATTGCTAATTTTGCTACATTCAGAGCAATGGAGATTGCTGGTTTTGCAACTACACCTAATTTTTACCATTGAGTGTGACCTGGATAATGCTAGTTTTGCTATAAAATATTTTGTGGGGTTGTAGACCTGTCCATAAGGATTCATATTCCATAATGAACTCAAATTTACCAAAAAGTGGAGATGGCAGGTTTTGTTTCTATACCCCTCAAATGGCAAATGGCACATCGAAAACTTTCCACCCAGGTTATTGTGTTGTAAATGAATAAATTAAAACACGCCCGGACACGTAAACGTAAGTTCTTAGTGTAACATATTTCTTTTTGTTTCTTATTTCCCAAAAATGAGTATTATTTGTTTTAACTCCTGTGTTGTGTAGTAAAATTTAAAATAATATGGAATATTAGAGAGAACGCTTTTAAAGCAATTTAATAGTCACTCGTGGCCCCATAAACTGGCCTCCGCGATCCCCAGATATTACACCGATGGACCTTTTTTGTAGATTCTTTGGCAATAAAATTTACTGGAAGACTTTTCATAGTAATGATAAGTTATAAGCTGCAATTCGAGCCGCAATAGGCCAGAAGTATTAAATAGGGTTATGGAAAAAATTGTTTACCGGTATTATTTATGTTTGGAGAATGAGGGTGGAATTTGAGGAAATGAAAAATAATTTCAAGTATAAAAATGTAAAAAAAAATATTTTATAGATTTTGTTTCAAATCTTAAGAACACCCATTCAAAAATTATAATTTCCTGATCGAAGTGTGGCTTGAAAATTAAAATCCTCGATTAAGCACTAGTTTATTGTAATGGATACTGACGATACTCTCACCTATTATTTTGATCTACAGGATGTTTCAGAAGTACGGTACGTAACTTAAGAGAGTGATTCCTTTTAATTTTCTAAGAGAAAAAGTTTATATAAACATCTGTTTAGAGTTGCCCCGTTTTTGATATACAAGTTGTTTAAATTTTTAAAAACAAACAAAACAGATTAAATTTATTAAGTCCAGTGGCGTCCCGGGAGCACCTTAACGAATATTATTGACAAGAAAATGTACGCCACTGACTTTTTCTAATTTTGATATTTTTTAAATTAATTATACCTACAACTTTTTTGTTCCTTGAGTTGAGTTGTTTTTGTACCTTGATAAGATTTCGAGAGAAAAGATAAAAACACTTTATTGCATGTACAAAAAAAATACCTATGTATTTGAAAGTTAATTGAAATATTTATTTAAAAATAAAATTACTTAATAGTGATACAAAAAAAGTGCAACATTTTTAAAAAGCGATTTTTCTTAAAGAACTTTAACACCCTGTAAATCAAAAACGGGGCAACTCCGGACACATGTTTTTATGAACTTTTTCTCTTAAAATATCATAAGGAATCACCCTATTAAGTTACGTACCGTACTTCTGGAATACCCTGTATATTGATCGATGTAGCGGTTTGTGAGAAATGTTGGTCATCAATTATTGGATAAACTCATTTCAAGTATACTTAAATAGGTATCTGGCAACAACGATTTTAGGAACTAATGGGTTTTATTTATTTATTTATTTATTTATTTGAACTACAATTTACAGGTTGATACTTAAATATCATTAACCCACTTACAAATGTAGTGATTAAATTTGTGTCGCCCAAGAGCGACTTAATATCTAAAATCTCATTATAAAAAATCTTAAAATTAGCAAAATATTTTACTAATGCTCAACTATATTCAAGATATTCAACATTCTTTTTTTAAGATTGTTTATAAATGGTCCTTTTTTCCCACTAAAAATATCACAGTATTTTTGATTGTTATTATAATTCACAACCATATAACAAACAGGAGATTTTTTTTGATAATTGGTTCTGACAAGTTTACTAGAAAAAGTTCTATAACCACGTGACCTGGTTCTGTTGGGTATACTTAAACTAACAGTTTGTATCGTTGTGTTGTCTATAGCTAAGTTATTAAATATATTGTACAAGTAAATAATACTGCTGAAGATTCTCTTATTATGGAGGGTCATTAGGTTATAGCGTTTTAAATTAACAGGATAATTGTTATCATGATTTTTTTTCAGTATAAAATCGGATAAACGGATAAACTTTTTTTGTACTTTTTCAATCATTTGAATGTATTTGACATAGAAAGGACACCAAACAACACTAGCATATTCAAGTTTTGATCTAACTAAACTATTAAAAAGAACTTTAAGAGTTTTCTCAGATTTAAAAGATTTTGAGTTACGCAAAATAAAACCGAGATTTTTATAAGATTGTTTTACAATTGATTCTATGTGAGCATTGAAGGATAATTTGTCATCAAATAAAACTCCTAAGTCTTTTTTTTGTGAAACTGTTTCTATAACATTACCGTTTATTAAGTAGGAAAAGTTTATCAGTTTTTTAGAATAGGAAAACCTCATGTGGTTACATTTGTCAATATTAAAAGGCAGATTAATTATTTTGGACCAAATATACAATGCGTCTAGATCTCTTTGTAAATTCTTGCAGTCGTTGATACTAATGATTTTTAAAAATAATTTTACGTCGTCTGCAAAAAGAAGAATTTGAGAATGTTTGATAATATTAACCGCATCATCAATAAATAACAAAAATAATAAAGGTCCTAAATTGGATCCTTGTGGAATTCCAGACGACGCAGTGAAATTGGACGAATTGCAACCCTTGATTGATACATAATTTAATCTGTCTGTTAGATAAGATTTTATAAATAGAGACCAGTTTAATGAGAGGGAAAATTTTTTAAATTTAGATATAATTAGATTATGGTTTACTTTATCGAATGCCTTTGCGAAGTCAATGTACACAGTGTCAATTTGGGTACCTTCCGCCAAGGCATCTGTAGTATACTCGACAAAATCAATAAGGTTTCCTACTGTAGATCGGCATGAACGAAAGCCATACTGGTATTTGGATAATTTTTCTTTGACATGAAAATTTATTCTTTTACTTATTATATTTTCAAAAATAATGGCAATGTTAGATAAAATTGAAATGGGACGGTAGTTGTTTACAATTGATCTATTGTTAGATTTATAAATCGGTGAGATACGAGCAATTTTTAGTTTATTTGGAAATAATTTAGTTTTTATTGACAGATTGAAAATATGTAACAACGGTTTAATTAACAAGTCTTTACAAGCTTTTAAAATAAATCTAGGTATGTTATCAGTACCTAAGGTTTTCTTATTTTTCAAAGTTGATATTGCTTTATCGAGCTCATTTTCGGAAATAGGCAATAAATTAAACACAGATTCCTGATCCTCATCGATTTGCATACCTTCCTGTATATTATTTCGATCATAAACTGATTGAAAATATAGAGCAAAAGCTTCGGCTACATTTTTTTCGCCCGAGTATTTTTGATCACCTAAAAACATATCTTTCGGGATACCGTGGTTAGTGTCTTTTTTAGATTTGACAAAGTTCCAAAATTGTTTAGAGTCTCCTTGTATAGAATTTTCACATCCAGCGAGGTATTCCTTGTAGGCTGTTTTTATATCTTTTTTAATTTTAGACCTAAGATGCTTATAGTCGGCCAAACATTGTGGCAATTGAGTTTTTTTAAATATTTTTAAATTGCGTTCTTTTGATTTTATATCAGTGATAATTTCTTTAGTAAACCAAGGTGGATATTTGCGTTTTTTGGTAATTTTTTTTGGAATAAACTGGTCGAAAATGTCATATAGAATATTATAAAAATGATCTAAGGCAATATTTACGTCTGTAGACCTTTTCACGGCATCCCAATTAATAGTTTTTAGTGCATTGTATAGGCCTAAGTAGTTAGCATTTGCAAAATCGTAGTAGGAAATATTACTTGGGTTACAAGGGCGGATACTTTCGGAAAAGATTACCGTAATATCTAGGGCGGGATGATGGAGGTCTTCGCTTACGATAGGATCAGAACATTTTTTTACAACACAGGTAAAATTACAGATAACTACGTCTAGCGTTCTATTATTTACATTTTTTACATTGTTAAATTGCGTTCCTTTTGTCAGATTGCAGAAACTTTGAAAACATAAGCCGGTATTAGAGTTAAAATGTGCTATATTTACATCGCCAACTATTAATAAATTGTAATCATGATTAATTAACAGCAATTCCAAGTAGTTAAATAAATTTTCATAGACCTGCAATTTACTATTAGGTACTATATATACAACTAATATCACGAGAGGTTTTACAGATAAATCTACTTTTACTCCTACCATTTCCACTCCTTTTATTATGTTTAAGTTCAACTCTTGTGATATAAGATTTTTTTGCACAGCACAAAGCACTCCTCTTGTTTTCATTGTCTGTTGGCTGTTTCTGTCACACCTATACACTGCATAATCGTCGGCAAGAAGTTCATTGTTATAGATACCATCATGCAACCATGTCTCGGTTAGTGTTATGATGTCATAGTTCAGATCGGCGGTGTTTTATTGTATATCTTCAACAATTTTCGTCCGATCGACTTGAAACTTCAAAATTTTTTATGATGTATTTTGTAATAATGTAAAAAAATTACAATTTATATTTTCAACACTTCTAATTATATTGTGTATTCCTACCTAATCTCTTAAACATCTTTATTTTTAAGTGTAGTTTGTAAATTTTAATAATTAAAAATAAATTTACATTAAAACAAAAATTAATAAATTTTATATGGTATAAAATTGCATTAATTTTGTATGTGCCACCAAAGAAAATTATAGCTACGCAATATAATTTTCTTTGATACCACGAATACTGACAGGGCATAAATAAATATGAAATATTGTTGAAATAACACTGCAATGGATTTTAAATTGTCACTTAAACTTAAACTTAATGTTTTTTTTATAACCTTTTCATCATTACTTTAGTCACTTATTATTTTTGATTATGCATAATTTCCTATTTCCCAGAAAAAGCATCTCCCGGTATATTATATATAATAATTTGATTTTGGCACTTACCTAAGCCTAAGAAGACTATTACAATCATTTCTAAAGCACTAGATACCTATATCTTACAACTAAACACACAAACCTATTTTATACGACTATTATAATAGATAAAAAAATGTACTGTGTTACATATTTTATGCAAAATTTAAAAATAAATATTCAAAAAGCTTGTACAGGGTATATTCTTGGATATCTATTACGAATTTTGTAATTGTTGATTAGAACTGACCCCAATATTTGCCAGATTTAGGTACTAATGTTGAAAAAAAAAACAGAACGCTTGATTTGTGTGTAAGTTTATTTAATATGCATTAAATGTATCGCAGTTTAGGTTATCGCAATAACAGTAATTATTTGGCTATAACCAAAATTTTATAAAAAAACCATGTGTTTAGTGTTTGAATGTGAAAGCGCACTTAGTTTTTTTGGATACAATGAATAGGTATCTAAGTAAGTATAAACTAGAGAATTGACAAGTTGATAATACACAAAAAAATTATGAAAATACGAGTAACAACTACGTAAGCATAAATATACAGGGTGTTAATGTGGTAATGTTACAAGGGTAGATAGAACACACGAAGAAAAAAATAAAGTTTATATGAATATGGGTCCGAAAACCCTTCCTCAAGGTGCTAGAGCCCTTTGAAGATGACCTTCATAAACTAGTTTTCGTTTTGTAGCTCCGGAACTACTTCAGCTACAGCAACCAATTTTGGGACATAAATTAATGTTAGTAAGTTCAGCTATTTAAGCGTATTGGACAATGTTAACTTTATCCGGAGGGGTATTAGGGAAAATTTTACCACATATTATTATGGTAGATAGTACAAAACAAAAAGAAACTTAAAATAGTAGTTGCTGAAAATGCCTGCCACCACGCTCGATATATTTATTGCACCTACCCAGCTTAATAATAAAAATTTGCCTTATGTTATTAATAAGGTAAACTCACTGTTGTTAAGAACTTGTCATTAAATTAGTATCACGGTTAAGTCATGGAAGATTACACTTTCGATGAATACGCCGACATGCTATTAATTTATGGGGAACTTTGATGTAATGGCAAAGCCGCTTCTCGACATTTTTTTTCTTATGATAATAAAGCGGTGAGTGTGCGCAGGAAACGATTCACGTTGGTCTTGAATCATATTAAGAGCGGTTTCTTGAAAGGCGAATCCCAGCTCACACCCTGTTTGAAAGGGTCAATTGACGGCTAAGGGAAACTGGCTCCGTAAATATGAGACGGTTGGATAATGGCGCGCAAAGAACCATCCGAACCCAGGATTTTGAGGAAGACGTGCTTCGGCGATTTGAAAATAATCCTTCTGTAAGTACCAGGGCAGTCGCAGATGCCATGCATATAAATCATGTCAGTGTTTATCGAGTTGTTTATGAACAACTTCTTCGCCCCTACCATCTTCAAAAAGTGTGAGCATTGGAACCAAATGATTTCATGCCCCGCGTAGAATTTTGCCAGTGGTTTCTTGACCGGTGTACAGAAGAACTTCAATCTCCAAAATATGTACTTTTTAGTAATGAGGCTGTGCTTACAAAAGAAGGCATTTTTAATTTGCGAAATAGTCATGTGTGGGTTGAGGAAAATCCTTATGGTATTCACATAAGGGGGTATGAACATAGGTTCTCGGTCAACATGTGGTCAAGCATTGTCGGAGAACGATTAATTGGACCGATCTACTACTACGACTACCGGTACTATTCATCTTAATTTTTTAAGGGATGTATTGCCAGAATTGTTGCATGATCTGCCCCTAAATATACGACAGAACTTATGGTTTCAACGCCAGCTCATTTTTCACTTCTTGTCCGCGAGCACCTAAATGAAAATTTTAGAAGACATTTGATTGACCGCGGAGGCCCTGTCAGCTGGCCAGCGCGCTACCTAGATCTAACACCTTTAGATTTTTTTCTTGGGGGTATATGAAAGGTCTCGTGTATGAAACTCCAGTCGAGTCGGAAAATGATTTGGTGGCTAGAATTTCCGCTGCGGCTGAAGTAATCCAAACCATGCCTAAAGTTTTTAACCATGTCAACTTAAATATGCTGCGTAGGTGCAATAAATGTATCGACCGTTATGGCAGGCATTTTCGACATCTACTATTTTAAGTTTCTTTTTGTACTATCTATCATAATAATAACGCTGATTAATTTATCTCTTGATATCTGTAGTAAACGACATCATTGTTCTTTTGACCAGATTTCTTTATATAAGACTTCAGTAACTGGTTTCTGTATCTTAACTTATTTTCAGCCAATTTCCGAAGAGGCGGTGACATTTAGCGACTCCAACAGAGATTATACTTTCTTTGTAAGAAAGGCATTGGAAAATCATAATCTGATGTCAAAACGGCAAGAAATTGATGCCTTAGCCTTAGAGGAATGGAGTCAAATTTACCCCCTGGTTCGCGCGCCCCTAACTAACAGCAATTTATGTCCCAAAATTGGTTCCAGTAGCTGAAGTGGTTACGGAGCTACAAAACGAAAACTAGTTTATGAAGGCCATTTTCAAAGGGCTCTAGCTCCCTGAGGAAGAATTTCCGGAACCATGTTCATATGAACTTTATTTTTTTTTGTCCGGTGTTCTGTCTACCCTAGGAGGTTGTAACACGATCACATCAACACCCTGTATATAAGTACATTATTATTCATAATAATAAGATATGCACTAAAGAATAAAATTAACGCATAACTAAATGATTGCCATATATAAATTGGTTGTAAATATATAGGTAGGTACTGAATACAGTGGCGCCGTAAGTGGTGCCTGGTGCCAAAGGGCAAATACGCACTTCCTCGCGTGCTGTAAAATATACCAAAAGTTTAATTTTTAAACTGGTAGGCAGAGGTACTGTTACACTAAAAAAAAAGCAAGATATTTATTATTTATTAAATTAATAAAACTCACACCAACAAATATTTCTAGACTTTTCTCCTTTTTTGGCTAACGGGCGTTAAAAGCAAAATCGTAGACCAAAACGTCTCAAAAGTCGCCAGAAAAAAAAATCTAGCCACGTATAGTTTTGCACAAATTAGACTAGGATAAATAAGTCCATTATAATTATTGTTATACGTATAGGTACAATGTTATAATTTAGTTTGCCCCACTTTTAAGAGTTTGTAGTTTCTTTGTTTTTTGAGTCAGCGCGTTCATTCAAAAAACAGGATGTAGAATCGTTAGCCCAGTTTTTATGGGGTTTGACAAATATGACAGTAGGTGTCACATGTCACATTTAAAAGCAAAAATTTATTTTCTTAAATGGTACACTCTGTATATTAGAAGCGCATTAGATAGTCCCTTTTCTTCCGATTTCAAAAATATAACACACTTATGCATTCTTCTCTTAATTCCATCAAACATTGACAAAAATATGTAAGTTTTGTTAAAAAACATCAAATAGCTATGCTATGCAACAGTTTTGTTGCTATGGATCTTGTCTTCATTTATATCTCAGTCTGCCATTCTCATTGTTATTACTCGTTTCAAATTTTGTAGCAAAGTTTCTTTGTAAAAACGAGCTAACATGAGAAATTATTATTCAGTAGAGGAAAAGTGTTTTATGTTGTGCGATCCTGGCACAACAAAAATTACAAAAGAACTGGAAATTAATGTGTTAGCTTATTTTCGGGCATTTGTATACAATTCTATACCCGATATACTACGAGAGTAGCCTATATCGTATGGTAGGTACAGTAGAAACAATTTTGAAAAAACATAAATTCCGTCCTTACAAGCCTACAAGAGTGTAAAGAGTAAACGCCTGGGCGAAAGGAAAATAGGGTACGTTTTTGTAGATGCATAATGGACGGAATAGGAAAAAACTCTAACTTTTTAAACTCCATATTATGGACGGATGAGTCAAGCTTTTCTACTAGTAAAGGCTGCCTCCGCCGGAATACGCATCATTGGTCAGTCGAAAATTCATTTAATATTCAGGGAATCCAGTTCCACGGGTAATAAAATGTTATCGTTTGATGCGGATTAATTGGGGATCGGGTTTTGGACCCATAGACGAGACCCAATAATTTTCGAAGGTTCCTTAACTGGCCCACGGTTTTTGAATATGCTGCAGGAGAAAATTAAAGATCGCTTAGATAATTTACCCATTCTAGCACTAAGAAATTTAATATGGCATCAAGATGGAGCGCCGCCACACAGTGTCGCTCCAGTAACTGCTTATTTAAATGCAAAATACGTCCAATGGATAGAAAAATCAGGTAGGTACTATAGAATGGCCCCCCAACAGCCCAGACTTTAAACCCTGTGATTTTTTCTCTTGGGGTCATATTAGAAATATTGTTTATATTACTCCGTATTATTCGTTGAATGAACTGTATATTAGAATTGATAACGCCTGTTAGATTTTCGGGACTAAACAGGAACCAACAGGAAAAAATGAAACGCACAGTTCGGGTATACATGAAGAACTACTTTTATTCAACGACCACAAGAACAGTACAGCGCCACATAACAACCTAACTTAGTTTTACTTTACACATAGATGGCGCCATGCGTAATATCATTGTTGATTTCTAACACCCCCACTAAACAATGGTATTATTCAACATTTAACATACCTAAATCTAAACAAAATTTCTTATGTTTACTAAAACATAAACCTTTAGTAAAAATATCCGCAGGCATATCATCAGTTCGTAAATATCTTATAGAAATAACATTGTTCGATACAATTTCTCGGATAAAATGATGCCTTATGTTAATGTGTTTGGCTCGTTTATGGAATAAAGGATTTGCACACAATTTTTGTGCACTTTGATTGTCGTTAAACAAAGTTATGCAATCAACGGTTCCAGTCAATTCACCAAACAAATTGCGTAAATAGATTGCTTCTTTAGAAGCTTCAGCAATGGCAACATATTCAGCCTCTGTACTAGACAGTGCGACTGAACACTGCTTCCTACTCTCTAGTAGACCTTCGTACTGTTGAGGGCTTGTTTATCGACTCGTTAATAACATCATAGAAGGTTGATGATGTGTCACTATCTGAGAGCATGTCTTCCTGTGGGTCATAAATTTCTGAGTTATCACTTACGACTTCGCTTTCATTTGCATCCCCCACTGTAGCTGGTATGTTTTTAGAGCTCTCAGCTTCTGAGACAGTTAAATCGAAACTTTCTGAACTCCTTGATATCTTTTCGTTAATAATGACATCCCGGCTTGTAATAATTGACCTATCTGTTGGATCAAACAACCTGTATCCTTTGACATTGTCACAAAAACCCACTAAAACCATTTTCCTGGATTTTTTATCAAATTTCCGCCTTTTCTCGGCTGGTATCAATACCATGACATCACTACCAAAAATCCTAAGGTTACTTACATCTGGTTTTCTATTTGTCCAAACTTCATAAGGTGTTTTCTTTAGCCCTGTTACTATCGACCTGTTTCTCAGATGAACAGCAGTATTCATTGCTTCTGCCCAAAAAACCTTGTCCAGTCCAGCATCAAATAGTAAACAGCGTGCCTTTTCAACCAACGTTCGGTTCATTCGCTCGCACATGCCGTTTTGTTGAGGTGTGTAGGGATTGGTCTTCTGATGTGTAATTTCATTTTTTGTTAAAAAACTTTCAAACAATAAACCACAAAATTCACCACCATTGTCTGTTCTTAAGGTTTTGATTTTAGTAGTTTGCTGGTTCTCAACCAAAGTTTTAAATTGTTGAAAGTATTTAAATGCTTCACTTTTGGTTTTTAAAAAATAAATAAATACCATTCTACTATAATCGTCTTCAAGGACAAGACAATTCCTCGAACCTCCTAATGAACTCACCTCCATCGGCCCACAAAGATCACCATGCACCACTTCTAACACATGTGTTGCTCGTTGTCCCACATGTTTAAATGACAATCTACATTGTTTGCCTTCACAACATATACTTGACAGGCTTCTGTTTCCTTTACACTCACTTTGCCTTGACAGTCCAAACCTTGAACCACTGTCTGCGTGATGGAAAGATCCTTATAATTTAAATGTCCAAAACGTCTATGCCATACACTTGAACTTACAGCAGTAGCCACAAAAAGTTTTTTTGGTTTTTGCAAGTTTAGTTTGTACATATTGTTTATTGCATCAGCTGTTGCAATCAAAACACCGGCACTGTTGTAAATTTGACAGTCTTTACTAGTGAAAATCACTTTATTGCCTTTACTAGTGAGTTGTGCAACTGATAACAAGTTCGTTGAAAGCTTTGGAACATACAAAACTTCACTTACAGTAATATCAAATTTTTGTTTATTAACAACAGTCACAATGTCTATTTGACCTGAGCATTCTACCAATAACTTTTCACTGTTAGCCACTATTATTTCATCAACGCAACGTGAGCCCCTTCTGTGTTTTTTAACCAATCATTTCTGGCAGTAACATGATTGCTGGCTGCAGAATCGATGTACCACTCATTTCTATCGAAGTTACCATTAAGGAAAATTACACTGAAGGCATTTGATAAGCTTTCTATTTTCTTCTTGTCACTATTATTATTCTCAATCTGTTGTAAATTCGGGCACTTATTTTTAAAATGGCCTGCTTGTTTACATCTGTAGCAGATTATGTTACTTCGATCTGGTTTGACGTTGCTGACATTTCTTTTGTATTTACTTGTGCTGCCACCTCTCGGATTTCCCTTCCAGCTTGACCTCCCGGCAAAAGCATTTGCCGAGTTTCTGGTGTCGCCATCTGATTCCATGTCCAAGAGTTTCGTTTTAATCTCGTCAGAGGTCACCTTAATACCAGAGTGCTCGATGGCCATTATCATGGGTGCGAATCTTTCAGGCAAACCCGCTAAAAGAAGAGAACCAATCCACTCTTCGCTTATCTTGAATCCTGTCCGATCCAATTTTCTGGAAGTTTCTATAACTTCGGTCACATATGCTTCCATTGAATCACAGTCTTCACGGCGTAGTGAGATTAAGGTACGCAAGAGGCTAATTTTGCGTGTAATTCCATTGTCTTCGTACATGCGCTTCAGTGTGTCCCAAACATCTTTGCACGTTTCCTTATCTCTGATATGCACGTAGATGCTCGGATTCAATGTTAAAATTAGTTTTGCCTTCGCTTTGGCTATCAAAACTGTGTCCAACTGAGTACCATTCAGGCACTTTACAATAAGTCCTTCAATCACAAATACATTTTCGACTGCGAAACACCACTCCGCGTAATTTTCGCGACCGAGTAATCTGGGTACGCTCGAAAGATAATTGACCGCCATCTTGGACCGCCTGCAAAACGAGAACTTCAACCCGCGATAAAACTTTTTCCGTTTCACTAATACTAGATATATATTCCCGGTTCGATGAAACACTTTCAACATGTACTAGGCGAATTTCGCGCAGTTAAGGGTGTCCTGGGCCCATAACCTGTTAGATTTTCGGGACTAAACAGGAACCAACAGGAAAAAATGAAACGCACAGTTCGGGTATACATGAAGAACTACTTTTATTCAACGACCACAAGAACAGAAACAGCGCCACATAACAACCTAACTTAGTTTTACTTATTACACATAGATGGCGCCATGCGTAATATCATTGTTGATTTCTAACAACGCCATCCTTCCGATTCAAAATAATAGAGAAATTTTAATGAAAATAAATAGTCATATTATTGTAAAAGTGTTTCGTAAATGTATCAAGAATGGAAGTGGTCGTAAAGCAATATAGATTATAAAATAATTATTATATAAACTAATGCTATAAACTTTTATTATTTTCTAGTTATATGCCCAGATTAATAAAATGGTTTATTCGCTTCAATGTGTCGTGCTTTATCGATAAGATAATTTGACAAACAAAACTGCTGCATAGCTATCTTTTTTACATATTTTTGTCAATATTTGATGGAATTAAAAGAAGAATGCATATTATTATGTGTTATAGTTTTGAATTGGAAGAAAATGGACCATCCAGTGCGCTTCTAATATACAGAATATCTCATTTAAGAAAATAAAATGTTTGCTTTTAAATGTGACATATGACAACTACTGTCATTTTTGGCAAAACTTGATTCACAATTCTACATCCTGTTTTTTAAATGAACGCGCTAACTCAAAAAACAAAAAAGTTACAGGCTCTTAAAAGTGGGACAAGCTAAAATGATAACAATGTACAGTACTGTACAGTCGTATACAGGCTGAGGAGTTTAAAGTGTTGCAATGCAAAATCCGAGAAACGGCTGGAAATAATTTATTCAAATTTTGGGGCGCTATAATAGGATGGTTAGAGGACATATTTTTAAAAAAATTTTGAATTTGACTCCCCCTCCAGATTTTATCTGGCAGGTGACAAATTTAAGATGTCAAATGGCAAGGTGTTTATTTTCTTCGATAATTCGATACTCCGTCAACAACTACGCAAGTATAAGCAGAAAATTGTTACATACCCTACTGGTTGCTTAGTTACGAATTTTTGAATAAACAAAATTAGAGCATTTAAAACTACTTATCAATCTTATCATACTACCTTAATTTTAACGATGATCGTGCTATAAAAGATCTTCGAAATTACCCCCATCTATAGTTCTAAACATTTTGCAATTCTTTTTTGACATGAATAGCGCACTAGTACCGTAACTAGAGTGGTGCAGCCCGGTGGGGGCACTGAATAACCAACTCAAAAACATGACTAGTAACTTCAAAGAAAAAATTGAAGAATTGTATAAATATGCAAAAGAAACCGCAATCAGGGCCGTTCTTAGGGGTGTGCAGGTTGTGCAGGCACAAAGGCGGCCAAACTAAAAGGGCAGCTGCAGGCCGCAGGCAGAAACTGTAAAACACCCGCAAAATTGAATTTCATACACAAAGTAGTCCTAAAACGACACCAAAACTTCTAGTCTATAGTTTTCACATTACAGACAATTTAATTTTTTATACTGTAGGTAAATAATATAATAAAAATAGAATATAAAATAGATTTATGGTTGTTTTGTCTGTGGAGTTCACAAAAAATATGACGCGTTCGTTCGGCGTCTTCCGACAAAGGGACGATACATGGCGGCCGCTCTTTGATATGATATGTTCGGCGAAAATGATAAAATTGCAGAATACAGAAGGAATTTATCAGTTTGGAAGTACACTTTGGTTTGGATTTTGTCCAGCAAAAGTTTTACCTTTAGTACCTTGTTGTTTTCTCTACTTCGATTGCGATTCCGATTTCCGATTGTGTATTGTGGTGATTAAAACATTATTTTATTTAGTTGAAAGATAGAAGGTAAGTAATTTTTTGATACACTTAATAACCAGATATTATAATATAATTACTTTAAAAAATGCTAAATTATTGATAAATTTGAAAATGAAAATAATAGCGATTGGGATTAAAATAAAAAGACGCTCCATTTTATTACGTATAATTTTTCGTTTCAGAACTTAAAGTATGGCACATACCTAGTTTACTTTTTTAAGAACATATAACATATTATTATTTTATTAATTATTATTAACATTAATTTGTATTTTATTTTTTTTAAACATTATATGAACAACTCTAATGGATTATATTAAAGTTTCTTTATTTTCAGATGTCCGATAGAAAGACGAAACGATTGTCTGGAGCACAATACAAAAAACGGAAATTACAAAAAGAAGAAGATAAAAGCAAATTATGCGGATCTTTATTGTATAAATTCTTAAAAACTGAACCACTTGAACCAGTTCCGTCAACATCGTCACAGAGTGGGGTCAGTGGGGATATTTTTCAAAATGAGGACATGAATGCAGAGGATGCACCTTCTAGGGTAAGTGAGCCTGAAGAAAGTAGGTATCCTCTAGGGCACCCTGATACAGAAGAAGACAATACCTTGCTTGGTATTGGTAAGCAACAACAACAACAAGAAACGCATCTAATAGATCATGAACTAAATTTAATTAAAATCTCAAAGGACGCTGTCCCAGAGCCAGAGCCTCATCCTCCATCTGATTCTGATTGCTTTGATGTCAGCGACCCGTTTACCTGGCCTGACATTTTACAGAATCAGGTCATCGAACTGATAGTACAAAATGAATTTGTACAGTTAGAAAAACAGTACCCTGCTGATGAAACTGGAAGGAAATTTTCTTCAAGCCAGTATTTTCGAATTTTGCCAAATGGAGAAAAAATTATAAGAGTTTGGTTAGTGTATTCATGTAGAGCAAATAGCGTATTCTGTTTTTATTGTAAAATATTTTGTAAAGAAGTGTTTCAGCTGAACAGCAAAATGGGTTGTTCTGATTGGCGACACCTATCACATATTTTGTCTAAGCATGAATGCTCCATGCATCATCTGCAAGCTAATAAAAAATGGGTTGAGCTAAAAAGTTCGTTAATTAAAAAATATACTATTGACAAAGAACAGCAAAATTATTTTCAACTTGAGAAGGAACGCTGGCGTTCTATCTTAACAAGGCTTATTGCCATTATTCAATTTTTAGCAGGGCAATCCTTAGCATTTCGTGGACAAAGTTCCGTCTTATACGAGCAAAACAATGGTAATTTTTTAAAAGCTGTTGAAATGACAGCAAAATTTAACCCCGTGATATCTGATCATATAAAAAGAGTAACAAAAACAAAAGAATCCAATAGTAAGATGACCCACTATTTGGGGAATCATTTTCAAAACGAGATCATAAGTTTACTTTCAAAAAATATTTGCCGTCATTTTACGAAGTTATTAAAAAATGCTAAATATTTTTCTGTTATTTTAGATGCTACTCCAGATGTAAGTCATACTGAGCAAATAACATTTGTAGTCAGATTTGTAGATTGTAACGAAGAAAATGTTGAAGTAAAGGAATGTTTTTTGGGGTTTTATCCTATTTTAGATACAACAGGAGAGGGAATGTTTAACCTTTTAGTTAACGATCTTTTGCCTAAGTTTGATCTAGATGTTCAAGATATGAGAGGTCAAGGATATGATAACGGATCCAATATGTCCGGTAAACATATTGGTCTTCAACAAAGGGTGAACAATATTAATTCTAGAGCTATATTTGTTCCTTGCGCCGCTCACACGCTAAATTTGGTGGTAAACGATTCCGCTAAAATATCACATGAGACAATAAATTTTTTTAATATCGTTCAGGAACTCTATGTATTCTTTTCTTCTTCGACTTATCGTTGGGATATTTTAAAAAGAAATGTTAAGAATTTAAATCTTACATCAGTAAGTGATACGAGATGGGAGAGCAGGGTTAAAGCACTGAGACCACTTCGCAATCAACTTGGCAGCGTATGTAAAGCTTTAGCAGACCTCATAGAAGATGATTCTAGAGATGCAAAAACTAAACATACTGCCAACTGTTTACTAGAAAAACTTAAATCATTTACCTTTATTTGTAGTTTGGTCATATGGAACGATTTACTGGCCAAAATTGACGTCGTCAGTAAAATGTTGCAAAACCAAACTATAAATATGAATCAGTGCGTAACGTCATTAAAACAAGTACTTACCTTCATAAACGAAATGCGATCCGACCAAAGCTTTGACACCTATTTAGAAATTTCAACTACTTTAGCTAAAGAAATTGACGTAGAGTCCGTTTTTCCTCAAGTTCGTATAAGACGAAAAAAGACTCAATTTAGTTATGAAGCTTCAGACGATGTGTTAACTAACGAAAAGGAGACATTTAAAATAAACTTCTATTACACTGTAATAGATAGAGCCCGTATATCATTAGAAGAAAGATTTCAATGTTTATCGCATTGTAACAATTTTTTCAACTTTTTATTGCGCTTTCATGACATGGCACCCGACGATTTGAAACAAAAATGCATTGAGCTTGAATTGGCATTTACACAAGGTGAATGAAAAGATGTAATTGGAGAGGAACTTTATTTTGAATTAACAACATTTAAATCTTTAACAGATGTAAAGCAGCCGATCGAGATTTTAAAATTTATTTACACTAATAATTTATTATCGTCATTCCCCATTTTAGTTGTAAGTTTGCGAATATTTTTAACTTTGCAAGTAACAGTTGCATCCGGAGAGCGATCATTTTCAAAATAAAAAATAATAAAAAACTATCTGAGATCTACCATGTCACAGGAACGACTCACAAATTTAGGCATAATATCGATTGAAAATGACATCTGTGAAAAGTTAAATCACTCGCAACTTATTGACGAGTACGCATCTATAAAAGCCAGAAAAATATTTATTTAATAAAGTAGAAAGATATTTCTTTTTTTTTTTCACAGCAACCCAGACTGGGAGTGTGATTATGAGTTTTGTTATTTTGTTTGTTTTACCTTTATATTTTTGTTATAGAGTATTAAGTTTTTATTTACTTTTATTTTGTATTAGAAAAAGAGATTAAAGTTTTGGTTCATATTTTGTTTTATTGGTTGTTAAATATTACTTAATATTTAAATAAATAATACTTTAAAAAATTTAGTTGTTTTAAATATACGGGCGGCCGAGGGGGCGGCTTTTCGATGCTCTGCACAAAGGCGGCAGAGGGGCTAGGAACGGCCCTGACCGCAATGATGCACTCGCCTCTTCCACTGTATTGCGAACAGAGCTCAACGCTTTGGCTAGTCCAGGCATATAAGTTATGTCATTCTCGTTCCCTTCACCCACCACCAACCGACATCTTACGGACGATGTCATTATGATATTTTTGATTTTTTGGTTGCCCGGGTTAGGTATGCTAGATCAATCACTAACACGATCCGTTCACAACACACACACCACAGTTATGTTTCAGAAATATTTCATGTTAGTTTCTCCAAAAGGTCTGAAATATTCCATAAATATTTCAAAACATTTATGATATAAGTATTTATGAAATCTTCCAGAAACCCAAAAATGTCCGATAAAAAATGTAATATTTCATTTTATGTTTCTGAAACATTACATAATTGCATTTCTGAAATATTTCAAGTTACAGGCAAATACTTTTCAGAAATATTTCAAAAAAAATTCTTGTACCTAATATTTCTGAAATTATATAAAATGGAATATTATATCAATCGATATCGAGAACATATTTATTAAAAAAATATATAAATTATTATTAAGTAATAAATATGAATATACAAAATAGGATGCTTATTTATCTCTGAAATTCTTCTCTCTATAGGGCCCTCAAAGTAGAAATTTAAAAATTAATAGTTTTAAGTATGAATCATAGTAATATTATGTAGGTATAAAGGTGCTTTTATAAATGACAACGAGCAGGAGCGGTGGCGAAAAGTTTTACAAATCGACCTTTATATTATAGGTCCCTGGTTGAAAAATTCCAATCTCTAATATATCAAGGACGCTGCGTATATCAATGTTTGATACATAAACGCTATTAAAACTACATATTCCATTATAAAGACAGGAAAGTTTAGCCAAAATTTGTTATCAGCTTATATAGGTATTCAAAGTTCTTAAGATTCACGGGACAAACGAAGTTTGCACTGCGATAGCCACAGTGCAACAATCCTATATACCTCTAGTTCTGTCCCGGAGGGAGATAATGGCTTACTGCATCTTTTATTATTCTATTAGTGTTTTTAAATTTAAAAGCTTTTCTTCTTCTCTTTACTGTTCAATATTCTAATTCACAACAGTAACAATTCAAGTCTAGTAAATAAACTAAAGCGGGGAAAATCATAAAATGAACCTAAAGTGTGCGCAAGCGCGCTTTTCATGTGAATGCCCAAGGAGCAGAGACAATAAGGCAAAATGTGCTAATTGCGATGGTGAGCACCCCGCCAACTACCAGAGATGTTTAAAGCACCCTCATAGTTTGAGGCAGAGGCAACTAGAAGCAGCGCAGCCGCGGCCCTCACCTCCTAGAGGTAACTTTCAGTGGGGCTCTCAGAACAATAGCAAACTGAGGAGTTTTAACGACATAAGCACAAATGCGAATCCTGACAGTAATGCCACAAGCGGAACGACAGCAGCTATAAGGCGCCGGAGACAGCATTGCAAGCCACAATGCAGGGCTTCTTGGCTGAGTTTACCAAAGTTATGCAAAGTCAGACCAAAAACATGTTAGCAACAATCGCGCTTTCTGCCAATTGATGGCTCTGCAGTCCGAAGTTACATTTATCAAAATCGCCACGATTAACATCAACAGGATCACTGGTAAAAAACTTGAACTTATTGATTTTGTCGAGGAGTATGGCATTGATGTGCTTTTGGTCCAGGAAACATATGGCTCAAGGGTCAAAGATTCACATTTCCAAATCACAATGTGTACAGAAATGACAGGTCGAATAGACCTGCATATGGTGGTGGAACTTAATCCTGCTAAAAAAGCGCATCATTGCCCAAACAGTGCCAAGTCCCGATTGTGTCCACATTGAAGGGACCTATATGTAGTAATAAGCATGAAAAATGGTAAGCGTGTACCTGTGTTCGGTTTACTGTAGCCCTGCGGTAGCCCATAGTTTTAATGGTAAATATTTGCAGAAAATATTTGATAACAACAAGATAACTTTAATTAATAGGGAGGGATCTTAATGCCAAAAATAGAGTCTGAGGTTGTAGAGTGACAGAGGCAAGAGGTCTTACCCTGTTTAATCATTCTGATATTTTTAATTTCCACATTATTCCACCGAAGACTCCCACTCACCTTTTTACGCGTGGACTACCGGAGATTCTGGACATCTTTGTGATGAAGAATACAGAGCAAATATCTCAGCCAGTACTGCTGAACGAACTCATCTCGGATCACCTCCCGGCCGTAATCGAGCTTGGAGATCCTCGCGAGAAGGGGAGAGCCTTCCACACTAAAACAAGCACCAACTGCAGATTGCGTGACAAAACTTTAATGCAAAAAATGGAACCGCTCCCCCCCCTTGCGAGGGTCGCAGCAAATAGACCAAGCAATCGAAAAACTAACTGACAACAATAACGCGGCTCTGACTATATAGCGCTTCCGTCACGAGGGTGTCTGAATTTTCGAGGTTCGGGCCCATTCCTGAGGATTTGAAGGCTGCTATTAGGGAAAAGAATAGAGTTTAAATTCGAGCGTACCTGACTGGAGATCCGCGAATAAAAGCTAAAGCCAACAGACTAAATGAAATCATTAAACAGCGACTATACACTATTGGCAAGCATTTATCTTACATGCGGAGGTTTTCAGTGTGATAAAACGGTATAGGCAAAGGCTCGAGAGAAATAAAGACAGACAAAATCATGCTCTAGCCGATTCCCCTTCCACCGACCAATACGCTTTTATGGTAGAGGGGAATACTAGCGGGCACGGTAGGTGGGCGACGGGCGACGGCAGTATCGTATCAGCCAGATATTGGAGCAGTAGTGATTGTCAATCGCATTTTGTGCGATGTTTTACGACGTCGTTTTTTTGCGGTCATGTTTATCACTGGTAGTTCTATTAATACATACAACTAACAATAATTTTAAGGTGTTTAAATTTTTATCGGCCTTAATCATAAAAGTAAAATAAAACCTGTTATACTAAAAAAAAATAAACTCATGAACATTCTTAAAAAGAAATAAAATTAATGGTACTTCTAATTAAAAAATAACTTTAAACAATAAGTATTCTTAAAATGGTATAAAACTAAAAAAGTCATTTTAATAAATGCTCGAAGACATTGCCTTGCTGGGCTTCGCAATACCCGAGCCGATCATAAAACTCCGTCCTAATATTCGACAATACCTCCGGTGTTATGGAATTAGTAATGTCGAATATTTTTGCTCTTAAGTCAACTAAATTTACAGGCCTCTCATGTGGATACCTGTAAATTAGTTGAGTTAAGTGGCCCCACAAAAAAAAGTCGAGGGGAGTCAAATCCGGTGACCTTGCCGGCCATGGTATGGTACCTCTGCCACAAATAAGCCGTTCAGGAAATGTCATACTCAAAAACTCCTGAACTCGCCTTGCATTGTGAGCAGGGCAACCATCCTGCTGAAACCAAATTTCTTCGAAATTAACATTCAAGGCACGCACAGCTGGTATTATTTCCTCTTGCAGCATCTGCAAATATTTTTCCCCATTTAAGTTGCCGTCAATGACAAAAGGTCCTACAATATTGTCGCCCAAAATACCCGCCCAACAGTTTAATTTTTGGGGATATTGTGTCCGCAAAGGCGCACTTAAATGTTTATTTTCCCGTGACCAATATCTGGCGACTGCAGGATTATGATAACCATGAAGAGAAAATGATGATTCATCCGTAAACAGAATATTTTTTAGAAAATCTTCATTTTCATCAATTTGCCTTCTCATGGTCTCACAAAACTCCATTCGCCTCATAAAATCATCTGGAAAAATTTCTTGGGTAGTTTTCATTTTATAGGATTTATACCCATGCTCTTTTAAAACATGTCTAACTGTGCGGTCTGGAATGCCAATTTCTTGAGAAATATGGGTGCTGGAACATGGCTCACTTGCTTCCACAAAAGCGCATACATTTTCGTCCCTCTCGACTCTTTCTTCAGAAATAGGACGGGCTTGTTGATCCTCGTGATAGCATTTACCACATTGGTTAATGCACCCGGATTTTTTAAAACGATTATAAATATTAATAATCGTTTGGCGGGAAGGAACCTGTTGATCAGGGTACGCAAATGCAAATTGCCCAACAACACCTTCGGCACTTTCAGCTTTGGAATACCATAAAACTATATTAATTTTCTGTTCACGCGAATACATTTCTTTTAAATATTAATTTACTCCTTTCTATGCAAAAGACTCTGTGAATATGATCCTTGTCCTTGCCGTAGCCGCCCCCACCAGTCCTTACAAGTCTTGCATAGTACCGCCACCCGCGAAAGCAAAGGGCAGGGTTTCGATCAACCAGTAAAAATGAAATTATTTATGTTGTCTTCCCCAATAAAACATTAAAAACTTAGGTTCGAAAAGTCTACGTGACAACGTCGCAAAATCCAGCAGTTCCGAGGCCGCGCGAAAGGAATACTCTCGTTTGTTCTCGTCGTATTGGAAGGGGAATAGGGGAAATCGCTGTCGTTCTCTTTTTAATCTTAGCCATTTTATAACCATACTATTCTATTGCATTAAAATTGGCCTGCAAAGTTTTACTTTGCCGATAGTGTATAGGTGAATGTGAATCCTCTCTATGGGAGAGCAGGATAAGGGATCTCAATATAGAAGACGGTATAGTATTTACAAAATGACGAGGGTTCTACTATAAAGGGCTTTAAGGAAGGAGGCAGATCAAAAATGGCCGAATTTTAAATTTACGTCCCTGTTTTTCGTTACTTCGCTGGTTGGCCGTCGAGGGCGCCACTGCACGCTTAGCGGCTATTTGTTGCAGGTTTTGATAGGCGAGTGCGGTATTTTTTTCGAATATCTTGAAAAATAAGCTTTGGAATAATTTTCTTGCGTTATTAATATAAACAATGAGCGGCGTACAATGTTTTACAAGTAGCGTTTGCTTCGTGCCGGGGTGTAAAACTGGATATTCGTCTGATAAAAAGCTCAGGAAAAATCGTGGTGAGAATAATAATCCTAGTCTCTTTCAAGCCCCTAAGGTAGGCAAAAACCACAAAAGGTTCACAATATTGTTTATTAATAATGTCTTCTTATTAGGATCCTGAAACATTATTAATCCTTTCAAAAATTACAAAATATAACCATAAAATGCATTCAAGGCGACCCCCCCCCCCCCCCCCCCCCGCGCCTAATTATATTACCTACCTACAATTTTGGAAAACAATCAATTATATAGATATCTACCTATTGTATATATGATAGAATAATAAAAGTTTATAATAATATTCCAAAAACAATTAAAAATACAATCAATACCTATAAAAAAGATTTAAATATTTATTAAAAAAACATTTATTGAAAATATAAGATATTTCTATTTTTGTTATACTTTTTAAAAAAAGTTTTAGAAACCTATTGATATATACATTATTTTATTGTTAAAAAAAATATTTTTTAGTTTAATTTTTTGATTGTTAGTATACTATAATTTTTATTCCGTTTCTTTTAAATTTAATTTTAAAATCCCCATTTTTATAATCTTTTGTGAAGTTATTTGGGAAATAAGTTGTTAAGAATCTTCTTATTTTCAGGTCTGTTAAAAGGTGTACGTACTACATATAATGAACATATTTTATGTTAATTTATTTTTAGTTTGAATTTAAATAAAAAATGTATATATATAGTAACGTGCAGATTGTGTAATTATTTCCTTTCCAAATAAAAAGTTGTTTGAGTGTCTAGAAAGACCGCCAGTATTTGAAAAAATTAATCCTCCTGGTAATAATAACAAAATATAATAATACAGTGCCTTAGAATGCAATACACCCTTTTACAGGCTAGAATTATGTATCTAGGGAGTATCCCGCACGCGCCTCTCACACATATCTCGGTCTGTAGACTGTTTAAATTAACTAATTTCGATAAAACAGTTAATTCTTCCATAAGAACCCATACAATTTGCACCGTTAATGGAACAATGCGATCCTGGCGGCAGTTCTTGAAGCTGAATTCCCGATGCAAAAGTGGGACCGGAATCCATGTATTGCGATCGGCCTCCTTCCTTAAAGCCCTCCATAGTTCTGACAAGAGGCTCTAAGAAACCAGTGTCATTTGTCAGAATCGAGGACAACCATAGAAAAAAGAAACTTTGTTTCTTTTTTCTATGAGGACAACGAGATAATAACGGATTGCAAGCAAAAGGTTGAACTGTTCGCAGAAAGGCTCTGCGATTAACAGTTCAGTGGAAAGCCATCCGCCGACCCAGAGAGAGATGAAAGGGTCTCCAGCAGGGACGGTACAGGTACAGATATATCATGGTATGAATCATCCTGCTTAACACGTCCCAAACGTTACGACAGATGACGCCAAAAAGAAATATTCCCCGGCGCGTTCGGTGTTTCAAAAATACGGCGTTTTGCTGTCGGGGAGATCAAATGAGGGACACTCCCCGAGAGCTCTCAGGGACCACTCCCTTCTCTTGCTTTCAAGAATAGACGTCCACGTCCAGTTGGATAGTCTGGACTGTGGAGGGGCTTTTTACCAATTAATCCGTAACCTACAGTCATAGACATTATCTACCTACAGTCTGCTGTACTACTGCCAAAGGTTAGACATTTGCTAACTTCATATTGCGTTCAATTCAAATCCCAGTGAATTGAGTGAATGTCAGTGAGTTGTCATGTCATCAAACGTCAAAATAGATGAAAATCTAAGCGAATGTCATGTTCTTTCCCTTGAAGCTCCGTTATCAAGAAATAATAATGCAAATTTCTTCATTAAATTCGTTTCCTTGTAAGAACATTAGCAGATTCTCAAAATGAAACTTATACATAAGGACATTGATAAAGGGGGTCAGGGGTAAGTAATGAATCAACGAAAATTGCTAGAGTCTTCATTTGGAGGTTACCTTGCATGCAGTTGAACCTTATGGCCTTTTCTTGTTTTAAAATAAGAGCCTATTTCATTAATTTAGTAATATTGTAGTAAGGGGCCTAATTAAAGGAAGGCTAATTTATCATCTCCAAATTTATAAAGATGTAACAATATTACCTGAACATTACACAGACTTCCTAATTTATTAGGTGATTATTGATACACTAAAGGCCAAATCTATCTTTCCTGAGAAAAAATTTCAGCGACCGTGAATCGAGCTGTATTCAAAAGTTAGGGAAAAATTCGCTGTTTCCAGCTTTCGCAACAGTTACCATCATTTTATTTTGTAGCATTGTCACCCTGATCCCCGAGGAACCTGAAGATATGTGGCATGCTTACAATCTCATATCTGAAGGCGACTCAGTTAAGAGCTCTACTATTCGTAAAGTTCAAACTGAGTCTTCCACAGGGTCTTCATCATCAAGTAGAGTTAGAACAACTTTAACCATAACAGTTGAAAATATTGACTATGATACTCAGGCATGTATGTTACGTTTAAAAGGAAGAAACATTGAGGAAAACCAGTATGTTAAAGTATGTATTAAGCATAGGCTCTACACCATGTATTTTGTCTATTTTGCTACCATCATAATTTAAAAATTATTTTAGATGGGTGCCTATCATACACTAGATTTAGAACTGAATAGAAAATTCATTTTGTGCAAACATGAATGGGACTCGGTATCTTTAGAAAGGATTGAGATGGCTTGTGATCCTGTAAAGTCAGCTGATGTGGCTGCTGTTATAATGCAAGAAGGTCTAGCCTATTTATGTTTAATCACGTCAAGTATGACAATAGTTAGAGCAAAAATTGATGTTAATATTCCCAGGAAAAGGAAAGGATTTGCACAACAACATGAAAAGGTAACCTTTATTTTCGGCATATTTAATATGACAAATAAAAATACAGGGTCAGCTTTTGCATCTATGAAAAATAAGCATCACAATGTACTGCAATCAATTGCTCACGTTGGGACACTATGTCAATCAAAACTATTTCCGGACAACATAATCCATTTTATTTTCCCTAGATAATATCGATATTCTACGACGATATTTAAAAATTATATGAGTTTCTAAAAAAATGTACAAAACCGTTTTTTTCTTATTATGTTTTCATTACAATGACATATCTCGAAGATGCTTCAAAATACATATGTACCTATCTACTGGATTTAAAACTAATTTTGCTGCAAGTTAAATGGCACGAAAACGTATTTCTGTTACTACCTAGGCAGAATATTTCCACCTCCCCACATTTGTGTTAACAAAATTTTTAAAAGGTGGTAGGTATGTTACTGTTTTATTTTGGAGCAGATTTTTTGATCCCTATTAGTTATAATTTCTAACTGGCAGTTGGACCGGTTTCAAGAAAAGAAATGTAATGTTTTCAAATTCAAATTCAATTGGTTAATTGTGTCAAAATACAAGAATTTGTTTACACTCATCAATAAAATAGTTTACATTTAATATTATATTATTACGTTACATGTTACAAGACATAAGTAGAACCTAATATACTAAGGTGCAAGATGGACACCATTCAAGTTACACAAGATTTAAAAACAATTAAAATTAAAACTGACGATTAAGGAACTGGTAGGTATACATTATAAAAGGACTTTTTAATAAAAATTTTTTTACATGAAATTTAAATGCCTTTACAGGCTTTTCTTTAATTAAATGATGCAGTTTGTTGAATAGCTTAACTGAAATAAATTTTGGTCTGCTTTGGCTCTTTCCCAAGCGGCAATACGTTGGGATATACCTAGTTGATATTGTTTCTGGTGTCATGACCATGTACAGGGTTATCCAACCAAGACTAGACAAGGCGATTTTTTGACTTTTCCTGTACTTTTATAAAAAAACTGAAATAGCCATCTTAAGTCATTTTCTCCCGCGAATTCGAATATCTTCAGCAAAAAACAATTGAACATCAAACAAAAGTACTAGGGGTCACTTTGATATTTTTTTAAATGGGATGCCGTATTTTTAATGAGCTCATCCGATTTCTCATATAAATTTTGATCTAAAATGTAAAAAAAAAAAAAAAAATCTTACGGTAGACGAACATTTTCCGAATTTAAAACTGAAGAAAAAAGGCGTTTTTGAATTAAAAATCCAACATTTTAGATCAAAATTTATATGAGAAATCGGATAAGCTCATTAAAAATACGGCATCCCATTTAAAAAAAATATCAAAGTGACCCCTAGTTTTTGTTTGATGTTCAATTGTTTTTTGCTGAAGATATTCGAATTCGCGGGAGAAAATGACTTAAGATGGCTATTTCAGTTTTTTTATAAAAGTACAGGAAAAGTCAAAAAATCGCCTTGTCCAGTCTTGGTTGGATAACCCTGTACATCCTGATATGTCAGAAGGTTATCATTTTGCTTTATAAAAAGAAGGTGTTCAAGAAAATTTAATGAAGGAAAAGTAAGTATGCCCAACTTAATAAAAGTGCTTCGGCAATAATAAGGTTTACATGGCATTTTCAGATGTCGCTTTTTGAGCTTTAAAGGCTTTCTCTGCGCCTGGCGCTGTTCCCTAGAAAACCACACAATAAAATATTACAGATTGCACGGATGCATAACAGAACGATTTTATGCTGTCAATGCTTAGATTATGCCTCGGCCGCCGTATAGCAGAACAATGGCTGTTTATGCTAGTTGCAGTTGATTGTATTTGTGCACTCCAATTCAAATTGGGGTCGATAGTGAATCCTATACACTTAGTTTGGTTGGTTTGTTTAAGGGATTAGCTACCCAGAGGAACATATAAAGAAGTAAATCTATTTATAGCTTAAAATCTTTTGTTGGATATTATAATATTGTCAACTAAACCACTGTATAGCTAGAATTTTTAACCACGCGCTGAGGTTCTGTTCCACTGTACACCGAATCTAGGTCAAGTGTATGCAAACCTCAGCACGTTTTAGAGTATAAATACGCGGATCTCAAGATGATCAGGCACCGGTGTTCATAGCCTGGTCACCTCCTAACACACTTATCCCAGGTACTCGCAAATGACCCTTGAGGTGCCGCGTGCCGCCTGATTCCCTACAAACCTCCCTCTTATCCCAGGTACTCGCAATTGACCTTAGGGTGCTGCGTGCCGCCTGACTCCTACGTAACGCCCCACAGTATGCTGGTCGACTGCCTATAAGGAATTATAATTATGGAAGTTAAATAAAGAAGCTCTATGTAAAGTACTCCAATCGTTTTCCTGTGTCTACTACCCCAATACCCAGACACGTAACATGGTGGAGACCCAATGGTGCCGAAACACCACAGTAGAAACATATCGTCATATAAGTTGTTCTATTTTCTGATGGTAGTCACGACAACGGACTAGGTGGACCGGTATTCCACACTTTTAATAGCTTTTAATTGGTTCCCCACGCGACAATGTCAAAGAAGGTAAGCGACTCGGTAACATTCAGACTCGCTAACAACATCTTGACGAGGGAAGTTCGCTTCGCGACCGGGTTCCACGGGACCGATTATATTCTGGCACAAAAAAATGCGTGGTTACTCCGCTCTGTAATAAAAATTTTCTTAGTGCTATTCAGCGAGTAAGCTGTTTCTCTCCTGCCAACCTTAAAACAATAACCTAGCAGCTGTGTGGTTTCCATCAGCTCATTACATTAAGAAACCAATAATAACCTTGCAAAATAGAGTAATAAAGAATATATACGGCCTACCAATTAGATACAGCACCAGTCTACTATATAACAACTATAATATCATGTCTTGAAATAACATCTATAAGTTCCAAATCTCAAATTATATACATCAAGTTAAGCACGGCCTTCGTCACTCTAACACTATTTTTCAATCTCGAAATACTGTGCATAATTATCGTACTCGCATACGAGATAATATCGATATTCTACGACCCTCTACGAAGTATGGCCAGGGTAGCATATATTGTGATGGTGTGAGAATTTATAATATCACATATTTTTATTTATAATTTAATCATCTCTGTATGTCGGATGGTTTACGAGATCCCTAAAATGTAGTGCATTATTATCGGAGACACCCTGTATAGTAGAGCCTATATTGTCACGTTAACCATTGGGTCTCCACCATGTTACGTGTCTGGGTATTGGGGTAGTAGACACAGGAAAACGATTGGAGTACTTTACATAGAGCTTCTTTATTTAACTTCCATAATTATAATTCCTTATAGGCAGTCGACCAGCATACTGTGGGGCGTTACGTAGGAGTCAGGCGGCACGCAGCACCCTAAGGTCAATTGCGAGTACCTGGGATAAGAGGGAGGTTTGTAGGGAATCAGGCGGCACGCAGCACCTCAAGGGTCATTTGCGAGTACCTGGGATAAGTGTGTTAGGAGGTGACCAGGCTATGAACACCGGTGCCTGATCATCTTGAGATCCGCGTATTTATACTCTAAAACGTGCTGAGGTTTGCATACACTTGACCTAGATTCGGTGTACAGTGGAACAGAACCTCAGCGCGTGGTTAAAAATTCTAGCTATACAGTGGTTTAGTTGACATGCCCCTCCTCCGATAAGCATTGGACCCCAATGCTCGAAGTATGCTGATCACCTTATACATTGTTACAATTATATTACAATACCAACTTTAAACCAAATATTTCTTCAAAGTTTTTCTTTTGCCTCTTTACTTCTTTCTTTGTTTTTTCATCCCGTTCCACCAGTTCGCTTGACTTCGAGCCGGCCCTGTCTGTTTTTTCTAACATCGTCTCTGGTAACTAGCATTGTTTTTGGTTCCGATTTGTATGCTCAGTGCCTGTTGCTTGACCCGTTGCCGGCTCCTCCGTTGTCTGTCCTGCCAACTGGTGGAGACGTGGGTGTTACATGGAACAAAGAGAAAAACATCATGCAGTATCTCATCTTAATCGTTTATGGTCTAATAACTATATATTCGCAATCATTTATGTTACAAACTTCTACTATAATAAAATAATAAAAAAAATATATAAAATTCAATGTAAAAATATCATGGATGGCCATACTGCAACACACGGTAAAATCAAATAAAGAAATGTTCCTGAAATTCTGTCTGAAAATTAAATATTATTTACATCATTAATTTTAAACAAATATCAATCTTTCAACGAAAAAAGACACATTTATCACATACATTCTCAACTTTTTTCATTTGGAAAAACTTCTTTCTTTGACGCCTGCTTGCGTCAGTACCTAAATTACTTCGACTCTACTGAAGACCACTTCCTCAGCTAACAGCATGGCTCCTCTACCCTTGGATTGCCTTTATGCTGTTCTGCCTCTACGGGGCTGTACCTAAAAAACTCTTAAAACCCATATCTCCAACCGCACCTAATGGTTGGGAACAACTTCTTCTACGCCTTGACTCACATTGGTTCTGCGCGTAGGTTTACCTCTGCCTCAACGGGGCTGTACCTAAAAACCACTTTAAAACCCATATCTCCAACCGCACCTAATGGTTGGGAACAACTTCTTCTACGCCTTGACTCACATTGGTTCTGCGCGTAGGTTTACCTCTGCCTCAACGGGGCTGTACCTAAAAACCTCTTAAAAAAAACATATACCCAAATGCACCATATGGTTGAGAACTACTGCTTCATCGTCTTTATCATTTAAACACAACTATATTCATAAACTTTCTATCGTACTTTCAAAAACATTAAACAAACTGGGAAATCTCTTCTACTGGGATGCAAGACTGCGGTGGCCAACCTAAAAACCACAAAAAGTTTGCTGTCCTGAGCGTCGCAAACCAGGACACAAAATTTGACGCTCTGAGCAGTTATGCTCCGAACAAGTACTGTTTTACCCTGCCTGTCACTATTTTCCATTCATCAAATCGCTTCCACTCCATACACGTTTCATCCTATACGCACAGCTAAAAAACGTAAAAATTTAAGTAACTTGCAGTATGACCAAACCTAGAAAAACCTTTGCAAATATTATGTACAGTCCTGAAAAATAACGCCTTTAATATTAAAATTCAAATTACACAAAATACTCTCAAGGATTAAGCACTCCGTAGCTATAAACACCTTTAAATTGTTTACTAATAGTATGTTACCTAAAATAAAAGTTATAAACAATCATCAGCATTTTTGTTATTAAAATAAATCAAACACCTTGCTACAATTTTAAAACAATGATTAATTAACCTTTTGTAAACAAGACCAAATTAAGTTAAATGTTATAATACGAAAAAAAACACTCTTCAAGGGCCTAAAATCAGATATCATAAAAATGAATAAACTAATATTTCCATACCCTTCTAAATTATCCGTGGCTCTCTGCGACCGGCTAATGGATGGTTTCTGCGTTTAATGCCCATTGGTCCAATTCTGATCGCTTGGCGGGGATAGATACTTGGCCATATCTGGTAGTGCCCGTTTAGCACCACCTTGTTGGCTGCTGTTTGAAAATCCATTAGTGCCCTTTCTTCTTCTTCAGTGATGTTTCTGGCTGATGATTGTTGGCCGGCGTCCTCCTGGTCATCCCTTGGTCCTGCCTCTATGAATGTAGATGGCTTCCTCGCGGTGTGATGTTCATTGTTCGGGGTGGTTGGTCCTTTGGCCTCGCTGCTAATTGACCGTGTCTCGCATGTTGATAGGGCGGCTTCCAGGATGAGGTGGCTCCGTCCTGTTCAAATTGGTCTTTGACTTTTCTTTTCTTCGTAACCAAATTGTCAGCTTCTACTTCTGTTAGGGGTGGTTGGGGGTAACTGGACTCCTCGTCGTGATTGCTTCTATACATATTGCAGGTGTGTCGTCTAATAGGCTGATTAGACGGCCCGGGAAGAGAGAGGCGCCTCCACCATGTCACGTTAACCATTGGGTCTCCACCATGTTACGTGTCTGGGTATTGGGGTAGTAGACACAGGAAAACGATTGGAGTACTTTACATAGAGCTTCTTTATTTAACTTCCATAATTATAATTCCTTATAGGCAGTCGACCAGCATACTGTGGGGCGTTACGTAGGAGTCAGGCGGCACGCAGCACCCTAAGGTCAATTGCGAGTACCTGGGATAAGAGGGAGGTTTGTAGGGAATCAGGCGGCACGCAGCACCTCAAGGGTCATTTGCGAGTACCTGGGATAAGTGTGTTAGGAGGTGACCAGGCTATGAACACCGGTGCCTGATCATCTTGAGATCCGCGTATTTATACTCTAAAACGTGCTGAGGTTTGCATACACTTGACCTAGATTCGGTGTACAGTGGAACAGAACCTCAGCGCGTGGTTAAAAATTCTAGCTATACAGTGGTTTAGTTGACAATATATTACTTTGTCACTCAAATGGGCCAACTGTGTCGCCTCATTCCGTTTCAAGTAGCGGATAGAAAAGGTTCCGTGTTTGGAAAATACATTTTTGTTTATTATAAGGCGCGTTTTATGTCTTTCTTTTCTCTTGTCTGTTGTTCTTAAAATATCGTAGAGAATGACAACTTGAAGGTATGTTCCGTATTTAGGAAACACCCTGTAGGTATACATAATCCTAATATTAATAATTTTTTATGTATTTAAATTTTTTTTCTTCATTTCTAAATGTAGGTATCTGCCTCGAGAACTTTTTAACTGATTTTGAAGGGTTGTTTTCCTTATATTAAGTGGCAGGCGATCTGTTTGCCCCATTGCATTGGTGTGTTGATTTTACACAGGGTTAAAAAGAGAACAATGCAAAAACTTTAAAATATTAATGCATAATGTTGTTCTAGAACCTTAATTTTATTCTCTGAACTATTTGAGTATAATGCTGTTTTAAAACCGACGGTTTTTTGATAAGATAAGAACATTTTCTTGTCTTGGGTTACATAAGCCTATATTTAAAGTTTTAGTGATATTTTTAGTTGAGATTCCTAATAAAATAAAGGGGAAGGAACCAGTTCATTTAAACAACACTGGAGAGTTTTTTTTAATTATTTTTTTTTTGTCTTTTTAGGGTTTAACAAAATTTTATGAACAAGTTATGCAAGCTATATTAAGACATGTAGATTTTGATATTATTAAATGTATACTAATTGGATCACCTGGATTTGTAAGAGATCAATTTTATGAGTATATGTTTCGAATGGCTATACAAACTGACAACAAAGTCCTAATTGATAACAAATCTAAATTTATGTTGGTTCATGCATCATCTGGGTTTAAACATTCATTGAAAGGTAAGTTGAAGAACATCATATCATCATATCATGCTGGCAACCAGTTTCTGTAGGAAAGAAGATAAAAGGCATGATGGTAGTGCAGTATTTGTAAAAAAAGGTATCCAGTATCAGTCAAGGTTAGACATTAACAATGTGAGTGAAGAATTTAAATTTGAATGGTGTGGTTGTGAATTAAAGCTTAAAAATAGAAATATTATCTTAGTCTCCCTATATCGCCCTCCGGTGGCAGATTTCGAAACATGTCTGAATAAATTGGAAGAACTATTACTAATTTGCATTAGAAATCCTAGTGACATTATTATCATTGCAGGAGACTTTAACATAGATTTCTTGTCAAATACCAAGAAGAGTGTGGACCTAATCTCGGTTATTAATTCTTTTAATGTTTTTCATGTTATCTCGGAAAGCACTAGAATTACTGGTACAACTGCTAGGTGCATAGACAACATACTTACCAATTTTGACGGATAAATGACTTCTCACGTACTACACTCCTTTATTTCGGATCATACTGCACAAAAACTAACAGCGGATATTGACAATAACAGCCACCTCTTTGTACAAAAAAGAATATTTAATATAAATAACAAAATAAAATTTAAAAATGCTCTTGAAGCGGCTAATAGGCAATCGGTTTACTCAATTGATAAACATCTAGTTAATAATCAGTGGACTACTTTTATGAGAATATTTATGAATTTATTCAATGATAATTTTCCGGTTCGAAAACTACCTCCTAGAAATCTCAATAAGCCAAAATATTTACAAAATGATCCTGTAATAAGAGAGTGTAAGACTCAATTAGATATTCTATTTGCAATAAAAAACGTAAATACTAGATGTAAACTTTTATATATACAAAAAAAGAAAGTTTATGATAATTTATTAAAAGAGCAAAAAAAAAGAAACTTTATGGAAAGATTAAAGAATTCAGACAATAAAAGTAAATTAGCATGGGCCATAGTAAACGAAATAAAGGGAAAACCTGATGGTAAGACAGCTACCATTAAAGGTGATAACAAAACTGTGGCAAATAATTTCAATGAATTTTTAGTTAGTATTGCCCCTTATTGGTTGGCTGAATGAGACACCTTATAGTCCAATAAAAGGAACGCTTAAAAAGGAATTTTGGTTAGAAAGCTGCTTTTTTGGTGGAAGGTACATTTTAATGTTTGAAAAGACACTTTGGTATTATTTTGTATTCAACCCTTGCATAAGGGATGGAAAATTACTTTAAAATGTTTTTTTTACCCGTGGCTTTAAAACAAAAAAGACTATAAAAAAAGGTTTTAGACAAAAGTTGTAGAGCATTTAAATCTGAATAAAAACGTTTATGATCATTTTTACGATATCTCTAATAGTTGTGGCCTTAGAATAATGTGAACTTTGAGGGTTGGTCGGCGTCTTCGAAATTTCACAAACGCATTGAATTTTCAACTTGGCAACACTGCCCATCGTCTGGCTGAGACTCTATACGGGTGTCTGAAAAAAAAGTTTTTTGGTAGGTACCTACGTTAATTTATTAGAGTATGTTATTTTTGTACTGTTTTGAGGTTTTTATGAGTGAAACATTTTTGTGAAATATTGTTTGAATAACCCTGTGAAAGGTATGTATGAAACTAAGCCAAAAATTTTGAATGGTTTATAATTATTTTATATACCTACTTAATATGATATTTTTATTGAGGGTGTATCTTGAATAATACCTAATATTGCCCATTGCCAGTCAACTGTGAAGATATTAAGGTTAAACGATTTTTTGTAGGTTAAAAGAGTAAAGCAAAAAATCAGTTTTAAACAGTTTTTTTAGAGCAACTTTTTGGGTGCCAATAATTGATTGTGTGTCAATTTAATATACACTCCTATAATAGGTATCACCTATATGAAAAATAGTATGAAGTACTTAATAACTGTGCAGTGAAATTTATCACTTACTCAGATTTTGATCTTTTCTCTTACATTGCCTTTCTAAAGTAAAGTAATATTTTTTGTTTTTAAAATTTTCGAAATGAAAACTACCCTATGTGCTGTTCCGAGGTATTGGCTATCTACTAACCAAATTTCACATACACCTAAAATATAGATATAAATGTTATTTGCGCACCCTGTATCCGCAAAAAATCATTCGGCATCTAAAAACCCGATAAATACTGCACTAGACGCTGCAACTCAGTTCAACGACAGTGATGCCATATCGATATTTAAGTCCCATTTATTAAAAGACCTGACCAAAAATTGTTTTTGAAATTTGCGAACCTCTTATGGCTTTTAGATTTATAGATTAGAAAAAAGTAGTAATAACCTTTTTTATGTAAATGTTAATGCTCTACAACACTTAGGAAAAACTTTTTTTCATATTATTTTTCATTTAAAAGTTATAACCCAAAAATATATTTTCAGCCCCAATTGAAGGGTTTTTTAGCTCTCGTGCAAGGACTGGACACAAAATAACACTGAAATGTCTTTTCAAACATTAAAATGTACCTTTAATCGAAAAAGCAGCTTTCTAACTAAAATTCCTTTTTAAGCGTTCCGTTTATTGGACTATTACCATTTAGTGCAAATATAGAGTATAATCCAATAAACATCAATTTGAAATTAGTAGATGATCAGGAAATATTTGAAGTAGTGAAAAAACTGAAAAATAAGTTTAGTTGTGGTTACGATGAGATATCTAATAATATACCTAATAAAATTTGTTATACAAGTGATTCTACAGCCTCTAGTACATATAATTAACAACTCTATAAAGTTTGGCACATTTCCTGAACCACTAAAACAGGCGTTAGTTGTACCAGTTTTTAAGAAGGGTGATAATACAAATTTTGAGAACTATCGTCCCATAAGTTTGCTTCCGTCTTTCTCCAAGATATTCGAGCGTGTAATATGTCATCGAATTGTAAAATTTATGATTGACAATAACCAATTAAACAATACTCAGCATGGATATATTCACGGTAACCACCCAGACAGCTCTGTTCGAATTCACAACAAATATCTTGGATATATTGGAGAATGATGGGATTCCATTGGGGCTGTTTCTTGATCTGTCAAAAGCATATGACACTTTAAACTATGAAATACTTTTTCAAAAACTAAATCTTTATGGCATAAAAGGAACAGCTTTGAGATGGATCAAATCATACTTGTCGGGTAGAGAGCAAAGGGTAGTAATAGGTAGAGGTTCAAATAAGGTATTTTCAGCTAACAAATCTATTACGGTAGTAAGTTGCAAGGAAGTGTTATAGGACCAATATTGTTTGTTTTGTATATCAACAACATAAACGAATTATGTAGAATACAACATAATTGTAACATAACTAACTATGCGGACGATACAAACATTATGTTGTCATACACAGACCTTGCTACTCTAGAAATGAATGTTCAGCAATTTATGATTGAAGTGAATAAATGGTTTGTCAAAAATAAATTGATACTAAATAAAATAAAAACAGCTGTCACTTTGTTTAAAACAAATCGTTCCACACTGGAGGAACCAGACACCATGGCAATGAATAACAATGATGTTAGTTTAAGGGATAGTGTTAAGTTCTTAGGTATGTTTTTAGATAGTAAAATGTCATGGGAATGTCATGTTCAGTATGTAGTAAAGAAATGCTGTATGTTACACGTTGCGGATTTTAAATAGATATGTCAATTTCGAGACTAAAAAGTGGTATACTACGCGAACTTTGAATCTAGGATAAGATATGGCATATAATGTATGGAAACTGCAGAGACATTTTGAGGGTTTTTGTTTGTCAAAAAAGAGCAATAAGAATAATTCTTAATTTGGGCGTCAGAGAATCGTGCAGAGGCAAATTTAAACAACATAAGCTGTTGACAGTTTCTGCAGTCTACATACAAGAGAGTATATTGTTTTTCTTTAGACATAAGCAACTTTTTGAAAGTAGTGAGTCACAAAGAACATATGCAACACGAACTCTAAACTACACATACCCTAGACATAGGCTAGCACTATATGAAAAGGGTGCATATTACCAGTGTATTAAAATCCATAACTCTGCCAAATGATATTAGACAAATTAACAACATGAAAAAGCTAAAAAGAACTGTTTTTAATCTACTGGTAAATATGGAACCATATACCGTTGAAGAATTTTATAGACATTTCATTTAAGTAATTAGAACTTCAGATAGCCTGTATTTTGTGTGACACTATTTTATTTGGCATACTGTTAAAATAAAGAGTTTATTTTTTATTTTATTAATTTTGTTAAGATCATAATGATTACATTTTAGAGGTTTTGCAAGACCCATCAGTAATAAATAAAATATCTGACACAAAGGCTGCTGGGGAGGTAAAAGCCCTGGAAAACTTTTACACTATGCTACAGTGTGAACCTGCCAAAGCTTTTTATGGTAAAAAGCATATTGAAAAGGCTAACGAGGCTCAAGCCGTAGAGACTTTATTAATTTCAGACAAATTATTTAGGTAGGTGTATGTTTGTTATTGTAATTTTTTTAATGTTGTGTGCATTTTAGTTGTTGCCACAGTTGTCTAATTTTGTACCAAACTGTTTTGTTTGAATATTTAAAATACTCTGATATTCACCTTCAAAAAAGTTTATACTTTAATGTGTTTTTTTGTTTACAGATGTGATGATGTAAAATTAAGAAAAGAATATGTTAATATAGTTGATACTGTAAAAGAATCAGGTGGAGAGGTCAAGATATTTTCTAGTATGCATATATCAGGGGAACGTAAGTGAATTTTAATTAGCATTTTTAGACTTTGGTATATGTATGTGCTGATTTCTAATATGTGTATACAGAGTGGTCAAACGAGGGTCGTGTGAAAAACTATAGGAAATGTAAAGAACTTGTCCATAATGCGCATTTGTATTATCATGGGTGGCCCAGATGCATGTTTTAAAAATATTTTACATGATACAGGGAGCTTGAGGTTAAGTCCAAGATTTTTGGCCGATACCACAGTCGCGATAGATTTTCCACAAACGTCTATTGGAAGTTTCAACATTTGTGGTGAGCCAACTAAATGATGTTATAATTTCGATGGATTAAGATTAAGTACTAAAAAGTTTCAGTCATCCCATATTTTTACAAAATCTTTATTAATAATAGAGCATGCAATTCTTGGCGTTAAAGGAAAACCGATTGATATACTGCATATCATCAGCAAACATGTAAATTAAAGATTGTTGGGGATCTATTCCAAATCTGCTGGAAAAATTGAAAATAAAATGGGTCCCAGTACAGATCCCTGAGGAACCTGAGAATGTAATAATCTTAGGGTTGATACTGACGTAGAGAAGACCCATCAATATTATTGTGGACGGTTCTTTAAAATCTTTGGTTCAAGTAATTAGCTAACCAATCATCCAGATTGCTTACTAGGTAATGCAGCATTATCTGCTGTAAACAGATAATAATTGGTGATGAAGAAACGCCTTTTCTTCTAATTCATCCACTGGAAATTGGTCCGCATCTTTTCTTTTTTTTTTTCTTTTAATGGTGGCTTGGGCAGTTCAGCCATGCGGCCAGTCACTTTATTGAATATTTATAAATTGCAATTATAATATATAAATATTTTACAAACACTTAAAACGTCCATGTCCAAGTCGGGAACCCCGAACCTCTAGATTGCCGAGCGAAATCGCTCCCACGTGACCATCAAGGTCGACTTTCTAGAAGTTCCTTTATGTTATTTTACGTAATTTTTAAACCTTTATTATGAAAATTAATAAAATATTGCTAAGTTTTGGATAGACAACGTTGGAATACGTATGCAGCTCCTCCAAAAACATGCATACCTTAGAAAACGAATAAAGCGACGAGCTGTCAAATTACAAAAGTCAACTTTTGACGTTATGTTGTGTTCTTCAGAAATAAAATTAATTTGGCAACGCACTCATGGAGCATGCGCAGAAGTCGAAATGCCCCTGATGTTCTATTATCTGCGATGCTGCTTCAATTTCTAGATAATAACCGTATAGTCACAGATTATATATACTCGAACCAGATGCGAATCTCTTAATAATTTCCCTATATAGTATTTTCGGCCAGTAATCCTGCAAGATGGCGACGGGCAAATCATGTCAGTGCTCTCAAATCACGTTTAAACGAAGATAAAAAGTTACTAGGATTTCACACCAGAAATTATTAAATTTAAATTCCAAACATAAACAAAAGCAACTTTTATTAGGTTCCTAGATCGTATATCTATCATGTTTCCTCGTGTTGAGTTAAATACATGCAAGAGAGAGACACACGCCGGTGCTAACTAACACAAACCATTATACGATCACAGGCCAGGTCAGGCTTTGCTTCTTCCCTGCTATAGTTGTAATAGTACGGGCAAATCAATAAATTTTAAATAATTTTTAGGATAAACGCTTACCCACTACGAAAAACTTCGTTTTTAAAAACGCTAATACCGACCTCCATGTTTATGATTGTTCTGTTGTAAAGTTGCCTTTCATAAAAAATGGTCCAATAATGTGATGTCCTACAATTCCCGCCAAAACATTTGCTTTTTATGGATATTGCGTCCGAGTATGAGCAAGACGATGTTCATTTTCTTGGCTCTAATACCGGCAATTTCGAACATTTGGTTGCCGTATTTCTTGATGTTTTTCATACTTGTAAGGAAAATATTTATGTTTTTTTAAAGTGCGCAACACTGTGCTTTGATGTTTTCCTACGGCTTGCCCAAGAATCCTCGTGCTAATCATTTTATTTTCCTCCACGTGCAGTAAAATATCAAGATGTCTATTATTCCTTTCTTTGTCTCTATTGACATTCTAAGTTAAGCATTTACAGTTATTTATTAGGGTGCCTTTGGACTCAAATTTACTAATAATAAGGCTTATCAGGGAATTGAACTGAAAACATTTCAGACTTAAACTGTTTCCTGTATAATACCACTTAATCATAGTTACTTTTTCCTTAATGCAATAGCTCATATTTAGCTATAATTAAAGCGCCTTCAATGAAAATGTTGTCACTGACGCTACTTTTCGTTTTGTCAATGCCAAATAATAATTTTCTGGTGTTTGCTGTATTACCTAAACTATGAAACTTTCGTAATTTTGCGATCACATTTAATTGAATAAGTAAGGATTGGCTTATTAAAATATATTCAAACTTGGCACATGGGTTTATTATATCGGCCTATTCAAAAAATTCTTCTAGCCACCTCAAATTTTACATGGGATTTCCTATGTTCAATTAAGCCATGCATCACCCGTTATATAGACATATATAGCTTTTTTTCTATGATAATATTTACGTCGGTGTTGGTAGCAGACGTTTCGGCTACATTTCTGGAGGAGGCATCTAAAATGGTATTTGTATTACTATTTTTTAACAGATCTTTGTTCCCTAAGAAAACGTAATAATCTTTCTTCCTGGTTCCCCTTCGTCATAGTGGATATAGTGATCACATGAATGGTTATATTTGCGAAAAACTTTTGGAGTTGCATTTTGAAACAAACGTTTTCTTCAATCTATTATATTAATTAACTTGTTTTCAAAATGTTTTTCGCGCAAACGAGAATTATTAATATTTTTCCCATTAGATCTTCTCTATTAGCAGCTTTAAGCCAAGCTTCACATCTGAAAATAATTTTATTTAATTATTTATGTGAAGTGGAGTCGAAAATGCAGTTTTGTACATACCTATAACGATCTTTAGGTAACTTAAAAAGTGAATACTCTCCTCCAGTTCTTGACAAGCAGCACCTGTGTATTTAGCATGTCCAGAAAAGTTCTAGACATGGGAATTTTCTTTATTGTTGATTTTACGAAAAAAAGTTATTCTTTATAAAAAGTTCTGCTTGATGCGCAAATAATATTGACATATCAAAACTTAAGATATCATGTACAGGGCGGCAAAAAAATATAAAAACACAGAATTACGTTAAGAGGGAAGTACCCTCAATTTTTATTTTAGAGCCCAAATTGTTATAAGAAAACTTTACTAAGGACTACAAAACGTGGTCAGATACAATTTTTCGTTGAAATATTTTAATTTACAGGGTACCATCAAAAACACGTTGAGCATTCATTACCTCTTGTTGGAAACCAATTACGTAAAAAAATAATGCGAGACTATTTCATGTTCTAAAATCAACCTATCTACCTATCAGGAATATTAAAAATATTTAATTTCCTTAGAGCAAAAATAAATTGTGAATGTGAATAATAAACAATATTTTAGCAATTACATAATAAAAGTGATCTAAAAACAGATATTTTAAAATGAAAAATTATGTCTCCACATGCCCCCCTTCTTTTTCCATGCAAACTATAGTACGCCTTGTAATTTCTCTTACTTGCCGCCCGTATCATATTGGGAGTGATTTCTTGGACACAGTTTGTTATTACTGCTTCAAGATGGTCAATATCCTGAAAAGGTCTATGCCCATACACCATTTCTTTTAATCGGCCCCATAAAAAGAAGTCCAGGGGTGTGATGTCAGGCGACCTGGCTGGCCAAGGAATATTTGAACGTCTGCCTATCCAACGGTGAGGAAATACTTCATTCAAATACCCAGTTACTGTGTTAGTACTATGGCATGGGGCTCCATCATGTTGATACCAAATTGTACGTCTTATATTTAGTGGCAGTTCGTCAAGAAATTGAGACAACTGGTTCCTTAAGCAGTCCAGGTAAGTGGCAGCATTTATATTTTGTCGGAAAAAGTATGGTCCAACCCGATCGTTAAAAATGCCACATTGGTTTTCAATGAATATTGACTACGGCATTCGATTATAAAATTTGTATTGTTGTCACTCCACTACCGATAATTTTGGGAGCATACCACGCCGTTGGAAGTAAACATGGCTTCATCTGTAAAGAATATTTTTCTTGCAAAAAAAGGATCAACTTTACACTCGCCTTGGAACCACGCGCAAAATAGGAAACGGGATTCAAAATCTCTAGGAAGAAGGGTGTGAATGTATTTCGGTTTATATGGATGAAATTTATTTATTTTTAAAATATTACTAGCAGTAGACTTTTTCACTTCAACTGGAATAGTTTTTGACAATTTTCTTAAAGAAATTTTCCGGTCTTCGATAACCGCTTGCATTACATTGAGTTGCTTTTCTTCTGTTGTGAACCATTTGTTGTGTTGTTTCTTAAATACATTTTCGACGGAACCAGTAGCTTTAAATTTATTCATTACATTTGCTATAGTGGCGCTACATACCATTTTGTCAGGGTGTCTAGTATTAAATATGAGTGCGGCTTCCCCAATAGGTTTATAGTGATCTCCGACGATAAGTACAATTTCTATTTTCTCCTGCAGCGTTAACTTTACAGCCATGACGAAACTAACGAAAAACAAAGTCGATAAATAGTAAATGATTTTTGACTAACATGTCAATATTCGTTGCTATAGTATTGCACATGGTTGCTGCAAAATTGTTGCAGGTAACTGTTAAAGAAATAAAATAAAAACATATTTTCCAAAGGCTTTTTGATGGTACCCTGTAAATTAAAATATTTCAACGAAAAATTGTATCTGACCACGTTTTGTCCTTAGTAAAGTTTTCTTATAACAATTTGCTCTAAAATACAGATTGAGGGTAGGTGTACTTCCCTCCTAACGTATTTCTGTGTTTCTTTATTTTTTTGCCGCCCTGTACATGATATCTTAAGTTTTGATATGTCAATAGTATTTGCGCATCAAGCAGAACATTTTATAAAGAATAACTTTTTTTCATAAAATCAACAATAAAGAAAATTTTCTGGACACGCTGTATATTTATATCCAGTCATTTTGTTTTATCAACAAATACGAAAAGTAGGTACTTATATCTTTTATCTATACTAAAATTACACTACAACACCATATAAAGTCAACGCAACAAATCATATATATAACATAACCTTTGCTGGCTATCTATTCCACCGACACGCTCGCATACGCTGGCACCGGGTAACGCAACGTTTAACGACAGACTAAGTAGGGTGGAGGTGTCCATCCCATCAATTCTTTAAATTGGGTCACCGTCTGAAGCGTAAGTTTCGTGTCTGATAGGAGTAATCTGTGGTATAGTACTGATACATAATATGATTTTAAGTAGATACCAAATAATTCAATCAATCAATCAAATATACTTTATTGTCCAAAGAATACTAAATTCTCATTGAGAAAGTCTATCTATATACAGGGTGTTTCCTAACCTCTCTGAAAAAATGAAGAAGGTGAATCCTCACCTTATTTTAAGACGAAAATGTGGTATAAAAGTTTTTCGCATGTCGCTTTTTCTCGAAATACAGGGTGTTAAAAAAAAATTAGTATAGCAATAATAATAATAATTTTAATAATTATTGATTTAAAAACTTTTAATAATGAACTCACATGAACAAAAGTCAAATAAATTGCCGAAAATGTCCTTCATGAGCCAGTAAATACCCATGTACACGACTTGCTAAATTATCTCTTACGTGTTGGAAAATTTCGGGACTGGCGCGAATCGTATTAATATCATCAATAATACGCAGTCGAAGGTTTTCTTCAGTTTCAATAGGAGTAGTATAAACGAGTTGTTTAAGTTGACCCCAGAAATAAAAATCTAATGGATTCAGATCCGGCGAACGGGGTAGCCATGGGTGAGGTCCTCTACCTATCCAACGAGCAGGATATTGTTGATCTAAATAGTTTCTAACACGTACTGCAAAGTGAGGGGAGCGCCGTCATGCATGAACCACATTAAAGTTCTTGTTCTTAATGTCACTGCTTTCATCAATTCTGGCAATTCATCTCTAAGGAAGTTGTAATAGACATCACCAGTAAGTCGATTTGGAAAAAAATACGGTCCAACTAAGCTATCTCCAATAATCCCTGCCCAAATATTAAAAGAAAATGTATACTGGTGATGTCCTTCGATGATAGCATGAGGATTATCTTCCGCCCAAATATGGTTCTTGTGAAAATTTATGATGCCTTGTCTGGAAAAATTCGCTTCATCTGTAAATAGTATTTTTGCCGAAAAATGTGGGACCCTTAAAGAATTTTCTTGAAACCAGTTACAAAAATTAACTTGAGCTGGAAAGTCTCTAGGCAACAAAGCTTGCACTCTTTGTACGTTATAAGGATAAAGTAAATAGTCCTTTAAGATACTACATACTGTTTTGTAACTCACATTCAACTCGTTCCCAATTTTCCTCGTACTAGTGCCTTGAGATTCTTCCACCATGTTTAAGACCTCTTCCCCAAGTTGTATGGTTCTAACTGCAAGTGGTCGGCCGCCTATTTTGCTTTTTGCAAAGCTACCTGTTTCCTCTAACCTGAGATGCAATCTTTTAAATGTTTCCGAACACGGTACTCGTCTATTAGGAAAACTTTCTGCATATAAACGTCTCGCCGCTAGCGCATTTTTGGTAAACTCAGCCATTATGAAAAGTATGTAATGTACAAATAAATTCAAAAACAATTCAAAAGGATATTATTTGAAAGATGTTAAACAGGAGACAAATGTTACGGAGAAAACAAATGTGGTTGCCATGGAACAAAGCAAAGCCTACTCGTATCATTTGACGCAACATAATGATAAAAATAGGAAATATAACTAAAAATTAAGGTACTCTTTTATCCAGATCCACGCCAATGAACTAATTGTAAAATTTAAAATTGACCCAAAGTAAAGTGCTCTAATCCCTTATGTTTAACAAATATCATTATCGTTTGGCATTAATTTATAAATTCATATCTGCAAAAGAGTTGTTTTTATTCATTTGGTTTTTAATAAAGAAAAAAAAAATAATAATAATAAGAATGAAAGGAATGATTGGGTGAATGGCTTTTGTCAGTGGTTTTTGGTTTGTATTCAAAACGTATGTGCAAGTATGTATAAATTTTATTGGTTTGAATCGAAACATTTTGAAAGACGTTTTAACTTACTGTTTTTTTTTTTATTTTATCATTATTTTAATATTTCATTGTGACAATTAATATAGTTTATACTTCTGTCAGCAGGTAGACTTTAAGAGTCAGACAATTTCAATAAGGGCTACTGCCACATCAATTGTGTGACGTTGCCATGTCTTTTGTTAGATTTTGTAGGCAATAAAGGATATTATTATCATTATTATTATTATTATTAAAAATTAAAATGAAAAAAAAAATACAACATTTTTTTTTAACACCCTGTATTTTGAAAACGAACTGACATGCGAAAAACTTTTATACCACATTTTCGTCTTAAAATAAGGTAAGGATTCATCTCTTTCATTGTTTCAGAGAGGTTAGGAAACACCTATATATCTATCTATATCATTTAATAATAACAATAATATATATTAGTAACATTTAAAAAACAAAGGTAGGCATTAAAATTTGGTTATTCAATTAAAATTTGGTTATTTATTTACTTACGGTATGTCAACAATTATCTAAAGATATTAAATAAAACTTTTAAACAAAATGGCAAAGAAGAAGAACAAAGAATAAAGAGGTCTCGATTCCTATACAGACAGTACAAAACCAATACACTCAACCAATCTAGAGATCGCCACTGTAGTACTCCTGCAGGCTATAGTATAGTATTCTTTATTGACAAGAAAGCTTTTAATCTTTTTTTTTAATATTTTTAAAGAGTCAACTCTTCGTACGGATTGAGGAATGTGGTTGTAAATTTTTTTACTTTCGTAAAAAACAGAGTTTTTAGTAAGTGCAGTTTTAGGAATTGGGAGTGATAGATCAAAATTTGGCCTTGTATTGTGTGCACCTTCCATAGTGGAACCAAAATACTTTTTATGTATAAGACATACCGTCTCGAGTATAAAGAGGAACGTTAAAGGGAGAATCTTAAGTCTAACAAAAAGTGGTCTACAGTGCTCTCGAGGTCCAACCTTACACATGTAGCGAATAGCTCTTTTTTGTAGGACAAAAGTAGAATTAAATCGTTGTTGACTGCAGTGGCCCCAAAAGGCGGTCCCATAGGTCAATTGTAAATAAGATTGTCATATTATAATATTTTGTTCTGAAATTAACACCCAATTAAGTATTCCATAGTTTTGACCTCAATATGTAAAAACATAAACATTTATTGATTTTATAGAACTAGAGCAGCTCACTGGAATAGCTGCATTACTAAGATTTCCAATGCCAGAGCTCGAAGAGGATAGTGAAGATGAGGAAGATAGTTAATTATTTCAATTAATTTTCTCCCTATATTTAATCTAATTTTAATTAATAAATTTTATCCAAGTCCCCATTGCCGTGTGTGTTTATGTATGCAAAATATTGAAAATGGTTTAGTACAAGTGATATATTTGATGATAAATTATTAACGGTAATATTTCTTAGTTTAGCTAAAACTAGAAATTCAAGAATCAGGCAAGTAATAGTATAGTATACACAAAAGTATTGCAAATCGCCGAGTGCTATAATACCGGCAACAAGTACGAATATGCATTCGTAGACAAGTAGTCATCATTTTCAATATTTTTTAAACTGAATTTTTGTACAATAAAGAAATTTATTTAGCCCAATATTCAATTAATTTGTTGTAAATAAACTTTCATCTTGATATCAATGAACTGTAAGTTTATTTGGTTGCAGATAATTGTACCTTGTAAATTTTATTTGTATTTTTATTTATTAAACCATTACACCATTGTTGTAACTTTATATAATAAACAATAAGCAAATTGTCTACTAAAGTTTTTTTGTACTCGTTTTCATTTAAAAAATATCGTTAGGTCTTTCAATTTAATACAGATTCCAAACAAAAATACATTGAGATCTTAGTCTAGAAGAATTAGGAATAGGTGTTCTAAGAGGTAAATAAGAAAAGAGGTCATAAGCATGAGTAGAAATGCTTCCTTTCCAAGGTATAAGAGTGTGTCAAAAAAGAAGAACGTAATATCATTTTTTCCTTTCCTTGCGTTCTGTGTCCCTGCTAAAGATTGGCATGAACCAAATCGGGAGTAATGGAACCTACATTCTTTATTTCGTGGGAAACCTGGATGGAACCGCTATTTAACTTCGGTCCCCGTCTGACACTGACACTAACATTTTAGGACAATATAATTAGGTACCTACCTTGGGTTTTTTTGTTATTTCTGTTAATTAATACAAGATATATTAATGCTTTGGGCGTGCATTGAAGCGATCTTCACAAAAATACAATAAGCATGAAATGAAAATGGTTGAGTTGAGATTGAAAAAAATGGTTGTAGTTGTTTTTAGGTCGCTGGGTTTAAATAATAATTTTGGGGCAGCGAGCCATATGAAATATTATAATCAAATAATAATTAAAACATAATATAAAAATCCGAAAATGTTTGACTAGTTTTTCGCCTACCTTCCAATCGGCTGTCCGGTGTATTTTCTTGAATGTTCTCCCAATTCCATGCAACGGAAAATGAGACACTTGAATGCTCGGTACTGCGGTACTTCAGGCAGCGCGTCAAAAATTGTACTCTTCGTTTGTACGGCAGGATTTTACTCTCGACCAAACATTTATTTTTTGTTGCACAAATTGGTGCGCGGAATTTAAATTTATTTGTAAAAGGCACCGGATTTATTGTGCAAAGCAAGAATATGAACTATATGAACCTACCCTATTCTACATGAACAAAATAAAATGAATATATTATTCTCTCTTTTCGAAAATGAAAATAAAACAAAAATTATTAATTTATAAACTATAATTAAAGCGTGCGGCTTGAACAATAAGCACAGTAGTTATCATTGATAATCATTTGCTGCTATACTCTGTTGCTTAATGCGAGGGAGTAATAAAATGTTTATTTGCAATGATAGGACCCATTAAGCAGGGTGGACAACTTAAAGGTTGCATTGTAAATTTCAGGTAAATTGCAATGATAGTTTTTAAAAATTCTGTGTTTAAGATATTTAAGACCTACACACCCCGAATCGGGCCTAAATTAGGGTCAGCCTAATTTGCATACAATAGAAAGACGAGTTTGGTGAATGAAAGTGATGTGACAAAGGTGTTACTACAGGTAGTTTATTAGAATAATAAGTATAATAATAATTATACTTGATGATAATAAATTTATAGAGGCAGATAATTGAGCTATTAATTATTCTAATATTGAGTAAATAAAAACTTATATAGAAGTAAGAATAATATGAGGATAGATATTATATTGGAATAAATATTAATATTTATAAAAAAAAATCTACTATGTAAAATACAACAACTTAATTTTTAAATTTTTCTAGCATGTTATCAGCTTCCCACATTTCAATCACATGTTCGATGCACTTACTCCTTTTTCACAATCCACTGCCTTTAATTATTCCCTCTTGCAAGAGGTTTCCATGCAATGTCTCTCATTCTAAATAAAAGTGCAGGTGTTATGCCTTGTTACAAACCCTTTTACTTTTTCCCACACCAATTCTATGGGGTTTAATTCAGTGATATGGCGGAAGGCGAAGTACCGTTATATTTCGTTTTGAAGCGATTTCGTCGACAACAAATTTCGTACAAAGAGGTTTATTCAACTTCACAATCTGCAGTAGCTCCTTTTTCAGCATATCTTTATGAAATGGCTTCTTATTTGCAGTAAGCCAATGAATGATGTCATTTTTTTTTTCCAGGAAGACATTGGTATTTTTTCGGATTTTCTTGAGTGGTCGCTGGCGTATTATCCATGAATATGTGTGAGTAATTATTGATCTTTTACCTTTTCCCGAGGGTGCTTTTATTCCAGTGGCCATCCTTCCATAAAAACTTGCCTCGCGCTTTTTATATGTTTATCCTGCCATATTTTACCAACTTTTCTCAAAACAGATAAACTTAATAAAATCTTATTTGAAGAATGTATATATGTATGCCTCTTTTTTTAACCACATTAAATCTTTTTAAATGTAAAGTTTCTGATAAATCTATTTTAAGTTTTAATTATTCGTTTTGTTCTCTCTCTTAAACGCTTAACTTTAAAACTAAGTTTTAATTCTCGCAATAATCAAAATCAATATAAAACCTGCACAAAACTTAACTGAATTTAAAATGTTACTTGGGAGGCGTGCCCTACGGTTCGGTACTTGGGCCTATATAATATATAATATACATAAATGATAGACGCCGAGTACACACTTTGCGGATGATACTATCTTTGTCTCGGCTAAAACTCTAAGCTACACTATGGAGGGGGTGGGGCTTGCACAGTCGAATGCAAGGAGATGGTTTAATGCAAACGGGCTGCTACTAAATAAAAACAAAAAGGTAGTTTTTAGTCTTTGGGACACTATACGGATCTTGAGGTAAATGCCCCAAGTCAAGTTCTTGGGGGTGCTAATCGACCCAAAACTCAAGTGGAATGCACACATAGATCACCTTGCAAGGCGACTTAGCGGCTGTCTGTCTGCACTGAGATGCATTTCTGATTGTGTATCGCATTTGATCCTGAAAACGGCATATCATGCACTTTTCCACTCAGTAATGGCCTATGCAATATTTGTTTGGAGACACGCGCCACAATCAAGTAGAATATTAAATTTGGTCTTCAGAGAAAGAGGCCATCAGGATCGTGGTAAGATTGGGTTACACAGGGAGGACTTCAAGCGATGCTTTAGGGATCTAGCGGTGCTCGCGTTTCCCTCACAGCTGATCCTTAAGAGCTTACTGTACGTCGTTGGCCACAGGAGCAAGTATTAAGTGCACAGCGAGGTTCACAGTTACACTACATTCTGCAACAAGTGTACTACCACTACCACATACTGTCGACATGGTCCGCGGTACCCAGCTACTAAATTTTATAATATTCTTCTAACTAGCTGGAAAGCATTACCTCCTAAAAGGTTTAAAGAAACGATAAAGGGCCTTCTAATTGAAAACGCATTTTATAGTTTGGAAGAATTCTTAAAGCATAAATTTTAGTCATTTATGGTAATTGTAAATTTTTATTTATTCCTGATCTTCTCTAAATTATTTTTTAATTGTAGTGAGTAATATACTTATATCTTATATTTTATATTATTTTTGATTATATATTTTTAAATGTGACCAGTGTAAATGCATATTGTGTATCATAACAGGAATATATATTTTGATTTTGATTTTACACTTAGCAGCAATTTGTTCATCCTGAACCACTCCTCGGTGTGCCCACAAGTATCTGTTGAGGACACTGTGCTGTCATCAGCAAAGAATGTACCCTCCTTAGTCCTCTATGGCAGGCTGGTCATCTACATAATTGTAGTAAAAATTTTATAGGTTCTAGTATAGCCCTGTTAAGCAATAGATACTTATTTTCTTTTAAATAAAACTTAATGAACTTCTTTTCCATTTTAAAATCAAATTTGTAATTAACATAAAAGGAATATTGTTATTTATTTTGAAATATACATTTTAAGATTGTTGGGGCTTCTGTTTCTTCTTAGATTTGTTTTCTTCAGTATGCTTCCCCTCATGTAATCTTCTTTTCTTTCTTAACAACCATATTTCTTTCGCTCTCTGCTTTTGACCTTCCATCATGCTTTTGTACAGTTTCTTGTGCTTCTTTTTAACCATCTTTTCCCTTAGTCTGTATTCCTGCCTCTCTTGTCTATTTTTCTCCCATGGAACTTCTTTGTAAACTTCACCAGTTGTTACAGATAATTTGGGATTCTGTAAAAAAGTAAAAACAAAACTGTACCAAATTGTTGAAATTAGTAAATATTATACCTTACTATTAGTAGCTAGAAACGGAGAGAACGAGATCAGGTGGTGCTGGTGGTGCTGGTGGTGCAACTAACCCAGGTGGTGCGGTGGTGCGTTTTACGATCTAACCCAAGTGGTTCGGTGGTGCGTTTTATGATCTAACCCGGGTGGTTCGGTGGTGCGTTTTATGACCTAACCCGGGTGGTTCGGTGGTGCTGTTTACAAAATAACCCGAAATTAAACCCGACTTTTTACGACCTAACCCGGATGCTTTCATGAGGCGGCTTCTTATCTAACCCTAACTTGATCCTTAATATTTATGAACTGACCCGAGATAAAACCCGACTTTTTACGACCTAACCCGGATGCTTTCGCGAGGCGGCTTCTCATCTAACCCTAATTTGAACCTGAATATTTATGATCTGACCCGAGATAAAACCCGACTTTTTATGATTTAACCTTAGTGAAACGCCGCTGCTAAAGCGGGATAATTAAATCCCAATTTTTATAAGCCATCCTTAAACCCAACTTTTTACGATGCGACCTGAGCCATCCTTAAACCAGACTTTTTATGATTTCCCCTTAGCTGAAACGCCGCTGCTAAAGCGGGATAATTAAATCCCAATTTTTATAAGCCATCCTTAAACCCAACTTTTTACGATCCGACCTGAGCCGTCCTTAAACCAGACTTTTTATTATTTTCCCTTAGTTGAAACGCCGCTGTTAAAGCGGTATAGTAAAAAACATTATTTATATTTTCTATCTTAGTGAAACGCCGCTGGTGGGTAGTAAAGCGAAATAAAACCCTAATTTATATGGTCTAACAAGATAAGTATATTAAGGCGGCACATTTGTCACCCCGCAATAATTATTTATACCTAAATAACCCTCTCAAACCCTCTGCCGACTCGATTTAAAAAGAAAGGGACATAAACCTTTATTTATTATTCCGAAGGACCCTCATTAAAATTCAGTAGCATATCTAATAATTGATTCCAATTTTTGCACCACTTATATAAAATACAATAAAATAATTACCATCTAGAACCATTAACTAGAGATTTCTTTGTACTGGAAATGGATAAATTATAGGACTATCTTGTAATGAGAACAGAGTAATAAAAAGTAAATAAAACTTAAATACGTATAAAATACCAAGCAGGTATAGGTACTATACAACTTGTGTTCGCCATCAGCTAAAAGCCCTCATAATGCTTTTATAAAAATTTCGGATAATATCATAATATAAGTAAATAGGCTACAATTTCAGGAAAAAAGTAAAAAAAATTAATTCACAGTGTAAAATTGTAGTTAAATGGATTGTAAATACGAAATAATATAAAAAAGCTACCTTTTGTTTGCGATGATGTATGCACAATAACTCTATATTATTCGGCCCTTAAACTGAAAATACCCACTAGATAGGTATCATAAGCTGTATTTGTCATCAGGTAGAACCCCCAATAAAATTATGAATATTAGGCGTAGGCATCAAAGTAGCAATCTTAACTTATTTTCAACACGAGCATAAAAATATAGGGTTGTTAAATATTTTACAACCCTAATTCTCAATGGCAACAATAAGCAAATCACGTTGGTTTTTTAATTTATTATTAATCTGGCTAACTTAAGAAACTCACAATATAACGACCATCCAAAAAAATCATAATACATTACTGGGTGTGAAAGCAATTGCGCTGCAAAATATAGTGTATACCGACTCTGAGGTAGTTAATTAAAATCCCAATTAGCGCTAAAAAAAAAATCAATTAGATATTTACTTTAGATATTTTAATAAAAAAATTCAATATTCTCATCAACATTTAACTTTTGAAATTAGCATAATAACAAATCCTTTACAATGAATTAAACAAACGCATACATAATTTTAAAATCACATAATAAGAATATAAGCTAAAATCTAACAAGTTCGGACTTCTCGAATGACGTCAGTTTACATCTGTAGAGAATACACAACCCTCGAATCATAAAAAAATGGTCAAACTTTGTCGGCAAATACCCTTCTATGATGTAGGGGAAGGACAGGTAACTCGAGATGTTTATAAAGAACATTATTTGCTTATTTCTAGACTCTTAAAAATTAGATGCAATCGAACAATAAATGTTTTCATCATGTATATTTATCATTAACACATTACCTTCGACATACGTAAATTCAAATTGATAATTACTTGTCTTAGTGCTTTTTTAGAAGCTTGAATCATTGCATATAACCGTCTGAGGGTACCCAAACTTCCCCTAACATATTTCTCCGTAACCGGGGAAAAAGAGGTATAAAAAGTAAAATAACATCTCCAAGTGTCTTTGCGAACAATCGGCAATAAAATAGAGTATTTCAGTTTTTAATTTTTCGTAAATAAAAGTTGGTTAGATTAATAGTCTCTGTGAATATAATAACATAAACAAAGTGATATGCCGTAAATTTAGGAGTACAGTATAAATTATGCCTCTATTAAAATATACCGCAATAACTAACTACCAAAGGATTTTTGATATTTTGAATATATTTGATGCTCATAGCATTATCACATTTCCAAAGGCTCTAAATTTTAGAAAAATGTTCTAATAGATTATGTCTATCAATATAAAGTAAAGGTATTGTTAGGTTTTTTTAAAAAATACGACCTACAACAGTCTCTGCTACAGCATGGCTGACTCTGTAGAAACTTCTGTGAAACCATAATAATTATATCAATAATCGAGTTGTCCTTATGATAATATTTTCTTCCAATATCCGACTCCACTATCCATAAAAGTTATGTTAGAAAATTCATAATTGAGCGCATTGTAATTTTTTAAAAAGAAATTCACTTCACACACAAAGATGTAGCCATTCAATCCATGAAAATAATGCAAGTCAGTATGCGTATGTTATGGCTAACTGTTTAAATGTCTATTCCTTCCACGTTTATCGGAAGAAATACTTTTTTTATACTAGTATTTTAGTTGAAAATAAGATCATAAATCATCTATACAAAACAAGCGTCCCTTATGGATTTGAACGAAAATCATAGATTCGACTATTTTCATGAAAAATAAATCTAAGTACGAAATAATGCAGGAAGATTATCTATTTTCTTGGTTTAGAAAGTGATGTAGTTAAGATTTATAACTTAGGAATAAATAAATTATTATTAATCTTTTCGACCTATTTCTCTTGCATATTTAATTTCTTTGATAGTAAGAACTAATCTCTTTATTTCACAAAGTAAAAAAAAAGCTAAAGATCGGCGTTGTCAGTCAGGTATAAGAACTGATTTAACACGATGGTTTTTGTACAAACGTTCAAATACAATTGTATGCTTTTTAACCGATTATGTCGGAAAAATGACGTTTTATAGATTAGATATTTAGACGAAGAGGTAGCCTTCTCAATAAAGTATTGATTATTGTCCTGATAGCTAGACAACACTTTTTATGTTAGTCAAAAAAAAATAATTTTTTTCGAACGCTATTACAGGTTTTATCGTTAACTAACAAGCATTAAGAGTGAAAAATTACCGTGCAAGATAAAATGTATAGGTTTACTTCATTTTTACATTATTTTACATTCGACAAAGAATAAACATCAATTTATTGTTTATTTTTTGAGGGAGTACTGGATGGTACAACTCTTCTGGTGGGAGAATTGTGCATTTAATTAAACCATCTATATTATTTAGGTTTAATTTGTTACACGCATCTCCTACATACACTTCTGAATGTGATAGTGGAAATTTAGAACTCTTACAGATGTACGGATAGAGGGAACAAACATCGGCGTATTTAATTTTTTCCGTATCTTTTATTTCATAGTATTCGCATGTATTTCCTGTTCGTCCTCCATAAAAAGCATCTCTTGGATTTAGTTTTGTCAAAATTTTATTGTAATGGGTATTAGTATAGGATTTTATCTCTGGATTATTTTTTAATAAATTTCTAAAATCACACTCCCACATTTCATTAACTAAAAAACCGAAATCTTTTAGTCTCATAATTTTTGCCTTTGTGGTTTCATATCTTAAATTTAGCGTTTCTGAGGGGTCCTCGGAAAGAGGATCGTTCCTGCCGAACTTGTAGCATACAGTACATCCATGGAAATAACATCCTTGAAATTCAAATACCTCATTTGTTTCGGAGCAGTAACCATCAACTTTTACACCATTTAAAACAGCTTCTTTACCATTAGCAGCATGTAAGATGTTGATTTTTCTGTGATTCTCGATCCAAAGTAACCAATCTATGGCAATTTTGCTCTGCCTGTTTCTCCATCGGTATCCATTTTTTGGTATGATTCCTATAGTATTAGGCTTCAAAAAATTTCTTCTAAAAATTGTATTGCATGCTGAAGCAATAGTTGTAGCTTTAGTAAATGGACATACATTGATAGTTTGTATAAGTTGTTCTCTAAACTTTAAACATGATTGCGCAAGGATTTCGACATCCGATACGCAGTAGTCTACCAGATCTCTTTGCATATCGAAACCATCATTTTCATGTTCTACAAACCATTTAAGAAATTTGGCTCTGTCTTCTTCTTTCATACTATCTGAGGAGTAATATTCAATTGATGGTAGAGGTCCTATATAGTTTTCATTTGCCTTTGTATTAAATAGGTGCAGGAAGTAGCCTTTTTTAAAAATATCCTCAAGTCCAAATGCCTTTGGTAGTTTGGCTTAAGGCATAGGGAAATAGTTAAGTGAGTCGATAAATTTTACATTTTCAAGTTGCATCGTAATTATTTTGGTACCTCTCATGATTAACTCAGGTGTAAAATCTGTCTTTGTCATAATGTAGTTTAATATAAACTGGTGATCAAAAGCCTGACCATTATGGGCTATTACAATAATTTCTTTAAAGTTTTTCCTCATTTGTAACAAATGGTTAGTAAATGTTCCCGCTGGGTCTATACCTCTGACTTTTTGTAACTTTAGACCACATTTTTTTACAAGTATCTGCTTCAGAATCCATACACTCATCGCAGTATTGTTTGAAAACACAGAGATTGACTTGATGTAAAAAACGTTGAATTTTCCAATAGTTTGTCTTGGCTCGTCTCTAAATCGTAGAATACAAAAAAGATCATCTTTAATCTTAGGTTTTCCCTTATCAGGCCGAATATAACATAGATGATCCTCGGATGCATGTTTATTACAAATTTTACAGTAAATTTCACCACATGCATGTACTCTTTTGGCTTTAATGGTTTTTAAACAAATAGAACATAGTTTAATTTGTTCGCATACTGTAAATTTGCCTGACGAATAATCCTTTTTATGATTTTCGTAACAGTTTTGACTTCTAAAAAATCATAGACAGTCCTGGCATTTAATTTTTATTGCTATTTCACAAGCAGAGGCTTGCTGACATACCTGACAGCTTCCACCACATCGGTGCTCATTTTTGTGATCATATGGGACGTAACACTTTTCACAAAAATAGTTAGAGCAAAAAGCTGCTGTCAGCGATGTAATTACATTAAAATGGCTTTTGTAATGTAATAAGTTCAGCCGTTTATGGCTTTCAGTTGAACCTTCAAATATAATATTTCGTCCTTTTGATCCATAGCTATAAACAACTAATTTATATTCTTTTAGATGATTTTGAAATTGTATTAACTCGGGAATTCCACCTCCTGCCTCAGGAATGCTAATTTTAGCTCTCTCCAACAATGATCTTGTTCTTTCGGTTTGAATTTTACTAATATCTCTTCTAACCTTACTGAATTCGGGATCTCTTTTATTATGGGCAATGGCGACTACCAAAGCACGTGGTAAACACAGGTTATCGGTATTTTTAATACTTATAATACCTCATCGCTTGTCGCATTCCTCGTGAAAGCTGTTATAATTTTTTCCTCTTCCCCCACCAACAGATAATCTAATAGTTGTCACACTAAGACAAAATGATTCTGTATTAAGACCTGCTGAGTTTGACTGATAAATGCCACTTATAACACTCCAAACATCTTAAAAGGTTATGTCTTTAGCTGCTTTGAAGCGAATCCAACCTTCTTCTCGGTTGAAGTCTTTAGAGCAAAAACTAAAAGCCACACGATCTAAGGGTTGTAGGCCTTCTGTAGCGTTTTGAATAATTTGATTAATTCCTTTTTCCACCCAACCAACTGGTTCAACTCCCTGTGGAACAGGTTTTAACTTAAACTCTAGAGTGCATCCTGTAAGGTTAAATTCTCGTAACTTTTTAACAACGTCTTTAACAATAATAAACTTCTCCATCTTTCTTTTTTTTTTTTTGTTGTTTTATAGTCTACTATCTACCTACATAAAAAAAAAAAAAACAAGTATATTTTCATATTTTTATCGGTCTTAAGTTCGATTTCAAAAGCACACTCCCACTTTTTGATAATTTCACAGTCTAAGCACATAGATCTTATATTTTTTATTTACGATCAATTCATCTTTATTCGCCAATCGTCTCAAACGAGTATGCTTTTGAAAGTAATATAGCCTTAGTATTCAGAAAATATTAACGATATCGGAGCCTAAAACATCCTTAACACTAAAAAATCATTGTGTTTCCTAACAAAACCCATCATCTTGTCTATTTAGCTTGCTTTCCTATTGTTTAGCAGGTTAAATAAAATTATTATTTCGCTCTTTTTATCTGTACTGAATCGTTAGGGGAATACGATTCTAGTCCTATAAGAGAGACAGTTAAAATTTATGTAAGCAATCAGAAATCCTACACTATGAGCTACTTAGTTAAAATTTCATATTTCCTTCCTGGATCAGCTAAAATTTGTGTTGCGTCGGTCAAAATTTATAAAATACGAAAAAGATGCTAGATACATTTTTATCATGACTTTCTATCTAATACCATCTTATTTCAAGGTATAATTCGGTTGTCAAAATGAGAATCTAAAAAATCCTCGTGTTTCCTCACAAAACCCATCATCTTGCCTATTTAGCTTGCTTTTCTATTGTTTAGCAGGTTAAATAAAATTATTATTTCGCTCTTTTTGTCTGTACTGAATCGTTAGGGGGATACGTTTCTAGTTCTATAAGAGAGACAGTTAAAATTTATGTAAGCAATCAGAAATCCTACACTATGAGCTACTTAGTTAAAATTTCATATTTCCTTCCTGGGTCAGACAAAATTTGTGATGTGTCGGTCAAAATTTATAAAAATACGAAAAAAAATGCTGGATGCATTTTTAGCGTGACTTTCTATTTAATACCATCTTATTTCAAGGTATAATTCGGTTGTCAAAATGAGAATAAAATAATTTTCCCATGGTTTATGCCATCTTAAAAAAGTCAAAAGGTTATATTCTGTAGAGGGTCAGATACATTCAAATTTAAAAAATTTTCTCCAAGAAGAATTTTAAGATAGTATTATAGTAAATAAAAATTCTATACCTCCAATATTTCTTGGAAACATATCGTGTTCTAGCGACATAACCCAAAAGTACCTCTATTCAGAAACGCATCGTACTTTTCTTGTCAAACTTGACTTTGTTGTAATGTTGTATGCAGAGCACTTTGAAAACAAAAATTAGATTAGAAACCGCCGCCTCTTAAGGTATACTTTTTTAGGTCTTACATAGGGTACACTGGTATACAGAACAAATGTCATCTTTAATTGTCTCATTGTCCCATCCATTACATTATTATAATCTTAAAGCACCTGTTACCAGCATTATCTGTTTTTATGGTTTTCATAAAACATAGCGATTACCGATGAAAATTAAACGAAAACTTAATAAATAACTTTTTTTTTCAACTGAAATAGACTGATTTTCGATGGAAAAATGTTACTTATAACTAAAAATGAATATAAGTCATATACGCAATGATATTTAGAATAAATCAATCTTTTCTAAAATTACTATGAAATATTCACAAAATCGTTTCGTTATAACCAAAGTAGCAAGGCTTGCAGATTTCGTATAGAGTTCAAACGCGATACTGAGATAATCTTTTTTTTATATTTTTGTAGGATAATTCACCACTACGTTGTAAGTACTTGAGAGAGGACTTTCTTGAAAAATCCTCAAATTTCTCTGCAATTTTGTTCCTTCTAGAGTTAAATTCACACAGAAAACCCCGTATTCTTATCTTTCAGGTTGGTATATTAAAAAGGGCTTATTAGTTTGGTTTAGAAAACAAGCAATATTAATTAACGGATGTTTTTTCGTCGTATGAAGAGTTGAAAAATTTTTTTTTCCACTCCAATGGTTGCGATGCAGAGAGTCGGGTTTCATCATAATCTTTCAGGGTAGCTCAGGTTTGATTGCATGTAGAGAGTCGGGTTTCATCATAATCTTTCAGGGTAGCTCAGGTTTGATTGCATGTACTAAGGTTAGTGCTCCTTGCAATCGGTTTCAGGTTTGACGCGCCCCCCTCAGGTTTGTTCAGGTTTCTCAAGTGTTTGAGAAACCTGAACAAACCTGAGGGGGGCGCGTCAAACCTGAAACCGATTGCAAGGAGCACTAACCTTAGTACATGCAATCAAACCTGAGCTACCCTGAAAGATTATGATGAAACCCGACTCTCTACATGCAATCAAACCTGAGCTACCCTGAAAGATTATGATGAAACCCGACTCTCTGCATCGCAACCATTGGAGTGGAAAAAAAAATTTTTCAACTCTTCATACGACGAAAAAACATCCGTTAATTAATATTGCTTGTTTTCTAAACCATACTAATAAGCCCTTTTTAATATACCAACCTGAAAGATAAGAATACGGGGTTTTCTGTGTGAATTTAACTCTAGAAGGAACAAAATTGCAGAGAAATTTGAGGATTTTTCAAGAAAGTCCTCTCTCAAGTACTTACAACGTAGTGGTGAATTATCCTACAAAAATATAAAAAAAAGATTATCTCAGTATCGCGTTTGAACTCTATACGAAATCTGCAAGCCTTGCTACTTTGGTTATAACGAAACGATTTTGTGAATATTTCATAGTAATTTTAGAAAAGATTGATTTATTCTAAATATCATTGCGTATATGACTTATATTCATTTTTAGTTATAAGTAACATTTTTCCATCGAAAATCAGTCTATTTCAGTTGAAAAAAAAAGTTATTTATTAAGTTTTCGTTTAATTTTCATCGGTAATCGCTATGTTTTATGAAAACCATAAAAACAGATAATGCTGGTAACAGGTGCTTTAAGATTATAATAATGTAATGGATGGGACAATGAGACAATTAAAGATGACATTTGTTCTGTATACCAGTGTACCCTATGTAAGACCTAAAAAAGTATACCTTAAGAGGCGGCGGTTTCTAATCTAATTTTTGTTTTCAAAGTGCTCTGCATACAACATTACAACAAAGTCAAGTTTGACAAGAAAAGTACGATGCGTTTCTGAATAGAGGTACTTTTGGGTTATGTCGCTAGAACACGATATGTTTCCAAGAAATATTGGAGGTATAGAATTTTTATTTACTATAATACTATCTTAAAATTCTTCTTGGAGAAAATTTTTTAAATTTGAATGTATCTGACCCTCTACAGAATATAACCTTTTGACTTTTTTAAGATGGCATAAACCATGGGAAAATTATTTTATTCTCATTTTGACAACCGAATTATACCTTGAAATAAGATGGTATTAAATAGAAAGTCACGCTAAAAATGCATCCAGCATTTTTTTTCGTATTTTTATAAATTTTGACCGACACATCACAAATTTTGTCTGACCCAGGAAGGAAATATGAAATTTTAACTAAGTAGCTCATAGTGTAGGATTTCTGATTGCTTACATAAATTTTAACTGTCTCTCTTATAGAACTAGAAACGTATCCCCCTAACGATTCAGTACAGACAAAAAGAGCGAAATAATAATTTTATTTAACCTGCTAAACAATAGAAAAGCAAGCTAAATAGGCAAGATGATGGGTTTTGTGAGGAAACACGAGGATTTTTTAGATTCTCATTTTGACAACCGAATTATACCTTGAAATAAGATGGTATTAGATAGAAAGTCATGATAAAAATGTATCTAGCATCTTTTTCGTATTTTATAAATTTTGACCGACGCAACACAAATTTTAGCTGATCCAGGAAGGAAATATGAAATTTTAACTAAGTAGCTCATAGTGTAGGATTTCTGATTGCTTACATAAATTTTAACTGTCTCTCTTATAGGACTAGAATCGTATTCCCCTAACGATTCAGTACAGATAAAAAGAGCGAAATAATAATTTTATTTAACCTGCTAAACAATAGGAAAGCAAGCTAAATAGACAAGATGATGGGTTTTGTTAGGAAACACAATGATTTTTTAGTGTTAAGGATGTTTTAGGCTCCGATATCGTTAATATTTTCTGAATACTAAGGCTATATTACTTTCAAAAGCATACTCGTTTGAGACGATTGGCGAATAAAGATGAATTGATCGTAAATAAAAAATATAAGATCTATGTGCTTAGACTGTGAAATTATCAAAAAGTGGGAGTGTGCTTTTGAAATCGAACTTAAGACCGATAAAAATATGAAAATATACTTGTTTTTTTTTTTTTTATGTAGGTAGATAGTAGACTATAAAACAACAAAAAAAAAAAAAGAAAGATGGAGAAGTTTATTATTGTTAAAGACGTTGTTAAAAAGTTACGAGAATTTAACCTTACAGGATGCACTCTAGAGTTTAAGTTAAAACCTGTTCCACAGGGAGTTGAACCAGTTGGTTGGGTGGAAAAAGGAATTAATCAAATTATTCAAAACGCTACAGAAGGCCTACAACCCTTAGATCGTGTGGCTTTTAGTTTTTGCTCTAAAGACTTCAACCGAGAAGAAGGTTGGATTCGCTTCAAAGCAGCTAAAGACATAACCTTTTAAGATGTTTGGAGTGTTATAAGTGGCATTTATCAGTCAAACTCAGCAGGTCTTAATACAGAATCATTTTGTCTTAGTGTGACAACTATTAGATTATCTGTTGGTGGGGGAAGAGGAAAAAATTATAACAGCTTTCACGAGGAATGCGACAAGCGATGAGGTATTATAAGTATTAAAAATACCGATAACCTGTGTTTACCACGTGCTTTGGTAGTCGCCATTGCCCATAATAAAAGAGATCCCGAATTCAGTAAGGTTAGAAGAGATATTAGTAAAATTCAAACCGAAAGAACAAGATCATTGTTGGAGAGAGCTAAAATTAGCATTCCTGAGGCAGGAGGTGGAATTCCCGAGTTAATACAATTTCAAAATCATCTAAAAGAATATAAATTAGTTGTTTATAGCTATGGATCAAAAGGACGAAATATTATATTTGAAGGTTCAACTGAAAGCCATAAACGGCTGAACTTATTACATTACAAAAGCCATTTTAATGTAATTACATCGCTGACAGCAGCTTTTTGCTCTAACTATTTTTGTGAAAAGTGTTACGTCCCATATGATCACAAAAATGAGCACCGATGTGGTGGAAGCTGTCAGGTATGTCAGCAAGCCTCTGCTTGTGAAATAGCAATAAAAATTAAATGCCAGGACTGTCTATGATTTTTTAGAAGTCAAAACTGTTACGAAAATCATAAAAAGGATTATTCGTCAGGCAAATTTACAGTATGCGAACAAATTAAACTATGTTCTATTTGTTTAAAAACCATTAAAGCCAAAAGAGTACATGCATGTGGTGAAATTTACTGTAAAATTTGTAATAAACATGCATCCGAGGATCATCTATGTTATATTCGGCCTGATAAGGGAAAACCTAAGATTAAAGATGATCTTTTTTGTATTCTACGATTTAGAGACGAGCCAAGACAAACTATTGGAAAATTCAACGTTTTTTACATCAAGTCAATCTCTGTGTTTTCAAACAATACTGCGATGAGTGTATGGATTCTGAAGCAGATACTTGTAAAAAAATGTGGTCTAAAGTTACAAAAAGTCAGAGGTATAGACCCAGCGGGAACATTTACTAACCATTTGTTACAAATGAGGAAAAACTTTAAAGAAATTATTGTAATAGCCCATAATGGTCAGGCTTTTGATCACCAGTTTATATTAAACTACATTATGACAAAGACAGATTTTACACCTGAGTTAATCATGAGAGGTACCAAAATAATTACGATGCAACTTGAAAATGTAAAATTTATCGACTCACTTAACTATTTCCCTATGCCTTAAGCCAAACTACCAAAGGCATTTGGACTTGAGGATATTTTTAAAAAAGGCTACTTCCTGCACCTATTTAATACAAAGGCAAATGAAAACTATATAGGACCTCTACCATCAATTGAATATTACTCCTCAGATAGTATGAAAGAAGAAGACAGAGCCAAATTTCTTAAATGGTTTGTAGAACATGAAAATGATGGTTTCGATATGCAAAGAGATCTGGTAGACTACTGCGTATCGGATGTCGAAATCCTTGCGCAATCATGTTTAAAGTTTAGAGAACAACTTATACAAACTATCAATGTATGTCCATTTACTAAAGCTACAACTATTGCTTCAGCATGCAATACAATTTTTAGAAGAAATTTTTTGAAGCCTAATACTATAGGAATCATACCAAAAAATGGATACCGATGGAGAAACAGGCAGAGCAAAATTGCCATAGATTGGTTACTTTGGATCGAGAATCACAGAAAAATCAACATCTTACATGCTGCTAATGGTAAAGAAGCTGTTTTAAATGGTGTAAAAGTTGATGGTTACTGCTCCGAAACAAATGAGGTATTTGAATTTCAAGGATGTTATTTCCATGGATGTACTGTATGCTACAAGTTCGGCAGGAACGATCCTCTTTCCGAGGACCCCTCAGAAACGCTAAATTTAAGATATGAAACCACAAAGGCAAAAATTATGAGACTAAAAGATTTCGGTTTTTTAGTTAATGAAATGTGGGAGTGTGATTTTAGAAATTTATTAAAAAATAATCCAGAGATAAAATCCTATACTAATACCCATTACAATAAAATTTTGACAAAACTAAATCCAAGAGATGCTTTTTATGGAGGACGAACAGGAAATACATGCGAATACTATGAAATAAAAGATACGGAAAAAATTAAATACGCCGATGTTTGTTCCCTCTATCCGTACATCTGTAAGAGTTCTAAATTTCCACTATCACATTCAGAAGTGTATGTAGGAGATGCGTGTAACAAATTAAACCTAAATAATATAGATGGTTTAATTAAATGCACAATTCTCCCACCAGAAGAGTTGTACCATCCAGTACTCCCTCAAAAAATAAACAATAAATTGATGTTTATTCTTTGTCGAATGTAAAATAATGTAAAAATGAAGTAAACCTATACATTTTATCTTGCACGGTAATTTTTCACTCTTAATGCTTGTTAGTTAACGATAAAACCTGTAATAGCGTTCGAAAAAAATTATTTTTTTTTTGACTAACATAAAAAGTGTTGTCTAGCTATCAGGACAATAATCAATACTTTATTGAGAAGGCTACCTCTTCGTCTAAATATCTAATCTATAAAACGTCATTTTTCCGACATAATCGGTTAAAAAGCATACAATTGTATTTGAACGTTTGTACAAAAACCATCGTGTTAAATCAGTTCTTATACCTGACTGACAACGCCGATCTTTAGCTTTTTTTTTACTTTGTGAAATAAAGAGATTAGTTCTTACTATCAAAGAAATTAAATATGCAAGAGAAATAGGTCGAAAAGATTAATAATAATTTATTTATTCCTAAGTTATAAATCTTAACTACATCACTTTCTAAACCAAGAAAATAGATAATCTTCCTGCATTATTTCGTACTTAGATTTATTTTTCATGAAAATAGTCGAATCTATGATTTTCGTTCAAATCCATAAGGGACGCTTGTTTTGTATAGATGATTTATGATCTTATTTTCAACTAAAATACTAGTATAAAAAAAGTATTTCTTCCGATAAACGTGGAAGGAATAGACATTTAAACAGTTAGCCATAACATACGCATACTGACTTGCATTATTTTCATGGATTGAATGGCTACATCTTTGTGTGTGAAGTGAATTTCTTTTTAAAAAATTACAATGCGCTCAATTATGAATTTTCTAACATAACTTTTATGGATAGTGGAGTCGGATATTGGAAGAAAATATTATCATAAGGACAACTCGATTATTGATATAATTATTATGGTTTCACAGAAGTTTCTACAGAGTCAGCCATGCTGTAGCAGAGACTGTTGTAGGTCGTATTTTTTAAAAAAACCTAACAATACCTTTACTTTATATTGATAGACATAATCTATTAGAACATTTTTCTAAAATTTAGAGCCTTTGGAAATGTGATAATGCTATGAGCATCAAATATATTCAAAATATCAAAAATCCTTTGGTAGTTAGTTATTGCGGTATATTTTAATAGAGGCATAATTTATACTGTACTCCTAAATTTACGGCATATCACTTTGTTTATGTTATTATATTCACAGAGACTATTAATCTAACCAACTTTTATTTACGAAAAATTAAAAACTGAAATACTCTATTTTATTGCCGATTGTTCGCAAAGACACTTGGAGATGTTATTTTACTTTTTATACCTCTTTTTCCCCGGTTACGGAGAAATATGTTAGGGGAAGTTTGGGTACCCTCAGACGGTTATATGCAATGATTCAAGCTTCTAAAAAAGCACTAAGACAAGTAATTATCAATTTGAATTTACGTATGTCGAAGGTAATGTGTTAATGATAAATATACATGATGAAAACATTTATTGTTCGATTGCATCTAATTTTTAAGAGTCTAGAAATAAGCAAATAATGTTCTTTATAAACATCTCGAGTTACCTGTCCTTCCCCTACATCATAGAAGGGTATTTGCCGACAAAGTTTGACCATTTTTTTATGATTCGAGGGTTGTGTATTCTCTACAGATGTAAACTGACGTCATTCGAGAAGTCCGAACTTGTTAGATTTTAGCTTATATTCTTATTATGTGATTTTAAAATTATGTATGCGTTTGTTTAATTCATTGTAAAGGATTTGTTATTATGCTAATTTCAAAAGTTAAATGTTGATGAGAATATTGAATTTTTTTATTAAAATATCTAAAGTAAATATCTAATTGATTTTTTTTTTAGCGCTAATTGGGATTTTAATTAACTACCTCAGAGTCGGTATACACTATATTTTGCAGCGCAATTGCTTTCACACCCAGTAATGTATTATGATTTTTTTGGATGGTCGTTATATTGTGAGTTTCTTAAGTTAGCCAGATTAATAATAAATTAAAAAACCAACGTGATTTGCTTATTGTTGCCATTGAGAATTAGGGTTGTAAAATATTTAACAACCCTATATTTTTATGCTCGTGTTGAAAATAAGTTAAGATTGCTACTTTGATGCCTACGCCTAATATTCATAATTTTATTGGGGGTTCTACCTGATGACAAATACAGCTTATGATACCTATCTAGTGGGTATTTTCAGTTTAAGGGCCGAATAATATAGAGTTATTGTGCATACATCATCGCAAACAAAAGGTAGCTTTTTTATATTATTTCGTATTTACAATCCATTTAACTACAATTTTACACTGTGAATTAATTTTTTTTACTTTTTTCCTGAAATTGTAGCCTATTTACTTATATTATGATATTATCCGAAATTTTTATAAAAGCATTATGAGGGCTTTTAGCTGATGGCGAACACAAGTTGTATAGTACCTATACCTGCTTGGTATTTTATACGTATTTAAGTTTTATTTACTTTTTATTACTCTGTTCTCATTACAAGATAGTCCTATAATTTATCCATTTCCAGTACAAAGAAATCTCTAGTTAATGGTTCTAGATGGTAATTATTTTATTGTATTTTATATAAGTGGTGCAAAAATTGGAATCAATTATTAGATATGCTACTGAATTTTAATGAGGGTCCTTCGGAATAATAAATAAAGGTTTATGTCCCTTTCTTTTTAAATCGAGTCGGCAGAGGGTTTGAGAGGGTTATTTAGGTATAAATAATTATTGCGGGGTGACAAATGTGCCGCCTTAATATACTTATCTTGTTAGACCATATAAATTAGGGTTTTATTTCGCTTTACTACCCACCAGCGGCGTTTCACTAAGATAGAAAATATAAATAATGTTTTTTACTATACCGCTTTAACAGCGGCGTTTCAACTAAGGGAAAATAATAAAAAGTCTGGTTTAAGGATGGCTCAGGTCGGATCGTAAAAAGTTGGGTTTAAGGATGGCTTATAAAAATTGGGATTTAATTATACCGCTTTAGCAGCGGCGTTTCAGCTAAGGGGAAATCATAAAAAGTCTGGTTTAAGGATGGCTCAGGTCGCATCGTAAAAAGTTGGGTTTAAGGATGGCTTATAAAAATTGGGATTTAATTATCCCGCTTTAGCAGCGGCGTTTCACTAAGGTTAAATCATAAAAAGTCGGGTTTTATCTCGGGTCAGATCATAAATATTCAGGTTCAAATTAGGGTTAGATGAGAAGCCGCCTCGCGAAAGCATCCGGGTTAGGTCGTAAAAAGTCGGGTTTTATCTCGGGTCAGTTCATAAATATTAAGGATCAAGTTAGGGTTAGATAAGAAGCCGCCTCATGAAAGCATCCGGGTTAGGTCGTAAAAAGTCGGGTTTAATTTCGGGTTATTTTGTAAACAGCACCACCGAACCACCCGGGTTAGGTCATAAAACGCACCACCGAACCACCCGGGTTAGATCATAAAACGCACCACCGAACCACTTGGGTTAGATCGTAAAACGCACCACCGCACCACCTGGGTTAGTTGCACCACCAGCACCACCAGCACCACCTGATCTCGTTCTCTCCGTTTCTAGCTACTACTATTACCTAATAATAAAATCTTGACATTTGTAAATATAGATAAAAAGGCAAAATAAATGTTTTGCAAACCTTTTTAACACTTTCTACTTCATCATCATTCTTCTCTTCTTCATCCTCAATATCTTCACCTTTACTTGCCATCTCCTCATCTTTTTTGTGCTGTTCTTCCAAGAGAGAAGGATCATACAAAGCTCTTTCTTCTGGTGGAATGTACTGCTGGTCCCTCTCTGTAAAAAAACAAAATGTTCTTCAATGATTTCACACAAAAAGATTATTGTTTTCTTACCAGGATTGATGAATGGTGATAAATGTGGTGGTAAAATTTCGCCCATGAAGTACTTATTTACAGGAAGTAACTCCCTGGTATTGACACTATCAAACACCCATTGGGGTTGAATATAATATCTTGAAATAAATTGTTTGGGCATAGATGGTCTGTCAACAATATGATGTGTGATAGATTCATCATTTTCGTCAAAAGTGGATCCTAAAAAAAGTAGTTATGTAAAAGGTTTAGCTACATTAAAGACTAAAGATCCTTACCCACAAAGAGGGTTTTGTCCCACGACACCTCTCCACCGAAACACCTAACAATAAACACAAGAGGTTCCCTAGGTACTTCTCTGTTTAAATAGAATTTTAGCCCTGTAAAAAGCGCCTTCAATTTTTTAATTCTTTCAGCTTCTTGCCTAGCTTCCTCTATTTTTTCTGGTGTGTCCTCAGAATTAAAACTATCAATTTCAACCTCCTCTTCAACAGCATCTATAGATGTTTTGGCAATTGAAAAATTTAAAGCAGATACTCGCTCAGCAACAAATATTTCTTCATCTACTAAGGCTTTTTCACTTTCTGCTGGTGTTATAGAGTTGAATTTCGGTGGGTAATACAAATTTAAGCTGTGATATAGCCTGAAATTTACAAATCCAAGAAGTATTGTGTAGAACTCTACGAATGTAGACATAATTTTAAAGTCTACTTCAGATTTCTGCTGTGGCTCAAAAGAAAAATGGTGAGGAACAATCCAGGTTACTGTTTGACCTTTAATCTCAGCTTGATAATAATAACCTAAAACAATTATGGGTATATAATATATCAAGTCACTCAAAAAAATGGTGACTTTTGTTTTAACCATCTCCGATTTTTGATTATTTTTGGTACAGTTGTTCTACTTGTGGCAAAACTTAAAAATTTTAATTTTTATTGACCAGTACCTATCTTTTTGTCTTAATTGATTTTTAAGAATAAAAAATTTACCAATATTGCTTTTACACGCATTTTAAAAAGAAAAATATCGAGAACTACTTGCACTATAGGCACTGGCTCATTTTACAAGATCTTGAGTCGTAGTCACTTTTCATATAGGGTGCCACATGATACTTTTTTAAGAAAATATGATGTTAAAGAAAATAGTTTAGCACTTTTCTTTTATTGCGTTTAATCATACTAACCAAATAAAATCCGTCAGACAAATATGACAGGTATTTAATTTTCAGCGATTCACAAAAGTTTGTACCTGCCCAAGTACCTGCCACCTTCGTCTTGATTTAAAGATGTCAGTTTTGTGACTTTGACAATTTGTGACAAAATGAAAAAATTTTCTGGGTTTTTGCATCCCCAAGCAAAAAAAATGGTACTTAATCTGATAAGCTATTTCGAAAATGCAAGAAAAAGCGGAAATTCGCCAACCAATATTCAGGAAACAGCAGCCAAAGCACTGGGAATTAGTTTAAGGGCTGTGCAGAGAATTGCGCATGAAAAAAAAACAAACATAATACCCATACTAAAAAATGCAAACGAAGAAAGCCAAAGACTGAGGATTTAAGCGAAAATATTAAAATGGGAGTTCGAAATGTGATTTACGATTTATACAGATCAAAAACCAATGTAACTCTTCCAGTTTTACAAGAAACATTAAAAATTCGGGGTGTTTTGGAAATTGGACTTGAAGCGCTATCAAAATTAATAAAAAAGTTAGGTTTTGGCTATAAAAAAAGACTGTAACCGAAGATTTTTATGTGAGCAGCCACAGATAGTGAGTCAGCGTGTTCAGTTTTTAAAAAATTATACGGAGAATTACAAATCGAAATTTAGAAAAGTGCTATTTTTAGACGAAACGTGGATATTTTCAAATGGAAGTGGTTCAAAATCTTGGCAAGATGATTCTGTGAAAAGCGTGAAAAGGAAAAAGGGATGTGGCACGGGAAAGCGGTTCATTATTTTACATGCTGGTTCTGTAACAGGATATGTTAAAGGTGCAAGCTTAATTTTTTCTTCAACATCAAAAAGTGCTGACTATCATGATAATATGAATTGCGAAATGTTTAAAAAATGGTTAAAAGTTCAATTGATACCAAATTTGGATTTTCCGTCTTTAATTGTATTAGATAATGCATAATATCATTCAAGAATTTTAAATAAACAGCCTACTTCATCTTGGAGGAAAAATGATATTTATGAGTGGCTTGAAAAACACAACCAAAATCCTTCACCAAATATGCTTAAATCGGAACTCCTATCAATGGCAAAGTCTCTTAAAAAACCAAGAATATACGCGGTAGATGAAATATTGCGTGAATATGGCCATGAGGTTCTACGACTGCCGCCATATCATTGCCAGTTTAACGCAATAGAATTAATATGGGCCGGGGCAAAGTCTTATTATGAAAAACATGTAGGTGATGGTCTTAAATCCGACCAAGTACAAATAGTTTGGCAATATTCTTTGGATCATATTACACAAGAGTACTGGAAGAAATCAGTGGAACATATAGAAATATTAATAAGGGATTGGTGGGATCGAGAACAAGTACTAGATGTCGAAGTAGCGCCAATGATAATTGCTCCATTCGAAGACGACTCAAACGACGAGGACTTTTCAGATTTTATAAGTGACGATGACAGTTTTTAGTCTATAATTAGTTTATAAACGGTTTTCTTTGTTTACATTTTTTAGTATTCTTCGGTATTACATTATGCTTTCTTTCATGCACATTATTCTGCACAGTCCTTAAACTAATTCCCAGTGCTTTCGCTACGGTTTCCTGCATATTGGTTGGCCAATTTCCACTTTTTCTTTCATTTTCGAAATAGTTTATCAGACTAAATGCCATTGAATTTTTAGGTTTTAGTAGTAAAATTGTTAAAATAAATTACACTGTTTATTATTGTCGTTTTTAATAAATACATTTAAGGTATACTATTTACAGGGATGGCGAACCAATGGCACGCGACATAAAATGTTGGCTCGCCACCGATCACAAAGTTTACTATGAATTATTACATTACGAATTGCGACGGCACGTCTATGGCCTCATTAAACATTTCTTTAGAAAAAATGCACGTTAATACATAAAGATTCGCCACCCCTGTACTATTATGTACATAATTTTTGCAAAAATAATATTATATCTGGCTATCTTTACGACTGTTAAAATAATAAAACTATGTATCTTTTCTCCGGGTATATTGATACCTACATAGTCTCACAGCATTTTGATGTAAGCTGTGGAATTTTCGAATTGATTTATATGATCCGTGATCTTTGGACCCGCATTTTGAGACCGGTTTAGACTTTATACGTTTCTTTCTCCCACTTATTTTTAGCGGGGCGCTTATTGGCTTAACAGGGGCAAAATACGTGTAAAATAAATTTGGGATTTGATACCTCACCGGCTCTAGTAGCTTTTTCTCGTTGACTTTTGAAGTAGGTAACCTATTAAATTGGAAATATTTTTTTAGCCTGATATTACACAACAAAAATTTAGCCAATTTGTAATTTGATTTTTTTTTATATTTAATTTATTATTATCTGCTGAAATAAACTAAAATTTGTTTAATTTATTTCGAGATTTATTTAACATTTCATCGGCATTTTTGGTGGTCGCTAGTCAGGGGTTTTACTGTATATTGTTTATCTAATATTCCACCATCATTTTGGTTATTAAATTTGTTAAATGTAAAACTATTGTGTTAACCGTCTGCAATAATAGGAACGCACCCCTGACAAATTAATTTTGGAACGAGACCCGTCATTTTTATTATGACTGATAGTTTCAAGTTAACGGTTAACCTATTAACATTCAATTTTATGGAAAATCAGCTGTCCATATACGGCCATATTGGTTTTTATTTACAACATTTTGATGAGCTCTGGAATTTTCGAATTCATTCATATAATCGGTGACCTTTGGACCCGCCAGATAAGACCAGATTTTACTTTAGCCGGTAAAGGGCGTCAAAAATTTGTAAAAATATTGGTTTTTCCTAAATTACGTGAAAACCTGCTAATCGATTTTAATGATTTTTAGTATGTAGACTAATACTATAAAATGTCGATTGAGAGAAATGGTGCAGAGGGAGATGTCGGATGGATATGAGGTTGTTGAGGTGCGCGGGATCAGTCCGAGGATTCGTATCGTGGGAATATCAAAGAAGTATGGTGATTCCAAATTGCTAGAACTTATTAAAAACTGTAATCGCGGTATATTTGCGGAATCTTCTTCTGTTTCATTGCTTAAAGTTTGGCCCACTAAAAATAATCCAAATATTTTTCAGGCCATTTTACAAGTGGATAAATGTACTTTTGAGAGCGCTCTGTCTTTTGGTAATGTTTTTATTGACCTGGACTGTTGCAGGGTATATGATGCCATCGATGTTTCTAGGTGTTTTAACTGCAACGAATTTCATCATTTGTCTGCCAACTGTAAAAACTCTGTCTCCTGTCCCCGCTGTGGTCTGGATCACAGAGTACAACAATGCTCCACACGCTCTCTAAAATGCAGCAACTGCGTGAAACTTAACGGGAAACTTAATGGAACTATTAATACGGAACATGCCGCCTGGGATTTAAAGACATGTACGGCTTACAAGCTTGCTTGCGATAGGCTCAGATCGGACGTTCTTACCGAACAATAGCAATCACTTCCCATCATCCCTGCGGTACCGTCTTCATCCCGCAATACATCCGTAAGCTCTGTTAATCGGTCGAGCAGCAATGGCATATGTGTTTATTATCAAAATACTCGCAGTATTAAGAGTCGTACAGCCGATATTTACAATTGTTTAAATTATTTTGAATATGATATTGTTGCGTTGACCGAAACATGGCTTGATTCCACGGTAAACGATATCGAAGTCTGCCCTAACAATTTTAATCTGTTTCGTCGTGATAGAGATTTTGCAGCTGCTGGTTGTGGTCGCGGCGGTGGTGTGTTGCTGGCGGTAAGTGAACGATTTTTTTGTGAGCCTCTTAATTTGGATCAGGTTGTCGTGAATATATCGAGATTAATTGATTTAGTGGGAGTTAAGGTATCTTGTGATAGAAAAAGCTTATATATTTTATTGTTGTATTTACCACCGAATCTAGGAATTGAAGAATATCATAGATTGTTTGAATTTTTATCTTCATTAGATTTTTTAAATAACGCTGACACACTCATTTTAGGAGATTTTAATATTACTAATTACGCAAATTTTTTCATACGTAATGAAAGATCAGATAATTTTGTAAATGCTATAAATAACTTCTTTAATCTGACACGACTAAATCAGTTTAACTATGTCTTAAATACTGATGGCAGACTGTTAGATCTTGTCGTTTTTAACAGGCACTGTAGTGTCAGTGAGTCGGATATCATTCTCACTAGGATCGACGACCCTCACCCTCCTTTATCGATTTCATTTCCCTACAGCATCAGTATTAACTCTAATGCTCTCATCCCTAAAAAACAGGCAGGTCAGTATAATTTTCGTCGAGCTGATTACCCGGTTATGTACGAGTTACTGCTGGATATTGATTGGTCTTTTCTGAACCACTTGGCCGATGTTGACCATTGTTGTAAACTATTTTACGATAAAATTTATAATGTATTTGAGATTTGTGTCCCGAAGTTCGGCGTATTGAATTGTCGTACCTACCCCCCATGGTTTACGATTAACATTAAACGCGATATCCGACTTAAGACCATTGAATGGCGGAAATATAAGCGAACTGGCGACGGTTTAGCTTATGAAAATTTCTCTCGATTAAGGCGTCAAATTAAGACTGAAATTGACGAATCGTATAGGGTGTATATGCTTGGAATCGAGCATAGCGTAAATCAGGATCCTAATAAATTCTGGGCGTTTGTTGACTCTAGAAGGGGCTCTGTGGGAGTTGCTCGTGGAATGCATTTTGACAACACTACGCTACAGAATTCTGAAGATATTGTCAATGCGTTTGCTGATTTCTTTGGTCGCTCATTTCTGGTATCTTCTGGCTCCTCCACAGATGATGATGCGTCGAATATATCCACATCTACTATTAATATTACCAGTTTTAATGAGACTGAAGTTTTCAACGCAATTAAGCTGATTAAACCCAAATTAACCGCTGGTCCGGATAAAATTCCTGCGTTTGTCATCAGAGACTGCGCGGGAGTCTTCGCACGTCCTCTATCAATCATATTTAACAAGTGCCTTAATCTATGTAAAATGCCAAACATCTGGAAATGCTCCAAGGTTTGTCCAGTCTTCAAAAAAGATGATAAAACTGATATCTCCAACTATAGACCAATTTCAATCATTTCAAATTTTTCCAAAGTTTTCGAGTTACTGTTACATGGCGTTGTCTTTTCAAATGTTAAAAATTCTATATGTCCTGCTCAGCATGGATTCCTTAAGGGTCGATCGACAACTACTAATCTAATGTGTATTACTCAGTTCGTGGCAGAGGCAATTGACCAGCGCCGCCAAACAGACGTTATATATACTGACTTCTCTAAAGCTTTCGATCGGCTTGATCACACCATTCTATTGCAGAAACTTCAAACTTTTGGATTTTCAGACCCATTACTGTTATTCTTTACATCATACCTGGAGGATCGACAACAGTTTGTGGCTTATGGTGGTGTTAGATCCACAGATTATATTGCTACTTCTGGAGTACCCCAAGGCTCTATTCTGGGACCACTATTTTTCACGCTGTTTATTAATGATATTGTCGATAAACTCTCAGTTCATTGTCTGCTTTATGCTGACGATTTAAAGTTATTTTCTGCAGTCTCTAACGAGGCTGACTGCCAGGTCCTACAGCGTAATCTGGATATTTTAAACGACTGGTGTATTGAAAACAGATTGAGTTTGAATGCCTCAAAATGTAATGTTATGACGTTCACGAAAAAAAATGTCCCTCTTTTGTTTAGCTATAACATCAATGGTAAAACTTTAAAGCGACCCGAAGTTTAAGGATTTGGGGGGTCGTCTTTGACAGTGAGTTGTCTTTTATTCCTCACATTGAACATACCGTCTCCGCTGCATATAAATTACTTGGTTTCGTTTTACGCACAACAAAAGATTTTCAAAATACGGTTCCACTTAAAACTTTATTTTTTTCTTTCGTTTTATCTAAGCTGGAGTACGCATCACTTATTTGGTCTCCTTATTATAATATCCACATAAATTCTATAGAGTCGGTGCAGAGGCGATTTGCTAAGGCTCTATGGTTCAGAGCCGATGGTGTCTATCCGATTCAGGGTTTTCCCCATGAACAGCTGCTGCAAAGATTTTCGCTTATAAATTTGGATAGAAGACGTGATTACCTATCTCAGTCGTTTTTGAGCAAGCTTGTCAGCGGTCATATTGTCTGTGAGGAGTTGTTGTCTAAACTAAATTTTAGGGTTCCTACTTTAAATTCTCGCAACACAGATACTTTCTACCTACCACCGTTCCGTACCAACGTTTTTAAGTTTGCACCTATTAACTCGATGTGCGGCTGCTATAACTCCAATGCTAATGCCTTCGACATTTTTGCCTGCAGGTTGAGCGCAATCAAGAGTCACTTTTATCGATGACTGACCATTTTTGATGTTTAATTTTCCTTTTTCTTTATGATTTTGTTCTGTATAAATCTTTTGTGTAATATTGTGTAATAAATCATATTTGTTTAGTTATGTAAGTAAATTAGGTAGTTTGTAAGTTTTGTTCGTACCTACCTGTTTTGTAATTGGGTAACTGTTAAACAGTGTATGTATAAATAAATAAAATAAAATAAATAAATAAAAATGACGTTTTCTGGTAGTATAGTCACCGGCTGTAAATAAGTGGAAGTGTTATAAAAGTTATATAATACGTCAACGTTTCTCCTGATTTTTTATATCAACGGCGTTATGACAACCCAGGTATTTTTGTCGAGTGACTGGATGTATTTGGAAGCTATTTTACCTCTTCAATATTTTTCGTTGGATGAGCTGTTTTGCCATAAAAAAAATATTTACAATTACCTGCATACATCAATTATTAACATTAGTAATAAAATTAAAATCAAAATACCTGTAACAATAATTTTTTTAGTGACCTTGTTGCTATGGCAATTAATAATTTGACAATTATTGACAAATTGTCACCAGTCTATGAAATTGACGAAAGCATACGATCAACATTCTTAAATTACAAGTTTATTTCACCATTAAACATGGAAAATTATACGAACTCTGAGGTTGACATGCTCCTGGTATACGGGTTTTGTCAAGTAAATGGGCGTCAGAGTGTTAGGGTTTACATGGAGAGATTTCCTAACCGTCAATTACCAAACCACCAAACATTTGCCAATATCGAGCGTCATCTTCGGGAAACGGGCAGCTTTGAGAAAAAATTTGAAGGCAGGGGTCGTATGCGAACTCGAACTGTGAAAACAGAAGAGAACATTCTGGAAAGAGTTGAAGAATAACCAAGTACCAGTACCCGTCGCTTATACCGTGAGTTACATGTTCCTAAAACGATTGTCAATGAGGTTTTAAAAGAACAGTTGGTACATCCATATCACGTGCAAAAAGTCCAGGAACTTTTACCGACTGATCCCTCCATGCGGCTTACATTTTGTCAATTTATTAGAAACAAAAGAATCCGTGATCCAAATTTTTATAGAAAAATATTGTTTACTGACGACTGACGAGGCGTGCTTTAGAAGATCTGGAGTAACCAATCTGCACAACGAACATATTTATTCCGATGAAAATCCACATGCCATTAAAGTTGCACATCATCAGCATCAATTTAAATTAAATATTTGGGCAGGTATTGTTATTTCAGACAGGTTAGATGGAAATATTTATTTAAATTTTTTGCAAGACACATTACCAATTCTTCTGGAAAATTTGATCTTTTACTTCAGAGGGAAATGTGGTATATGCATGATGGTGCCCCGTCCCATTTTTTCGTTGCCGTTCGGCAATCCAATCGTACCCAGGAAACAAGATTTCTAAACAGCACATCAGCGCTAAAAGAAAATCTATTTGGGGTCCCCCAGGGTACAGTGTTAGGCCCAAATCTGTTTATTGTTTACATCAATGACATAGTAAGAAACTTGAAAAAATGTAAAGTTCAGCTGTTTGCCGACGATACCTTGCTGTATTTTGTGGGTCAAGATGTTGAACAGGTTGTGCAAACCATAAATGAAGACCTACATGTACTGTACAAATGGCTGACACAAAATGGATTAAGTCTAAATACAGAAAAAACAAAATGTATGATAATTAAAAGTAAATTCAATGCTACACCTACTAGGAATCACAGAGGAATTTTTATAAATAACCAAGAGATAGAACAGGTTGAACAGTGCAAGTACTTGGGAGTTGTGGTAGATGAACATTTACCATTTTCTGCACATGCAGAATACGTAACCAATAAAATTGCAAAGAAAGTAAATCTACTACGACGAATGAGTAGATATCTTAGTGACTGGTCAAAGAGAACAATTTACAATTCGATTATTTTACCACATTTTAACTACTGTTCATCTATACTATTTTTGTTGAACATGACAGAGAAAAGTATACTTCAAAAAAAACAGAATCAAGCCATGCGTACTATCATAGGGTGTAGTCGCTATACAAGGATTCAAACTATGTTACAAGCAACAGGATTCCTGAGTGTTAAACAAATATTATTTCTCAATACAATGACTATCATATATAAAATAAAACACAGTTTACTTCCTGAACATCTATTGAGAAACACCAGGTACATAACAGATGTACATAGCTATCCAACCCGAGCCAGAGAAGACTTCTATGTTTCAACGGTTACCACTAACTACAGTCAGAATGATCTTTTCCACAGCGGACTTATTCTATACAATAATCTACCCCAAAGTGTAAAGAACTCAAATTCAGTTAAAATATTTAAGAGAAAATGTATCATATTCTGTAAAGATAATATAGGCTTATAGTTACAATATGCTATTATCAGAACTACTTAATTGACAATTTAAGTTTGCTTAAAATAATTATTGCATTATATTGTTCACAATTGTTTGTAAACTCTTAGCGTAAGCTATTAATCATTAATAAATAAAAAAAAAATACTTACACCATCAATATCCCAACCGATGGATTGGAACGGGCAATGATGCACCAGTAAAATGGCCACCACGTTCTCCGGAGTTAAATATGTTTGACTTCTATTTGTGGGGCGCTATTAAAACAGAAGTTTATAAGACTCCGGTAAACACACGCCATGATTTATTGACGCGGATTTTAAATGCAGGCAACCATTTTAATAACCCCGAGACGTCAAATAGGGTTCAATATAATTTTTTAAGGAGTGTTAATAAGTGTATTCAGCAAGATGGCGGTCATTTTACACATTTGCTTAAGTAATGTTATCGTTTTACTTAGTTTCTTACAAAGTCAGAGTCAAATTAAGTAACTGTTAATAATTGATGTATGCAGGTCATTGTAAATATTTTTTTTCTGGCAAAACAGCTCATCCAACGAAAAATATTGAAGAGGTAAAATAGCTTCCAAATACATCCAGTCACTCGACAAAAATATCTGGGTTGTCATAACGCCGATGATATAAAAAATCAGGAGAAATGTTGACATATTATATAACTTTTATAACACTTCCACTTATTTACAGCCGGTGACTATACTACTAGAAAACGTCATTTTATAGTATTAGTCTGCATACTAAAAATCCTCGTAAGTCATTAAAATCGATTAGCAGGTTTTCACGTAATTTAGGAAAAACCAATATTTTTACAAATTTTTGACGCCCTTTACCGGCTAAACGAGACAATTTTGGATATAACTAAGTCGGCTTAGATCGACCTATTTTGACGTCAGGAGTCTGTCGTCAAACGTTGTACACGTATTTTCCGGACACCCTGTATATTTATATAAATATCATAACATTTACCAATCTTGGTCAAAACCTGGATGTATAGAAGGGAGAGGAGTGTAAGACTGTAAGCTTATGCTGATGATATAACCCCTCCCCTGGTTTAAACTTTCAATCAATAAGAAATATTAATTCATTGTATGAGCACCAGATGCTCAGTTCTCTCATGGAACTTGGAACACTTTTTTTAATATTTTGCTATGTACCTAATGATATTTTTAATATTTTTTACACGGAACCCATCTTTTATGCATCCTAAAATTAGGTGGGTCTCTTACCAAGAAGATGTAAAGATGTAAAGAAAAAATATATTTTTTTGAGAAAATTTAAAAGAAAGATTTGACAACAAAAATGTCATAAAAAAGTAGAGCCTACGGACTATTTTTGTATTGATTAGTTTGCCCATTACTAGCATAGTCCGCCGCACGAGGCTAGCACGAGGATAAAAGCCATAAATATGGAGTTTTAAGCCGCGCGTCATAAACGTGCATACAACTTTTCTGAATATGACTTTTTTATTATAGATTTAGGTTTCATTAAAAGAAAATACAGAATAATATGAAAATAAAAAACTAAATGCAAACATGAAAAGAATTACAATGCGTAACGCGTTTACACACTAATCTTAAAAATCGCATTTACAATGCTACGCTAATGACGAACAATCAGCACACGCCTGACGCTTCTCAGATGCACAGCACACCAAATATTTTTTGGTTACGTAGAACCTACATCAATTAAATTCCAGCCTCAGGATTTAATATTAACTCTGGCCAAACCAAGTGTCTGGTAGAGAAGCCGAACTGGCCGGATTTGGTACCCCAGCAGGACGTCCATTTCATCTCCATGGTCATTTAAAGACCTTTACAATAAGCTGCCACTCATTTTCCTAGTGTAAGTAGGTAGTATTCAAGATATCAAAATTGGTGAATTTTTTGATATTCAAAAATCAATAGAAAACAGCTTTACTACAGGTCAAAAAGTCTCCAATATTGAACTTCTGAGTTTTCCATAGAAAGAACATTTGTAGGTACCAAAAATCATCAAAATCAGAGATAAAACCTCTGCTTTATTTGATATGAATTCACCATTGTACCGGGTCCGCCAACAAAGCGGGGAAGGAAGATTATGTCCTTATCGAAGAACTTATCAAAAATACTGAAACAGCATGAGGTCTGGAATTAAAAGTGACATATTTTAAAAATATTTTACATAATATCCAAATATCTAAAATACAGTAAACTCTAAGAGATATCAAATATGGTATCAGTAGAAAGGATATCAAAAAGGCTTTCTAAAAATCAAAAAATATACAGGGTGTTCCATTTAAAAAAAAAAAGAGAGAATTTTAATATTTTGCATGAAATGTGATCCCCTGCATAAAAAATGTATTGAACACAAATATTTATTATTGTAAAGATAGGCAACATTCTAAAATATTATTTTTGACTTTTTGAGTGAACTATTTCATTTAGTACCTAGTTGCTTTTAGTAATTTGGAAATGGTTACTAAACTTAGGCAATTTTTTAGATAAAATCATAATTATTTCTTAAACTACTAAAAATAAATCCACATAACCCTACCTATATTAAAATGATCAGCAGCTCTATGCCCACCTTTTTGGCCAATACTTAATGTTCCATTTAAAAAAATTGAAGTTTAGTTCGCCTCTTTTTTAAGCCACCCTGTATAATGCTTGGTATAATGTAAAATATTTTTAAAATATGCCACTTTTAATTCTAGACCTCATGCTGTTTCCGTATTTTTGATAAGTTCTTCGATAAGGATGTAATCTTCCGTCCCCGCTTCGTTGGCGGACCTGGTATAGACAAAACTTATGCCCTAAAATTAATATTACATACTGAGATAAGCAAGAAGATAAAACATACCTTTTATCGAAACAAAAACTTTTCTTAAGGCCTTAGCTTCAATAACAGCATGTAAAAATTCCATACTTAATCTTTGACATAGTGCAGACTGATCCCTTGGTACATGAGCAATTGAAGGAAAGGTACTGAACAGAAAACACAGTGTCAGACAGTCATCCAAATCTCTAAGAGCATCTATAAAAGTTGGATACCGTTCTTTCACTATGTGGTCCAATTTTAGAGTTGGGTGATTGCTTAAATACGTGTGTAGTTTTGCAAAGTCTCTTACAGCCCTCGCACGACCAACTTTCTTGTTAAATATTTTGTAATCACGGAGTTTCCAAATAATCGGTTCATGCAATAAAAACTGAATGTCCTTAACATGATAGAGGGTTTTGATTCCAGATTGACCTTTCTGTGCCCTCTTTCTGTTCCTGGGTTCTCTAGGGTAAATACCTTTTATAATACAAAGGCGTCTAAAATCGTTTAGTGAAAGTTGCAATTTTTTTAGGGCTGCCTTTCTAGTCATAAATTGTGCACCTTCTCCAGTGGAATACTAAAAATGATCACAAGTATAAGTATTGAGAATAACGGACAAACACTTTGGATTACCTTCTTTTTGCGTTCAGAGACCATTTTTCTGAAATTGAAACAAACAACAAACCACAAAACAGATAGGCACCAAACCACAGCAAGTCAAAAACACAAGAGCATGTATAAAGAAAGGTTAGGTTGTCTTGTCTTGTTCTTTATGGCTCTGCTCCCTGGGGGCAATTTGCCAGCTCATTAGGGGTGATCGTGATGTTGACTGGTATGTACCATATCACGACCACTGACTTTTCTTATTAGCGACTGTATGGATTTGGCCTGCATAGCTGCGCTGACTTTGCTTCCTTGCATACAGTATGGGTTTGGTCTGCTTGGTTGTTTGTGGGTTTGACTGCTTAGCTGTTCCGACTTTGCTTTTTTGCGTACTGTATGGTTTTGGTTGCTTAGCTGCTGTTTTAGGGGGCCAGAGGTTTTTAGTTAACGAACACAACATAGGATACCATCTACAATAGGGAGGGATTAGGGGGTTAAACAATACAGCGCTTGATTAGTTGAACCTATGTGGTGAGATCATTGGCATGGCGCGATCAGTCTATATGACCTTTCAGCAACAGGCCTTTAGCATAGACTTTATAACTTTTTTTTTTTTTTAAATTAACTTTACTAAATAAATATTTATGTTGGGTTTTCTATAATCTAATCTTATTGTGGTTAATGAACCGTATTATTTTTTTAATAGTTTTTCATTTGGGTTGTAAAGAACAGTATTGAGGTTAAGCGGGAGCTGCAAACCAATTTTCCTAAACTCTTCATACAAATAAAATCCAGGGACATTGTTTATTGGGCATTCCAGGAAAATGTGGTCTAAGTCGTCTATTTGTCTGCAGTCACATTCAGGGCTGTCTTTGATTCCGATCCTAAACAGGTGATAGTTGGTTAGGCAGTGTCCTGATCGCATCCTGATTATTGTTGTGATACGACGTCTATCGGTGAAGTCCATTTTATTGAACCATCTGGTTTTTGGAAATTCCTCTTTTGATCCAGCGTACCTTCTACCCTTATTCTTTAGCGAATTTTTCCATACTAAGTTGTGTTCTTCTAGGATGTTTTTCTTAATTTTCGGCAATATTTCATTTTTATCCAGATCTAGACTTTTTGGTACATTAAGATTTCTACCTATTTTCGCTAATTTGTCTGCTTGCTCGTTTCCCGTAATTTGAACATGACCAGGGATCCATGCCACCATAATTTCTGTTCCGGCATCCATTGATTCCAAAAATAATCTTTTTATCCGATTGTGTCAAAAAATGACGTTTTATAGATCAGATATTTGGACGAAAAGGTAACCTTTTCAATAAGGTATTGATTATTGGGCTGGTAGCTAGGCAACCTTTGTCGTCCTAGTCCGAAAAACATTTTGTCGGACGCTAAAATATTTTCAACAGTTTATTTTATTCAATTATTTACAATATTTATATTAAATGTACAATTAGAACAATTTTGAACAAGAACGGGGTGATGTAAATTTGATTTTGAGGCTGTGTTATTATTTTTGGTCTCCGTTATGATATTATTCTCCAATGTTGAACTCGATTGGGAGACGGATTGCGACACCTGAGTCGAGACTGACTGCAGGTCAGATTGTGGAATGTTGAATATTTTCTTGGTCAGCTCTAACTTATTACTTAAGGAATCATCTATGTAGCCCTCGGCTACTCCCGAAGACTTCCAGCCTCCATGCCGTTTTAGAGATGTTATGTCTGCTCCCGCATCTACAAGTAATGTGGCCGATGTTCTTCTGAAACAATGTCCCGTGAATTCCTTGGCATTCGGCAGTTTTAAGTAAGATGCTATTTCCTGAGGTATAGAGCCAAATTTGTGTATACCGACAACTTGCTTATGGCATTTTCCATTGCGATAAGACACAAAAAATCGCCCATCACTCATATTTGTTGGACGTAAAGCCAGATAATTTCTATAATACTTTAGATATTCTCCAGTCACCGTAAATGATCTCGGTTTGTTTGTTTTATTATAGGGAATTTTTATTAACAAAGCCGTTCCCAAATCTTGTATGTCATCAATTTTCATATGAGCTAGTTCTTCTCGACGACATGCGCCCGCGATTCCAAAAATAAAAGCAACCTGTAATTAAGAAAATGTTACATTTACCTTCAACATTAAGTATTTGTCATCTGGAGCATGGCAAAGGAATTTGTGAACCTCTTCTCTAGTTAGGATCCTTGATTTCTTTGGACAATATCCAACACTTTTTTGTTTCAACAATGCTCGTAATCTCATGTATTTAGATACATCAATATTCTGTTTTACATTTACCACTGCACGTAGCATAGAATACTGCGACCACAGAGTAGATGACTTCATATAGTTTTCGATAATTCCGCCATATAGACCAAAAAGACGTTTTCGGAGAACGACTGTATATTTTTTTCTTGCCGGTAATCCATAAATTTTTTATAAGCTCTTTCATATATTTCCTTAGATTTTTGTGGCAACAAATGTAACATTACTTCCTTGGCAGTTTCTTGAATGTCAGGTGGTGTACCTTCTATAAGATCATCGTCTATTTCCATTTTTAATTGTGTTTTCAGGTTTTAAAACTAGCAGAACACGAAAGATTAGTTAAAACTATCGCCTGATTGATAAAACGTCAGTTGATAATATTAATTTAATTATTTGTTAGATCCATGGATACGCATATTACAGGTTTCATTGTTCAAACATTCAAGGGACAAAAAATTACAATGCAAGATGAAATATATTGGTTTTCTTAATTTTTACATTATTTTATAATCCGAGCAAAAACACAATCGGATAAAAAATAACGTATGTTATACGGACGAAAAATGTATTTCGGACTATGCGGGTTACTGGCCTCGGCTTTGCCTCGTCCAGTAATCTCCCGCAATACGTCCGAAATACTGCATTTTTCGTCCTTGTAACATAATATACTATTTTGTAAGCAGGGCCACAAAGTCATTTTTGGTTTGTAAGGTTGTTCTGTTTATTTTATTGATGGCGCTTAAAGAATCAGACAGAATGATGGCCTTTTTAATATTCTTGCTAAGAATGACATTGATGGCTTCATGTATGGCTACGATTTCTGCAGTGCAGATACCTATGTTATTCGGGAGCCTGAATGAGAAGTTGTATTTCAATTCAGGCACATGAATTCCGTATCCTACTCTTGATGCATTTTTGGATGCATCTGTGTATACCAGAGTGAATGTAGATTTGTATTTTTCTATGCTCTCACAGAATTCGCCCTTAGAGAGCAGTTCGTTATTTTTGCTAAGATTTAAGTCAAGTACCTTTATGTTTCTTATTTGTATTTCATATTCAATTTCAAATATAGGGTAGTTATCAGATTTATATAGGTGTCGGTAAAAGGGAATAAAGTAATTTAATGCTTGTATCAGGTAAGGTGAGTCTCTGTTTTTCCAAAAACCTACGTTTTTTGTTAGTAGTTCTCGTGACTTTGTTAGCACTGGAATCAATGGGTGATCTTTTAAGCATAGGATTTTTGAAAGAAATTTAGAGGCCAACATTTTTCTTCTATGTTCCAGGTCTATCTCGGCCAGAAGTATATTGGTTGGGGTGGATTTCATGCAACCTAGAGCTACTCTTAATCCCTGGTACTGTATGGTGTTTAATTTGTTTAACACGAGGACGGTGACTGAATTAATAAGTAACAGTGTTGTGGCAGTAAGATTTTTTTGAAGAAGGAAGTTTTGAGCAGCTTTTATATATATCACTAACTCAAGAATGAGTTAAAACGATATTTTTTGTGACTTTTGAGGATTTTTTTTGTAACGGTATACAGCCATTATACAGCGTTCTGCCGTAACACTTTACGGCCGGTATTATAGGTCGAGTTTAAACTAAAAGTTTAAGTAAACTACGTTTCTTCTTCTTTTTCAGTTTTTTTGCCGAGTTTAAACTTTACTATTTTAGTTTAAGCTAACGCAGTCGGATCATTCGTCAGTTAGGACGGTTTAACCCGCCAAACGTCAATTTATTTTTACTTTCTTATGGGACTTAACCTATAATTTTGTAGTTTGTGGATTTATTTTGTTTTTTGGTGTTTTTGGTACCTACTTAATTCATATTTCAAGGCAAGTAATAAAAGAAAGTTTTTTTTCTGAGTTTGGAATTTTGGAAGGAAGTTGTACCTACTCTATTTATACACATGAGAAACATTTTTGATACTGTAATAATATTTGTCTTTAGGTGGTGAAACCCCTGGTCGTTTTAACTATGGAAGAAATAATTGATTTGGTAGATCAGATTATTTCTGACGATGAAGACAATTTGGAGGCAATTAATATTGTAGGGGCACCTCGTCGCCTTCGAGAATTTATACAGCTCACACTTTTCTTGGGCAAATTTCTTTTTTGTTAATTTCTTCATGTTTTCCCATTTTGTTTTAAGCTTTGTCGCAGTCCTACTGCAACCTAGCTCGAAGTTCCGTAATCGCAAACACTCATAATAAAAGAACTAATTGGTGGATTTATACAGACAAATAAGAAATAAGAAATAACATAACAAATAAGAAATAAGAGATGAATGTACACACCTGTCGTAAGGCGTTTATACAGACAAATAACATAAAATAAAAATAAGAAATAACCTTGAAGTTGGTTATCTTTTAACTTTTATGTTATTTCTTATTTGAAAATGGAGCTGCGCATGCCCGATCTGATTTAGTTGTCAGTTTTTTGGGTTTTTGTGGTTAGAATCGTAAAATATTATTATCTTTTTTAAAAAATATTATTACCCTTTATTTTCCTTGGTATTATTGGATTGGAAATCGCTTATTTCCTGAATTTCCACTTCTAAAATTTGCAAAAATGCCTAGAAGCCGATGTGTTGACACTGGTTGACAGTCCTTATTTTATTCTTATTTTATTTGCTGTATAAATGGTAACTAGCTCTGTTATTTTATTTCTTATGTTATTTCTTATTTGTCTGTATAAATCCACCATAAGAATAAAACCGGCCTAAAAACAAAGCACATAACATAACCTAAAAAACAAATACCTAGAGTAAAGTTAGGCACGGGCCGGAAACATTAGCGAATTCCATTGGTAAAAGAAGTGCGGCACCGGTATGTCAGTAAAACTACACCAGTGGACAAAAAGTGTTGCACTATTTGAGTAGCATTAAGGCAGAGACACAATCAAAAACTAAAGCTGGATTTATAAACTCGAAAAGTTGGTGAGGTTGAAGTTATGGTCAAGTTGTGAGGTTAGATATTCCGAATTCCGAGCATAAAAATTGATTATCTCGAACTACCCGGGAAGTTTTCGAACCTTACATGAGCTTTACATGAACAACATAAACGAGGGTATAAATAGAACTGAGTGTTCCCTTTAGTTTAAATTGAACTCCTATTTCCAACACCAACTGAACCTCAACCTCGCCAACTTTTCGAGTTTATAAATCCACCTTTAAGGAATAAGAAATAAGATTTATGATATAAAAATTAAGATTTAAGAACGAACATATGTTGTCCTATGTAAACAACGCACAATGGAATTTTTAGAATTAAGGAATAAGATTTAAGCTTTAAAAAACCAACTTGTTGGTTTTAAGAAATAAGGAATAGGAAATCAGCCAATCAGAAGTCAGCATGTTTGTTAGGTTTGACTTTTGACAATTAAATAACCTCAAAATTGTATTTTCGTTTCTAAAGGTAATAATAAAACGCTGCCGACATTGCAAACATACTATTCAAAAGAGTTAAGGACTTTTTTGGCAAGCCTTCCATATTTTTTAAAAGTATAGGTGAGCTTGTCAAAGTTGTAAAAATAGTTTGTATTTGTAAACAAAAAAGTGGGGTTAGGCCAATAGTTTAGAATTTAAAAATCACGCCGTTTTTAAAAGCCGTATTACAGTCACGCAACTAATTGCAGCAATAAATGGCAAGGTCAAAGTATTGCATGAAAGAAAGTTGCACAATGTAAAACAGCGTGCAAGTCCATGCAACTTTTTCTTAGTTGCAACAAACCTTCTAACCTCAAACTTGTTATTGTTATTGTTTTATTTTGTGATTTTCTGGTGTTTGTGAAATATTTTGTGTTTGAAATGAAATAAATAAACAAAATAAATAAATTAAAGCGGAAAAAAGTACTCACTGCATCATTATACACCATTAATACTGTTGGTAACACAAAAGTAACTACTTTTCCCCCAGACTTGCACGAGCAATGCAATAAATATCGCGCCAGACCGATAAAATTTTCGTGCAACTTAGTTGCACCAAGGGATCAGCTGAGCTTCGACTGCGCATGCCTTTGGGCAATTCTTATTGCGTCTTGCATGGACTTGCATCGAGTTGCGTGACTGTAATACGGCTTTAAGGAACCGGATTGGTTAAATTTAGGTTATAAAATTTTAATTCTGTCCTGTACTCCTATTCCTTAACACCTAAATCTTAAATCCTATTCTTTATTCCTTAAGTTTTTGATTGTGTCTCGGCCTTTACAGAGGTGGGTAAAATGGTTTTAAAAATGCATTTAAAATGAAAATACAAAATAGATGCTTCAAAAGTCATTTAAGATAAAAAATAGAAAATGGTTTTTAAATTTTCATTTAAAATAGAAAATAGGCATTTTAAATAAGTTTCTATGGAAAATGCTTTCTCTTTATTAACGTAGGGTACATACTTTACGTATTACGTAACACCGAAGGTACCACCGCTTTCTATGTTTCTAAAAACATTGGTAGCTTTAATTATCAAAAATTTTTAAAGCTTTCATCCGTCATAGATTTTCGTTTGGGTCTCATAATTATACCAGGATCAATAAAAAAACGTTATTTACCTAACCATTCCTTATTAAGCAATAATAAATTATGAACAATCAGATATCTTGACATAGCTATATTTGGTGACATTGCATTAAGCTCCAAAAACTTTGATCGTTAACATGATACAACATAGTTTTATCATGTGTATCATGGATCGTAAACAATTTCATACCTGCATAAGAAAAGAGTGTTTTCACTGGTGCTGATGAAGGTAATGGCGTATTGTATTTCATGAAGAATTTTTTTATATCAGGATACTGATCCAAAATTATCAAATCGGTGCTTTCATTTTGTAAATATTGTAACGCTTGCAGTTCATCCATTGTTAATCAGGTAAAATCGGGTTACCTATAACAGTATAACTATTTTAAATAGAAAATTGTTCATTTATTCTATTTCAAATATAAAATAGAAAATACTTTTTTCGAAAGTATTTAAGATAGAAAATAGAAATGCCATTTTCTATTTTGCATAGCTATTTAAAATAATTTCATTTCAAATGTATAGTTACCCACCTCTGAGTAGCAATGGTTTTCAGATTAGACCTTGAGTGCATTTTTCCAACAAAGTTGATGATAATACTAGTCAATCCTCAATGACTTTATTTACCACTGGACAAAATTGAATTTTAAAGATCGAAAAAATGAAAACACTATTTTTTGACATTTTCATCCAGTTTCGGTGCAGCACGGTCTCCAAGAGCACGTGCGGAACTGATTGCACTCGGTGCAACACTTGTTGCACCGGTTTCCCAATGGTTTACAAATACTTGCACTGAAATGTCCAATGGTTTTCAAATTTTGCACTAATTCCGAACTTTTTTTACCAATGGAATTCGCTATTTAAATTCAAAAAAGACAAAGGTTTAAAAGCAGGGACCCGGACCGGAACCGCTAATTGGTAAAAACCGGACCGGAACAAATATTTTTTGTGGATCGAAATCGAACACACATACCCAGACGGCACAAACATATTCCATGAATATTCCGTTGGCATATTGGAATATCCCATAAATGTTCCATATCTGCCAGGGCATATGACTGGCATATTGTATGCATATTCCAGGTCACCATGAAATATTTGCCTGCCAAAATATATTTATGACATATGCTAAGAATATTCATTTTTTTTCTTTTTCATATAAATATAGTTAATTTTAGGTCAGGTCAGTTAGTTTAGTAGGTAGAGTTACAAATTTGGTATAATAAAACATCACTAAAATTAATATTCTTTTTATTTTTATAAATAAAAAAAATTAAAACCTAAAAACTAGATACTCTTTAAAACAAGGTGAAAAAAAAATTAACTAAAGCAGGTTTTGTCAGCTCTGTGACGTACAGGCAGCGTTTCCGAGTTACGCAACAGAAATTAGTTAAACTTGTGTTAAAAAAGTTGTTAATAAAAAATAACGATTGCTAATTTTTTTCTAGTAGAGCAGTCCTCAATTAAGATTAAGCACATATACAGGGTAGTTGGTATGTATGGAAACGGTCGATTATTCCATAAAGTAAAACAGTTAGCAAAAAATATTTAAGACAAAAGTTTTAGGGTTTCTAAAGGTCTATTAGAATTTTAAAAAAATAAGTATACAGGATGAGTCAGAAAACCGTAGAGAAACAAAGTTACTTTTTTTTAAATGGAACACCCTATATCTTAGAATATTTTTGGATTTTACATAAAATAACAATTATTTTTCAATAAGTGCATTATAAGTCTAAACCTAATAGTTTCCGAGATATCGACTTTTGAAAAATTACATTATTGAACTTTGACAGCTTCTAGCTTTCTAACGGTACGTCTTAGAGTAAAACGGCTTACATGTCCCTATCTTAGTTTCTTATTATCTTCCTGAAAGTGTCAACTTCCGGTTAATCCGGATGTAACTCAAAAGCCGGAAATACAGTACTTCCGATTTAACCGGAAGTTGATGTTTTTGGGAAGCTAATAAAAAAGTAAGATAGGGACATGTAAGCCGTTTCACTCTATGACATACCGTTAGAAAGCTAGAAGCTGTCAAAGTTCAAAAATGTCATTTTTCAAAAGTCGATATCTCGGAAACTATTAGGTTTAGTCTTATATTGCCCTTATTAAAAAATAATTGTTCTTTCATGTAAAATCCAAAAATATTCTAAGATATAGGGTGTTCCAATTAAAAAAAAGTAACTTTGCTTCTCTACGGATTTCTGACTCATCCTGTATACTTATTTGTTTAAAATTCTAATAGACCTTAAAAAGCTCTAAAACTTTTGTCTCACATATTTTTTGCTAACTGTTATACTTTAAGAAATAATCGACCGTTTCCATACATACCAACGACCCTGCTGTATATAAAATATAAACTTTCAGTATAAATTTATTTGCAATCAAAATATGTGTTAGTTTAGAATTTAATTTAGGGTTAAAACGCGGAATCTAGCAACACCGTATAAAACACCAAATTTGTTTATCACCGCTCGAATTCAAAAATTGACTAAATAATATGATAAAAAAAATAAAGTTTAATTTTTAACATAATACTAATAAAATGCAGAAAATGCATACACAAAAACTTTATGAAGTCTAAAACATTTTCATATTTAAATTTATTTTTTAATTAGGTGCATACATATATGCACCTTCCTCTATATTATCTATAAATAAATAGTTGCTATACCTACAGGGTGGCTGATTAGTGCGAGAAAGTCCAATATCTCCGTTGTTCTTTAAAATATCGAAATTTATTAAATGCAAAGGTTCTAGGATAAACAAGAGCGCAAATTTTAAAAATATTTTTGGATATACAGGATGCGCCAAAAAAGTGGGGTTTAGCAAAAATGTATTTTTTCAAATGGAACACCCTATATGTTATATTATTTTTGGATTCTACATAAAATTATAGTAATTTTTTAATAAGTGCATTATAGGTCTAAACTTAATAGTTTCCGAGTTATCGACTTTTCCAAAATGACATTTTTGAACTTTGACAGCTTCTAGTTTTCTAACGGTACTTCTTAGAGCAAAACGGCTTACATGTCCCTATCTTACTTTTTAATTGTCTTCAAAAAAATATCAATTTCCGGTTAAACCGGATGTAACTTGAAAGTCGGAAATATAGTACTTCCGGTTTAACCGGAAATTAATATTTTTGGGAAGACAATTAAAAAGTAAGATAGGGACATGTAAGCCGTTTTGCTCTAAGAAGTACCGTTAGAAAATTAGAAGCTGTCAAAGTTCAAAAATATCATTTTGGAAAAGTCGATAACTCTAAAACTATTAAGTTTAGAACTACAATGCACTTATTGAAAAACAACTGTAATTTTATGTAGCATCCAAAAATAATATAACATATAGGGTGTTCCTTTTGAAAAAATACATCTTTGCTAAACCCCACTTTTTTGGATATCCAAAAATATTTTTAAAATGTGCGCTTTTGTTTATCCTAGAACCTTTGTATTTAATAAATTTCGATACTTTTAAGAACAACGGAGATATTGGACTTCCTCGCACTAATCAGCCACCCTGTATATATCAAGTTGTGTAAAAATAGAATTTAAGGCCGCAATCACTCTGCATAGATATTTATATTATATAATACCTGTATTATTATCAATAAGTATTAAACAAAAAAAATGAATATATTCCACAATGCATATCCTATATATACACCCACGGCATATTCCAGGCATATCTACAATGGTACCTATAGATATGGAATATTCTTATGAGATAAGATACATTTGAGATATTTAGTGCATACTCCAGGAATATTGCAAGATATTATGGTCTATTGGCAGATAGGGGAATATTCCAGAAATATAGGGTGTGCCGTCTGGGTACTTTTAATTAAAAGAACCCGAACCCCAAAAAATTAAAACGATTTTTTAAGTTTTTTTTTGTGTTTTCAGGGTGATACTTTGTCAGACAGTAATTGTAAAATCCCAAGAAAAGAAAACTCGAAAATAAACACGAAACTTCTGCACTCTGCAGACAAGATGGCGAGTTGTAAATCACGTCGAGCCTTGATCGTTGATCCATGACGCACCGGCAAAGATCCACCGTTCCATCAACTGTATGTATCACTGTCCTATCCTCTTTGGTATCACACATGGCATGTGTCTCGTGTATGGAAGGCTTTAAGGAAGGAGGCCGATCGCAATACATCGATTCCGGTCCCACTTTTGCATCGGTAATTCAGCTTCAAAAACTGCCGCCAGGATCGTATTGTTCCATTAGCGGTGCAAATTTCATGGGTTCTTATATGGGAGAATTAACTGTTTTATCGAAATTACTTAATTTAAGCAGTCTACAGACCGAGATATGTGCAAGAGGCGGGTGCGGGATACTCCCTAGATACATAATTCTAGCATGTAAAAGGGTGTATTGCATTCTAAGACACTGTATTATTATTACCAGAAGGATTAATTTTTTCAAATACTGGCGGTCTTTCTAAACACTCAAACAACTTTTTATTTGGAAAGGAAATAATTACACAATCTGCACGTTACTATATACATTTCTTATTTAAATTCAAACTAAAATAAATTAACATATGTTCATTATAGGTAGTACGTACACCTTTGAACAGGAAAAGAAGAAGATTCTTAACTTATTTATTTCCCAACTAAATTTACAAAAGATTATATAAATGGGGATTTTAAAATTAAATTTAAGACTCTGAATTCTATTTAATGGTACCATCAGGTAGTTTAGTTTCGTCAAAACGCAAAATGTCCTTTTCTGGAGAGTGCAACGAACAAACAGCATCCTTTCACCGAATATTTTGTCTGCTCTAGGAATAATTATTCGCCACTTTTCAAATGTTTCAGGATCCTAATAAGAATAAGACATTATTAATAAACAATATTGTGAACCTTTTGTGGTTTTTGCCTACCTTAGGGGCTTGAAAGAGACTCGGATTTTTCTCACCACGATTTTTCCTGAGCTTTCTATCAGACGAATATCCAGTTTTACACCCCGGCACGAAGCAAAGGCCACTTGTAAAACATTGTACGCCACTCATTGTTTATATTAAAAACGCAAAAAAATGATTCCAAAGTTTATTTTTCAAGATATTCGAAAAAAATACCGCACTCGCCTATCAAAACCTGCAAAAAATAGCCGCTAAGCGTGCAGTGGCGCCCTCGACGGCCAACCAGCGAAGTAACGAAAAACAGGGACGTAAATTTAAAATTCGGCCATTTTCGATCGGCCTCCTTCCTTAAAGCCCTCCATAGTCTCGTGATCGTTTGGATATTCTAGTACTTTTACACCTTGTTAATACTCTAGTATACTTTAAAAAACTAGGTACCTATGCAAGAAATGCCGTAATCACATTTTCTGACATATATATATATACCCACCTTATTTTTTATTTTTTTTATAAGGCACAATACTGCAGGATTATTCCTTTATGGCGCTCTGTGAGCGGTACGTGTGTGCAAGAAATGATTCACGTTGATCTTGAATCTTTGGAGATTATAAGTACTCGTTGGTGAACACGGCCTCTGGGAGGTCGTGCCAAAGTGATGACGTTCTCTAGATGAAAGAATTTTTAAACAGTGACGTTCGAGGGACACTAAAGCTGAACCACGTACGAGTTAGCTGCAGTGGCTCGTCATGTATTTCTACCATGCACCGCTATGGGTGGCATTAAGCGGGCTATCTCAGTTGACAACTTGTCATGAAAATATATGTAAAATAGACTCAAGTTGCCAACCTGCCTTCGATGATCAAGGCTTTCCAGATTGTTTATTAGATCATGGTCACCAGTCAAGCGAATGGCTCTTCTTTGAATGGTATCTAGAAATCTCAGGGTGTCTTAGGAGCAGAGCCCCAAATATGTGAACAGTACTCCAGCGATGGTCGAATTTGGGCTTTATAGAGCATCAAAACGTCGGAACAAAACATTAGTTTAAATGTAAAATACCTTCTTTTGGGTATTTTGGGCATTAAGTCATTAGACGACACGACGATGCTAATTTATGTGTTATTATCTAAACAAAATATTGGGTCTACAGTATAGTTTTGCAGTTTCTCAATGCCCAAAAACTTTGCAGATATTTTAAAGACTATAGTTCTCACTTTTATTGAACGCATAGGAAGGAAATTAAAAAAAATAAATAAATGAACAAGACTGTTAAATGTTCTTTGTTATTTACTTTTTCATTAAAAATTACTAGTCAAATTACAGAATATTTTTTTACAACAAAGTTAAACATAAAGACGATAAATAAAATAATATAATAATTATATAGTTGAGTATAATTTAATAATAATTCGCTATTGTATAAATAACAAGAAATTACCTAACAAAATATGGCCTTATATTAAACGTTCTATCAATATCACACTTTGTAAAAAATATAAAATTTAATAAAACAATATTAATTAAGATAGGTACTAAATATTATTCTATGTATCAAGTTCTCGTTTTTTCAATACTTTAAAAATATCCTTATTTCTTTTATGATGTTTATAAATTGTTGATAGAGGTTTCGGATACAGATCAAAAACACCAATATTTACCAGAAAATATCCATATCTTGTATTAATTATATTTTTTTGCATATGGAGATCCCTAGAAATAATTATATTCAATTATTTAAAATTGTTTTTGCTTATAAGTTACTAATAATAATAAATATTTTGATTTGTGGTTTTCACAGCGGAGTTCATGTCGCTCTGGAGTTTTTTTTTTGGTACCTACCTAAATTGGTTATTTCAAATTATAGATTTTCTGGGATAAAACAACTTTGTTATTTCAAATGGTACACCCTGTATACATAGACTAACCTACATACTCTATGCTGTATATAATATTCTTAACTAGGCTGAACACTTGATCCCTGCTCAAAGTGTCGACCATTATTTTAACATCAATGCATTTCGGAGCATCTGACATAGTATAAACGTGAACTGGTGAAAACTAGGATTTTCTTGTAACTTTGAATATAAAATTCTCAAACTATTGAATGAACCCCGTAGCCTTTGTTTTTTGACAAATGCTAAATATACTTTGTTTCTAGCATTATTTTAAAGCATCGTATAAAGTATAAACGTGAACTGGTGGAGACCAGGGGCATGTCACTAAAATACGACAGTAGGGCAACAAGCAATTTATGGGCAGTTCATGTCAGGGGGGCGGGAGGGTTTGACATACTGACAACACTGATTTAATTTTTATGACAATGACAGTTTACTTCTCGTCTGATCTTCTGACGCATTTGTGATTTTTTCCACGACTTTTCTTTATAAAATGGGTTTAATTTGATCTTGGAATGAATTAGTGGGGCTTTTTGGTAAGTTTATAGTGATATCTAAGTCCTTAGTTTATTTTTTCATGAGCAAGTAAGTTCTTTCTTGGGATATTTTTTAGCTGAAACTTCGCTGTCGACCATGCTTTGGAATTGATGATTTTGGAAGTATATTTATTGTAAGTATTATACTAAAGTAAGTTGATAAGTATAGTTTTAGATTCACAACTTTCTAATAATGATCTTTTGAAGTGTGTCTGGGTAAAAATGTTATTAATTAGTTCCTTTCTTATTTTTGAAAACTGGTGAGTCACTTCTGTTAACCTACCTTGCTTGCAGTTAAAGTATTAATATTTTTACATACACCTACACTTTCTCTTATGTTTAACAGCTTGTAGTAATCTTTATTTTTCTGTAGCTTGTAGTTTGCCACGCTCTCAGGGTCGCTTAACATAAACCAAAAAAAAAATTTAAATGTGGCATATACCCAGGCTAGCTCGGTAAAAGTAATCAACATGAATTTCGAATATTTTCATTTCTTTGGGGCTGACAGTAATTCGGGGTGTTTTGTAATTAAGGTGAACCAAAGAGCCCAAGCTAGAAATCGGCGCCACTGGGTTATATGGATTAATAGGTGTGGTCCACCTTGCTAGTTGATTTATCCCTTAGTAATTCCCCTGAACTACCCTCAAATTTAACCCAGAAAATTTTCCCCCAAAGAAATAATCAAATAAGGAAAAAAACAAGCATTAGAGATAATGTCTATTCTGATTACGGAATATATATATTTGCTGAAAGTAGGTAAAAGAACACAATATATATATTTATATGATAAATAAAAGCCGGATATCGCACAAGGGAGGCAGTTACTTCAACTACCCTTTTAATATGGATCCATATTTTACAAGGTCCCCTTACAAGTTATGTCAAAAGCTAGAGGTATTATTTAATAATGACTATCAGACCAGACTATTTTACTATAGGTATATTGGCAAGCAACGATTTATTTTAAAAGGTTAATAACACTATTGTCTACGACTTATCTGTTGCGTAATAACGTTGTTGATCCGTCTCGGGCACCAGTCAGGTATTGTCCGGGTCAGCGTTATGGCAATATATCGCTTGCCACTCTGCTCGGGAGCTTTGCAGTGGCACCCTCACCAGTTTTAATAAAGGAAACCGGGTGCAGAAGAGGAAAATCCCGAGTAAGACAGAAACGTCAAAAGGATGACAGGAAAATAAAAAAAACCCTAAAATAATTCAGGACTCATTAAAATGGAGAAAAGAAACATGAGAAAATAGTTATATAATACGAAACCTACCTCTTTCGGAGGGTTTTCTTAGTAATCCTGGATTTCGGTGAAATGCTCCTTGCCTTTACAAAAGTAGATGATGGATGAACAAAATCTGATGGATTCCAGCGACTAAAAGGAAGACATAGTATGCCATAATGCAAAGATGGCCATTTCTTAAAACAATCACTTACTTGATGGCTTATTTAATCCCCTTTCAGGAAGATTCCATTGGAACATCAACAATCAACAAATTCCAATCGGAAATATAAATCGAGCCGTAGTTCCAGGTTAATCCCAATACGGATGAATTTGGATTCCACAATCACCCCAAATTCACAAACCAGAACACGACTTTAGCCAACACGCTGGAGCACAACTTTTGGTACCAAAATGGTGACTTCCGTTTTCGGCGCCAGACAATTCCCCACCAAAATGCTTAGTTTTACCAGTATGGTAAGAAAACAAAATCCCCATATAGCCAAAGGCCTCCAAAATATCTACCATTCTAACTTATCAAAAAAACAGTAGCGATTCGTCATTATAGATTTAAGCATTTAAACTTTTGGACCAAAACTCCTAAAATTTGCACTCATCACATAGCAATCAATTAAATTTGGGCATTCCCAATGTTATAACATCAATTCTACCTAATCAATATATTAATATAGATCTTTAAATGACTATTGAAAGATAATTAATTTAACCGGCATTAAAAATGTGTGCCGCCTCTGACGGCTCGATACGGATCGATGCACGGCATTCAATCCAATGCGCCAGTCTAGTTACTTTTCTGGGGAATAAACGCAGTTTAAAATAGATTACCGCCAACTATTGAATGAGGGAAAATATTTTGTTAACACTTGAATGTATAAAAAAATAATTATTGAGGGTCGCTACGATATGGAAATTTATATTTAAATTTATTATAAATAGGTAAGAAACCTTGCGTTTACGTTTAGTGAACCTACCTACCTTTCTTGACACTTTGGCGACACTTATTGTTTAAACAATTAGAAAATAAAATTTAGAAACAAAATATTCAAAAATTAATTAAATGGTTCCACAAAAAAAACGGAACGTCACAAGTTTCTAATAACTGTCTGTGAATGTATCAAAATACTTATATCACTTGCATAATATAGTCGGCCACTAACTGAAATAAATAAATACTCACTTAAGTACTTACTGCATTGCCTTCTATAAAATACAAGTTTAGAAAATGTTTTTGGTTTAAATACTATTAAACTAGTCTGTGTCTAGGTACAGGACAAACATTTTGTTTGTAGTTAAACATTGGATATATGTATACCGTTATTGATATTCTTTAGTCTACTTATGTTTAGGTTAGTTCGGTTTATTTTCAAAAATACAGTTTAGCCTGAGATGAACTGGAGAGGAGAATGAAGTTAACTATAACTTATAAACCTGGGCATTAATGAGTTAATAAAAAAAGACATTTAATAAATTAAAATCCAATATAGGAAGAATAACATAGGTGTTTGTTCTGTACTTAGTACAAAGACTGAAGATTTATGTTTTGTATGAATTTATTATTAAACATTAACAAGTAACATTTTCTTTAACATTTTGTAACGTGAAGTTGAATTTATTGTAGAAAAATTTATTATTATTTTGAGTGACGTTTTAGTGATAGTAGATATCTTGATATTTTCTTCTTCCAGCGATGTCATCGCTTTTGACGGATAATTATTAAGGTTGTCGAAACCTAATAATTAAGGTTGTCGGAACATACTGCCCGCCTTGAAATCCATAGGGTTTCAAATGTCTCTAGTCATCATTAGGTAGGATGCACAGTTTTGCAACGTGTCGCTTGAAGATAGACGTTGCAGTTTTAATAGTAGCAGCTCTAATTACACCATCAGTACCAGGATGAACTTCGTGAACTACAGCCAATTGCCATTTGAGTGGTGGTAGCCCATCTTCCTTTACCAACACAACGCAACCAGGTTTTAATAGACTGGGAAATCTTTGCTTCCATTTAGTTCGCTGTTGCAATTCGGAAATATACTCCTTTGACCAACGTGCCCAAAAATGTTGCACCATCCTTTGTAGCCTCTTGAACTTTGAGAGTCGGTTTTCAGGAATGTGAACGTAGTCTTCATCCGGGATAGTGGTCAGGCGTTGTCCAATCAAGAAATGTGCGGGGGTTAAAGGTTGAGGATCTGAAGGATCATGACTAAGAGGAGAGATAGGTCTCGAATTTAAGATAGCTTCGATTTGTGAGAGGACTGTATAATATTCTTCAAAAGTAAGTGAATTCGTACCGATTACTCTTTTGAGATGAAACTTTGTAGATTTAACTCCAGCTTCCCAGAGGCCTCCAAAATGTGGAGCTCTAGGTGGAATGAGGTGCCACTTAACACCGTCACAGCTGAGTCGTGAATGAATTTCATTTTTATTTTTAAGCAAAAGTCTTTCAATTTCATTTTTTGCTCCAACTAAATTAGTTCCGTGATCTGAATATATGTCAGAACTTATTCCGCGCCTAGAAAAGAATCGCCTTAATGCAGCAAAAAATGAATTGGTTGACAAATCTCCAACAAGCTCTAGATGTACAGCTCTTGTTGAAAAACATATAAAAAGACAGACCCACGCCTTTACTGTTTTAAAATTTCTTGTCAGTCTATCTTTTAATAATACCGGACCCATAAAATCTATACCAGTAAATAAAAAAGGTCTACTTGGTGTTAGGCGGTGTTTTGGTAAGTTACCCATAATATATTGAATGCCAGAAGCATCAAAACGAAAACATTTTGTGCAAGATCTAACCACCTTTTTTACCAAGTTTCTACCAGCAATGGGCCAATATTTATCTCTTAGAGAGGCTAGAAGATTTTGAGAACCAGCATGAAATAATCTAATATGCTCATATTGTGCAATTAACAAGGTTAATTTATGTTTTGCCGGCAAGATAGCAGGATATTTTTTATTTTCTACAAATTCAGAATGTTGTAGCCTACCTCCTACTCTCAAAACTCCCTGATCATCTATAAATGGATTTAGCTTTATTAATGTACATTTATTTGAAACTTTGTTGGTCCTAACTAAACTACGTATATCATCTGTAAATTCCTGATCTTGTGCAATTTTTATAAGTTGTAATAAACTTTTATTTAATTCATTAGTAGTAAGGAAACCATTCTGTCTTAAGCATTTAGTTACTTTACAGTTATTTACAAATCTAAGGCAATATGCCAGAACCCTTTGCAATTTACTCAGAGAAGAGAATTTATTAAAAATATCACACTCGTTTATGTTAGTTACAAGGGTAGTTGTCTGCGTGCGCGCTTCTGGTAGCTGTGCATGGTCAACATTGACAGCAGTTACCGGCCACAACTTATCAGACAACGAAAGCCAAGGAGGACCGTGCCACCAAAGCTCATCAGACATAAGACCGCCTGGACTGACGCCTCGAGAAAGGTGATCTGCAGGATTTTCATTAGTCTTTATATAATTCCATTCATCAGATTTAGTAAGAGATTGAATTTGAGAAATTCTATTTCCAACGAATATTTTAAAATGTTGAGATTGGGATTTAATCCATGCTAATGCGATTGTAGAATCACACCAGTAATATGTTTTTTCAAATGAGATATTTAAAGAGTTTTTTACCTTATTAGCAAGTTCTGCAAGAAGTAGTGCACCACACAGCTCAAGTCGTGGAATGGTTTGCACCTTCAGCGGAGCTACCCGCGATTTTGCACAAAGTAAGCTAACATGGCAGTCTCCTGCACTATCAATTGAACGTATAAAAATACAAGCCCCGTATGCCACTTCACTAGCATCTGAAAAACCGTGAAGTTCAATAGAAATGGGATTTTGTATAAGAATAGTCCTAGGTATCTTTAAATCATTCAAATCAACCAATTGGTTGTATAATGCTCTCCATTTGGTCAATATATCTAAAGGTACAGACTCGTCCCAAGATAACTTTAGTTGCCATAGCCTTTGAATAACAATTTTTGCTGTGATTACTACTGGCGCAATAAGTCCCAAAGGATCAAAGATTTGAGCTATACATGACAAAATATTTCTTTTAGTTACTGGCCCTTGCATGGCCATTTGAACTGAATATTTAAAATAATCATTTTTTGAGTCCCAATATAGACCCAAAGTTTTATTTTCACAAGGCTCACCAAAATGAACTGATGCGCTTTCTGACTCTCGTTCATTTGATAAGACTGCAGGCTCATTTGAATGAAATTTACGGAGATGAAATCCTCCTGACAAAAGAATTTTACTAATTTGAATTTTAATATTTTTGACCTCATTGACAGTACTGCCTCCAGTACAAAGATCGTCAACGTAAAAATCTTTAGCAATTATTTGACTTATTAAGTGATTAGATTGGTTACATTGTATAGAAAGTTCCTTTAAACACCTTGTAGCTAAGTAAGCAGCTGAACCAGTGCCATAAGTTAGAGTATTCAGCTGATAAGTTTTTATTTCACAAGATGAATCAGAGCGCCATAATATCAGTTGAAGATTCCGCTGGGATTGGTCCACAAAAACTTGCCGATACATCTTAGCCACATCGCCTGTGAGAAGAATATTATGTTGCCTTGCACGCAAAACTATGGAAAATAGATCTTCCTGAACTGTGGGCCCTACAAGAAGAATATCATTTAATGAGTAGCCACTGGAAGATTTACTTGATCCGTCAAATACAACCCGTAACTTTGTAGTTGTACTAGAATTGTTTATAACACAGTGATGTGGAAGATAAAAAGAATTGGTATTTTTTAGCATATCTGCATTTATTTGAGACATATGCCCAAGCGCCTCATATTCCTCAAGAAACCTGATATACTCAGTTTTAAGCTCGTCATTTTTGTCAAGTTTTTTCTCTAGATTTAAAAACCGTTTTTTAGCTATTTCTCGTGATTCGCCCAATACTGAAGCAGGTTGTTTTAAAGGAAGTGACACCACAAAGTGCCCCTCCATATCCTGTCGAGTAGTAGCTTGAAAAAGGTTCTCACAAAATTGATTATCTTTTGATAAATGTTTTTGATTACTTTTTTCTTCTAATTCCCAAAATTTAGTTAAACTATTTTCAAGTGATTGCGTCACGCTTAGATTGCATGTAATTTTAGAATTAGGTTGATTCTCAGGTATGATTCCAGAAATTATCCATCCTAGTTGGGTTTTTTGAATAATTGGTAAGTTATAACCTAGTTTAATTTGACCAGTGTTAATTAGCTCCCAGAACTTATCACAACCAATCAAAATGTCAATAGGACTAGGCTCATTAAAACTGGGATCAGCTAATATAATATTAGTGGGAATTTTAAGATGAGAAATATCTATGGCCATACATGGTATTTTATTAGTTATTTTGGCAAAATTAAACATTTTAAATTCATTTCATAAGAGCTTTGACGTGCTTGTATCGTGATATCAGTTTGCTTAAGAACCTTTGAGGTAGTTTGCCCTATACCTGTCACCGAAATATTAGTGCTTATAATATTTAAACCTAGCTTATCACACATTCTTTCTGTAATAAAACTAGATTCACTGCCACTATCCAACATTACTCGACATGCATGAATATTATTATCCTTATCAAGAACATTGACCATGGCGGTTGACAATAATACCATTGGTACACTATTTAAAGAATGGTAAGCATTGGCATTTAAAGTGTTTTGATTATTCTGGCCTGCATGCTGCATAGTAGTATCAGAAATTTGTGAATTATTGTCATTGACAGATTTATTATTTTGCCTATTATTAGTCTCAGATTGACTATCAGGGGTAAAATTAATGTGTAATAAAGTATTATGCCTTTTTGAACATTTTCTGCACGGTTGCGAACGGCACTGCTCAGTAGAATGATTATTTCTTAAACAGTTTAAGCACCATTTTCGTTTTTTAGCTTCTGTTATTCTTTTATTAACATTAAAATTCAGAAAAGTCTTGCAATTATAAACAGTATGGTCTTTGCTACACAACGAACACGTAGGTGTACGCTGCGTTGCCGAGAAAGTATGCCTTCTATTCCCTTTTTGATTATTACTCATTTGTAACGCTTCTAAAACTCTGCATTTTTCATGCAAAAAATTTGTAAATATTTCAAGCGTAATGGAATCATGCTTGGAATATTCACTTTCCCACTCTCTACGAGTAGAATTATCTAATTTTAAGGAAATCATGTGAATAATCAGTGCATCCCAGGAATCTACTGGTTGTTTTAGTACATGAAGTGCCCTTAGATGACGATTAAGGCCATCTAAGAGATTACGCAAACTTATATGACACTCGACTTTTACATAATCAAGTTCAAAAAGTGCCTTTATATGATTTCTGATTAGAATTTGCGTGTTTTCGTACCTTTTAACCAGTAAATCCCAGGCTATAGAATAATTAGCAGCAGAGCTTTCTAACGATTTTAATAATTCCGCAGCAGGACCTTTTAAAGATAATCGAAGGTAATGAAATTTTTGAACCTCTGGTATAGAATCATTATCATGTATAATAGAATTGAAAGTATCTTTAAAAAATAACCATTGGTCATACGCACCATCAAAAGTAGGTAAAGGTATGGGAGGAAGTTTTACATTAGGTTCTGAGTATATATTTTGACTTCTGTTAGAATTAACGCTTGATACCACGCTTTTATTTTCAAAATTATTATCATTCAGAACTGAGTTCCCATCTAGAGCTATTGGAGCCTTGTCCTCTAGAGCAGTTTTTGCCTTAGAAATATATTTAAAATATGTATTTTCGAATTCTTGAGTTTCAACATCAAACACGTCATCAGCTATGTCAGTGTTAAGATTTTGAATATTATTTTGAACTTCGTAAAATGTATCTAAGCAAGGTTCTATAACTTTAATACGCAATTCAAGATCTTTAATTTGTAAATCCATTCCTTCAGAGCTATTTTCTATTACTGTTTTAAAGCGCGTTAATTTAGCTTTAAGGGTTTTTTTCTCATTTTTTAAAATGTTTAGGTTTACAATTTCCTGATTCATAGACATTGTTTTAATTTATTTTTACAGTTTTTTCACATAAAAATAAACTTTATTAATTAAAATGGTGTATCTAGATTATAAGATTAATTCTATTTAAACTACACATATGAAGCTAGTTTAAATTAGGTAAAATATTCTTTAGAATAATAAATGGTTTAGAGTTTAGGGGAATGATTGGAACGCACTGACCTTGATTCCAATTTCCAATGCTCGCCGCGTCGTCTCTACGGGAATTTTCAAATTGCCTTCATAGAAACCGGGACAAATGCAGTTTTTTACTTAGCTTTTTCTTGAGTAAATCCGGCTAAGAAGTACCATATGTTTGTTCTGTACTTAGTACAAAGACTGAAGATTTATGTTTTGTATGAATTTATTATTAAACATTAACAAGTAACATTTTCTTTAACATTTTGTAACGTGAAGTTGAATTTATTGTAGAAAAATTTATTATTATTTTGAGTGACGTTTTAGTGATAGTAGATATCTTGATATTTTCTTCTTCCAGCGATGTCATCGCTTTTGACGGATAATTATTAAGGTTGTCGAAACCTAATAATTAAGGTTGTCGGAACAATAGGTATTATATTTTTTCCATGAATTTGTTTGCAAATTTAGTGATAGGTATGAAGAGTATTTACTGGAATATGTTCCTTTAATTGGGTTTTACTTGTTTTCGTACAGTGTGGGGTTATACAGTAGAATATACAGTGTCCTCGAATGTAGTCCTTGAGAGCGTAAGCTTTTACATGTGTTTCGGGGAGGGTACAGCTGATACCAGCATTACTACATTGCACCTGCTATGCAATTTAACTGGCCAATGTTTCTCTCCTCACTCTAATTGGGCAAAATATAAAAGTTTTAGTACCTATTGTACCTTATATTCTAATTGAATAGAATTTTTTTTTCTGTTTCAGTCTAACCACACTCCTAGGCTTCCTTAGCTGTAATAATTATCAGTGAGAAAATCTAATTTCTTAAAAATATCATGACATCAGTATTATATATTGTATTCTTAAATCATATGTAGGTATCTTTTTAATTTAAATATTCTAAATAAATATATTTTGATCATATTTTCTTTTATTATGATAATTCACTAGACATTGTTTTATAATTAAAAAAACAGTAATAAAAACAATTAATGTGTAATAAATTTTAAGGTTTTGATTCAATTTGGTTGTAACATTACTATATAATTGTATTCCAGAAGATATATTTTTAAATTGGTTAGAAATTATCACAAGCTGCTCACATTTACTTATAAGGCAAGCAGCTTGTGTATTCCTGCCAAACATATATCTTTTGAAATCCAACTGTAATGTTACAATCAAATCGAATCAAAACTAAAATTTATTTAAAAATTATAATATGTTTTCAAATATACCCGCGCATTTCTTCAGTCGGTATGTCAGATTTCTGTAATGCCATCATGACATTATCGGTAAAATATAATTCTATTTTGCCGGTGGGTTAGCCATGCAGTTGGTTCATAGATGGCCCATGTTTCGAAACTTTAACATTGTTGTAACATTTCTCTAAGCTTTATTGTTCTGTGGTGGAGACTACTATTTTCTTGTCAACTTAACTAGGTGTAAAATTTTTCAAACTTTTGAAAAAACCCCGTAGCCTCTGTTTTTTGGCAAAACCTGAAGATATGTTGTTTCCAGCAATAGTTTAAAGCATCGTATAATGTATAAACCTGAACTAGTGGAACTACTATTTTCTTGTATCTTTCAATCTAAAAATTCTGAATGAACCTTGTAGCCTCTGCTTTTTGGCGAATTCGCTATACACATATGTTATACCCACTTATTTTAGGAAGCATCTGACAAAGTTTAAACAATTATTCAGCACTATGATTAAAAAACTTGAAAACATTGGAGTGCGAGGTCTTGCGCTCAGCCTGTTTGAGTCTTATTTAAAAAATAGAACCCAGCGAGTAAGAATAAATGATTCCTTGAGCAAAACGGGTACAGTGGAATTTGGAGTGCCGCAGGGTACCGTACTGGGTCCAACACTTTTTTCTTTGTATATTAATGATCTCTTTTCTGTTCTGCCAAATGAAAATAGTGAATGTGTGTGCTATGCTGATGATACAGTGATTCTAGTTAGAGGCAAATCTTGGCAAGAGACATTTCAGAGGGCGGAGGACCACATCTCCAAAGTACGTTTGTGGATGGATCAGAATCTTCTAACAATGAATGTAAAGAAAACTGTTCATATCGCCTTTTCTATGAATAATCCAGGAAATGTAATCCATCCTGACCTTAGGGTGCATAATTATGAATGTGTTATGGATATGTCAGTGTGTAGATGTGAAGAGACAATATTAGCAAGGGAAAGTGTAAAATACCTGGGGGTATTCATTGACAAAAATTTAAGGTATGAAACTCATGTTAACTATATTACCCAAAAAATTCGTAAAACTATATATAAATTTTACCAACTCAGAGAAATTTTATCTTTAAAGCTTTTAAAAATGACGTACCAGGCTCTGATTGAATCAATTTTAATGTATGGCTTGAGTGTCTGGGGTAGTACTTGTGGTAACATTCTTCACCGTTTAAATATTACTCAAAAATACATAATAAAGATATTCATGAACAGAAGCAAGAGGTACCCATCAGATTTATTATTTAAGGAGGCTGACCTCCTATCGGTAAGGCAGCTGTATGTTAAGGGTACTCTTAGGTTTATGAAAAAGTGTAATAAATACAAAAGTAGGATCATGCACAATGTTCACACCAGATCTGTAAATAGTGGGTGTCTAGTCGTTCCACTAGCCTCATATACTGCCTCGCAGAGGCACATTATGTATATCGGCCCTAAATTGTTCAATATGTTACCCTTCAATTTAAAGTCTGCTATAAATTTACATACTTTCCTGTTGGGCATTTCTAGATGGATAAAGATAAATTATCAGCAAATAACCTGTACGGTGCCTTTATTGAATGAGTACTAGAGGGTGTTTTGAAGTTCTATTTGATATTAATAATAACTTTCAGTAAATTATTCTAACTTTAGTGATATTGTCTTTGGACTAATTTAACTTGTGCTATGTGATTTGTTTTTGACATATCATTGTAGTCTCTTTGTTTTGTTTTTCTCTTTTTTTGTTCTTGGGTATCCGGATGGTAAAGAACTATTCATAACCTGAAATCCAGACAAGCTGCCTGTAGCTTTGGATCTCAAACATGAATATTGTATTGTGGCATTGTTGAGAAAATGTAAACTTTATGAATAAACTTTATGAATAAACATATAATATGTAGATACTTATTATTAATAAACAAATACACAAGCTAACTTTTAATGTACCCTTTCCATGACAACAACCGAAAAAGGCCTACTAAACTTGTTAATTTTCACTGTGGTTGAAAAACAGATAATTTTGATGTTAGCGTCTAGTCTAGAACTTGTGTGTTTGATCATAGGGCTAATTGTCTTTTAGTTTTATTAATACGATCAAAATAAATTAAAGGCGATACGGTACACTCCGCGACAAAAATTTACTGAATCGGCCGCTGGCCGCTAGTTTCAGGTTGGTATCACAGGATTATTAAAGCTCTCCACACAAAGCTTTATTTGGGGTCAATTTCCGGGTCGGATTGTTTTCTACTAGTTCACCCTCTGAAACCACCATTACAACTACAAACACAAATGATTTGGAAACAATTTTAAGTAATTCTTCATTTGAATAAGGTACTTCTGTAGGACATTATGAAACATCCGATGGACTACACGGTGATAAAACCAGTTCACAAAAATATGCTACTAACAATAACAATAAAGACGAGTATAAAATCACCGATTTAAATTATGCTGTTGATTCAACTCGCATTATCAATGCAACCATGATCAAAGTAAATAATACTGATGACATGATACTTACATACGAATTAGAAGAAAATATAAACGATTTAGAGGACGGTGATGATGTTATACTCAGGACAGGACCGGAGTTAGATATTTACCAATTATAAATATTTTTTGTGTTATTAACCCATTAACGCCCAAATTATTTTTTTCTTTCAAAATTAAAAAAATTTCTTAAGAGTAACTCGTATGGCATTAGAGTTAAGGTATAAGTGGATAGATATATTTTTTTAACCCAGTTTGGTTTTTAAGGGCCGTCCTCATATGAGGACGCTGGGCGTTGTAGGTTGTAAATTTGGTAAACTGAGGAGCCTCAAGAAAAACATTTCTTTATGATTTTAATAGTATAAAAAGTACTTTATTATGAATACTTAACAAAACATAGGTAAAAATTTTAAAAATCAAACTAAAAATATCAAAAATACTACCATGCCAACATTTATTTGGGATACAAAGACTTGTTATGGAATTTTGGAAAGCATGAAATGCACAGGGTCGCATTACATTTTGTGCAAAAAGTACGCGGTTTTCCTTTACACGACACGAACTGGCATCGACGTTGATTGTCTCTTTTACCCATAATATGATTCTTCTCATCAAACCTAACATCATCAAAAATATTCGCTCTGGATGTTGAAGGCAAACTCAGTGGTCTGCCCCTTTGTACTCGTCGACCATGTCCTAGTTTTATTCCTGCGAAAATCTTTTATTGAACTACGGTCTTGGGTATGTAGCAAGTTGATAAGGGAATGTTATCATCAGAGTCGTCATCGGACGACAAGCTTAGTTCCATTTGTTCTGCAACAGGTACATCCGGGTCTTCATTATTGATAGCATCTTTATGTGCAACTTCCTTATCGCCCAAGGAATATGACGAGCTCTGTCGATGCGAAGTTGACGGTCCTAGCCTGGCAAAGTTTGACAAGGGAATGTTGTCATTAGAATCATCATCGGATGGCAAGTCTAGTTCCAATTCTCCTGCCACATCTAACACAACTGGTACATCCAGATCTTCGTCATTAGTGACTTCCTCATCTGTGAGATCATCCACTTCGGGTGGTAAAGCTATTAAATCAACGTCTATTTGTTCCGAATACAGGTATTCAGCAGTTTCTTCAAGCGTTTTAAAAACTTGTCTTGACTTACTCATGTTGGGCTGGTCCTGAAAAAAATATCCCAATCAGCCCAGCGTCCTCATTTGAGGTTTGAGGACGATATAATTTATCACTGATTTTCAAAAATTTTGAAGAAAATTATAAAAGCATAATATAACACCACAAAAGATGTGTTTTGAGATTATAAAAATAAAAAAAAAATCGCTTACCTCAAAATATAATATTAGATATGGCCACAAACATCACTCCTAGACACTAACAATCAAAGATTTTTAAAAAATATTATCACTGACTTCTATAGCACTTACGGTGTAACTAAACCTTTTCAGGCAAAGCCAAAACGATGCACGTGCACTCAGGCTAAAAATAGATTCGATTTACAGTTTATCGGAAACACAACAAAAAATAATTTGATATGTCCTCAAACGAGGACGCTGGGCGTTAATGGGTTAAAAAACGAATCTTAATAAATAAATGGGGGTAGGTGTCTAAAAATGTAAATAAAAAGTAAACATACCGCACCAAACCAAAAGTAATGTTTTTTTTTGGAATCATGTTATTTGAGGCGTATATTACAAACCTAAATGTGCTATATACAAACAAAAATAACAGAGTATAGGAGGCGAGACTGTTGACGACATGTACTTTTTTGTGCTTGTGCATAACCTCTAAAAAAACTAAATTCAAAAGTATTTTAAAAGCTATAAGTTCATCTCGGCACGATAAACTCGTTTAAATTCATAATCTTCGCACCAAAACTTAAATTCCAATAAAATTAATTAATTTTTAGGTAATATTTGTGTAATCCATAATGGTTAACCAAAGTATGTTAACTTACTTTTCAATAAAAATAAACACTTTCAGATCCACAAAGTCCAATAATATGTTAGCAAAATGTTTATTAAGCATAAAATAAACGATATAATGGAAAAACACTATCTCAAAACACAGAAAATACGCAAAAATATTCCTAAAAACAAACTTTTATTTCAACGTAATAAGTCAAAATCAGAACGTGCGATGACGGGACGGCTCATACGGATCTGTAAATTTAGAATGTGATCAAGTGAAAGAGGAATAGACATACGGATTGTAGACTGACGGAGAGAGATATCGTTGCAAAAGCGTAAGAAAAAGATGCATATCTACACGACACCCTAAGTGAGGTGCAGAAGATATTTCACGCTTTTCCGACGGAACGGATTATGTGCGGTATATTTATCTTTGTCGTGCACTTGTAAATATTTGGTCATTCATATATCCATGTCTTAACAAAGCAGCGATTGTAGAGATGGTTGAAACGGCGCTTTTTTAATAACAGGTATAACCTGTTTCAGTTTTAAAAATTACCTGTTTTGAGAAACCTGTTTCAGTTCACAAGCTGTTCCAAAACGTAGATAATTAAATTGTACCTAAGTACCTATCTGTTTCGCGTTGGCGGCTGACGCTGCCCTCCTCTTGCGATCACGCGGTATCCGTTGTTCAAGGTTGCCGGTTGTCTCGTTATTAGCAGAGAACGTTTAGAATTGAATTAAAATATTCGCTTTTAGGGACTTCCCCGCTGTTTTCTATTTATTTGTTATATTTACTATTTGTATTCTATACGTCGTACGTAGTAAATCGTGTTGTGTCGACTGTCTATATTAATGTCGCCGATTTAAGTAACAGCAAGTACAACAGTTTTTTTTCTTAAATAAAATGTATAATGAGTTTAATAAAAAGATTAACAATGCGAAAAAAAAATAGCCCAATGTGAAATTTTTTTACAGTCATCGATGACAAATGCACAGTGCAAATTTGTCTTTGCCTAACCCTGACGTTTTGATATTTTTTTTATTTTCCTACTTAATTTTAATTCCGATAATATAAATTATAATTCGATTAAAAAGCATAATGAAAATTTAAAAAGTTTGTTTTAATCGTCAATTAAAATATTAATTATATCATAGAAAAACATCACGTCTAACCACTCACATAACGCTACGTATATTAAACGGAATAATATTCACCGCCCTGGCTTCCTGCGACCGCAATCCGCTTACATTAAAAAGCATCCCATAACAAAGCAAAGGCATACATTTAGACCGTCAATACTGGATTTATATGCAAGCGAAAAGCAGTGTTAAAAAAAATACAGCTAAATGAAACCATACATTAAAAGAAAAGAGACTAGCCAGAAGCCATGCGACGACTTACGACTCCCACCGACGCCGAAGGAACGATGAGTGAATTTGACTGAATGCACCGTTGCCAAAATGTGCTTTCATTAATTAATATTCTGATAGACATCGTTCTTACCCTTTAGTAATTAGTTAGAAAGCGTTTATCTCTAAATTAAGTTACAGTACATCGGGCATCCCTAAATTTATTAATATTTGGGCATTAATAGTTTAATATTGCGATGCAATTTTGTAAGAAATTGATACCCGATAAAACAATGCCGGCACCGCACCGGCCCGTAGTTAATTACCAATAATTTGAATTTTTTCTATAAATTTCTGTGCCCTCTTCTTGTGTGAGATCGGGATTTCACGCGTCGCACTTTTAATAATTGCTTTGAAAGCTTATTAGTAACTTTTTTTTAGTAACTTACCCATACAAAAGAGGAATTCTTGTTTTGTTTGTGAGTTCGTTTTGTTGGTTAGAAAGATTTTTTTTAGTGTTTTTTTTATTATGGAGTGCCAGTGCGATGACAGTGTAAAATGTCTGGTAAAACTTATTAACAGTAAGCCCTTAACAAGTATGGCATTTAACGCAAAACAGAGCAGTTGTTTGCAGCTATTTATGCCCTAGTTTACGTTTCCGTAAGACATTCGTGAAAGTACCTACCATATTGATAAGTACTAATAGTTTTATTTGTTTGCCTAACGCCTACATTTTTTAGAGGCTTAAAAATAACGTTTTGGGCGTGGCACCTGAATAAAAATTTCGGGCTTTCACCTTCTTTGACACTTTCGATTCTGTTGCCTACCCTATTTTAAATGGCACTGCACGCCACTGAGAGTATATGCCCAAAGGCGACATCTGGCAACATCGATTTTCTGTAGGAACTGTGCAGCTTAAATCAAGCAATGTTGCCGGATTTCTCTTTTATTGCCTAAATTTGTAATACCAAATTAAAAACTAATAATTACAACTTAATAACAAACAAATTCTAATTTTCGCCACGGAATTCTCAATCCGCATCACATTACCGACATATGGCAGTTTTTTAAAATTCGTAAAATTGACAGAAAATGGTATACTAAAGTAGAGTTAAAACCAAGAGGCCAGATGTAAACAAAGTAAATTAAATTGTTTACACAGTTAGCAAGTCCTATTTTACACTATTAAATTTTAAAAAAAATTTAAAACACTTAAAACACACTCGCTTTACAAAAACATGATAAGAAAGTACACTTTTACAAAAATATTACTAAGTACAAAGAAACTATAAAAACGACTTAAAATATAACAGGGACTCAACAACAAGAAGCTGTAACGGCTAGTTCGACTCTCTATGTCAAATATAGGTATTTGATAGCAATCTAAAATTTGACTGCGTGAACAATTTATGAGCCTATTTTGTTTACATCTGGTCTCTTGGTTTTGAACTGACTTTAGTAGGTATATTTACACTATTTTACACTATTAAATTTTAAAAAAAATTTAAAACACTTAAAACACACTCGCTTTACAAAAACATGATAAGAAAGTACACTTTTACAAAAATATTACTAAGTACAAAGAAACTATAAAAACGACTTAAAATATAACAGGGACTCAACAACAAGAAACTGTAACGGCTAGTTCGACTCTCTCTGTCAAATATAGGTATTTGATAGCAATCTAAAATTTGACTGCGTGAACAATTTATGAGCCTATTTTGTTTACATCTGGTCTCTTGGTTTTGAACTGACTTTAGTAGGTATATTTAAAATGGCAAAGGATCAAATTTTCAGCCTAACTAAGAATATATTCCATTTGAAATAACAAAGTTGTATTATCTCTGAAAAATGGCATTTTTATTATTTATCTTTCCCTGTATAATTTTAAATAACCAATTTATCCAAAAAAAAAGCCTTAGACAGACGTTAACTCCTCGGTGAAAAGCACAACTCAAAATCTTTATTCGTGTTTAACTTATAAGTAAGCATTTAAACTTACGGTGAGATACCCTGTAAAGTCTGTGCGTTTTAAGAAGTCCGATATCGGATTAAATCACCAAGGGATGTTATCGCTTTTAAAACAGTAAGTCGGTTAAGTTACAATATCTTCGCACCTTCGCTATACTTGATCACACCGAACATCCCACTTGTTTACTGTATTCTATTACTGGGCGAAATCAGAGGTTTCAAAACAAAATTATCTTAGAATTACGCGTTAAGCATAAATAATAATTAAATAGATAATTAAATTATTTTGCTATTATTATAGTTAAATCTATATAATAATCGCTATTTTCCAAGACCCAATTAAAATTTGCTCAAGTGCGGGATGGTTAAATATGTTAAAGATTTTGTCAGGTATATACTTTTCCGATAATGGCATTATTTTGGGATTATGATAATTAAATCTTCATAATAATTACTATTTTCCAAGAAATAATTAAAATTTGCTGAAGTGCGGGATGGTATGTTCTACTTTATTTTAAATAAGTAGTTGTGCTTTTCACTTTTAGTTTGTTTCTCATTGTGTGTGAATTAAAATCAGTTATTAAGCAAAGTTATGGAAAATGTTCAGCAAGGTGGCACATCGCCTAGAAGGCATTTATCTCCAGGTGAACGCCGTTTGGTATTACAAGTGGAACGTTATTTTACTTTAGAAAAAGATAACTCGGGCCCGTTAGAGTCTGTTTTGGCAGTGCAAAAACGAACGTCTGATGCTTGCGGCATTTCAGAGAAGACCTTAAGAAGACTTCGAAAAAAGAGTGAAGATGATTTGGACAGACCATATAAAAGGGTTCAACTCCATTCAAAAACCTTGGATTTATCCCAAGGGATAAAACTCTCTATTAGGAATATTGTTTATGATATGTATAAAGCCAAGGAATATGTTACCCTCAAAGCTATTCTTGAAAAGATAAAGCAGAAAAAACTTTGCGATATTGGAACTAACAGTTTGTCCATCATCTTAAAACATATGGGTTTCAAATATAAAAAAACGAACAACAGAAAACTGCTTTTAGAGCTGTCCATGTTGTTTCGAAAAGATGGCAAATTTTAAGGGATTATTTAAACAACAAAAAATCGGACTTGTCAAGACACGTTGTTTTTCTTGACGAAACATGGGTATTTGCAAACGGAACTTCAACAAAAACGTCTTGGCAGGATGACTCAAAGCATTGTTATTCAAGTACCCGTGCAAGTAATGGAAAAAGGTATATTATATTACATGCTGGTAATGAAGAAGGTTTTGTTTTAAATGCCAGTTTGATATTTTCATCAACAAAAAAAACTGATGATTATCACGGCAATATGGATGCTGAAATTTTTGAGCATTGGTTCGAGGAAAAACTTTTAAAAAGTTTAGAAAAACCTTCCTTAATTGTTTTAGACAATGCCTCTTACCATACGAGACTCGAAGAGAAATTCCCTACAAGCAGCTGGAAAAAGGAAGAAATAAAAGAGTGGTTGTCAAAGAAAAACATAAACCATGAAAATTTATATTTAAAAAGTGAACTTTTAAGCAAGTGTAAAGAGCAGTCATTTAAAAAAAAGTATGTTGTTGACGAATTAGCCCTCAAATATGGACATCAAGTTTTGAGATTGCCGCCCTACCATTGTCATTACAACGCAATTGAATTGGTATGGGGTATTAGCAAGAACTATTATGACAAACATGCCTGTAAAAATATCGGTAAGCCTAGCGTTATAAAGTTATGGGAGGAGGCGCTTAGCCAAGCGGGCAAAGAAGAATGGCGGAAATGCATTGAACACACAGAAAAAATTATTTTTGAATCTTATGAGACAGAACAGGTTATAGACGAAGTAAGACCGTTAATTATTACGAATGATGATGATGATGACGATGATGTTGATTCTGATGAGTCTGAAAGCATGGGTGAAATTTCAAATGCAGAGGAAGACTACTTTTAGTAGTACCTATCTACAAGTAGGTACGTTCTGTCGCAAGACTACAAAATCGGTTCTTTTTAGAACCAAAACTTTATAAAAAAGAATTCGTAAAACTAATTTGTCTGAATACTACAAAAGCTAAAAAATTATTATTTTTCTTTACCTAAACTAATTTTTTATTTACTTTAAATTATTTTATTTAGAAAATGTAATTCATCAACATTCAAAATTACCTTCAATATAATTTATTGTTTGAGAGCCACCGACATAATGCTCAAGAGGTTTTATGGCTTAGCGGACTTCTTAAAACGCACAGACTTTAGTAGCAAATTTAAGTCTGGTTTACAACTTGACAAAAATTAGCCATTTAAACTAACAAGTGTAGGATGAAGATAGATAAGAATTGTATTGTAAATAAATAAAGATGGAATGGACCTGCATTGTGCCCGACTACCAGACGTCTAGTCAAGCTACCGGACCGGACAATTTCCATACCGATTAACTTGCCCATCACTAGTCACCACGTCCCGGTAATCGATCCTTATGGCGCTACCACCAAGCGGAGATTTACCAAACTTGTTCTGGGAATCCCCGAAAGTAACACAGTGAAAATTTACATGCTTATTTTATTTACGTTTCGATCGGGATTAGGGTTTCCAGAATCGGGGTTTTGTGACGTGGCAAGAATTAAAACTGACTGGGACCTGGGATTGTCCACCAATCAAGGTTTCTCAGATACCATATTTTTGGTATTTTGGTGCAATGTGGCAACAGTGAGCAGTGCATACCAAATATTTTGTTTTGTTATTAATTATGATATTAGCCAATAAATATATTTAAAATATAAATAAATTAATAGAAATGTTAAGTAGCGTATTTAACAAATATATGAACAGAGAAACAAGCGTGGATCACTCAGCAGAAGTGACTGTCAAAAATACAACTGTATATCTAAATAAAGTTTATAACAAAATCCGAAGAAACATATTTGAGGACGAATACAACCCCCACGAAAATGAGCAACAGTCGGCTTTAAAGCTGGCAGATCATGCTTAGATAACATATTTAGCCTTATCCAATTGAATGAGAAAACGACGTCAACCAACAGAGAATTATTATTGCACCTTTTGTTTGTCGGTCTAACTAAAGCCTACGATACCGCCCCAATAAAAAAGCTATGGCAAATACTAGAAGTATCTCCCATCAATAAAAGAACTATATAACCAGTCATATTCTAGAATAAAACTGGGAAATACGTGTCTCGGAGAGCTTCCGCGTAACAAGAGGACTCAAAAAAGGATGATGTTTATCCCCCACATTGTTTAAAATTTATTTGAACAAGGCAAAGAGGTGGAGAAGAGTGGAGAAATAGGAATACAACTGACAGACTCTACACTTTGCCGACGACCAAGTAGTGACAGGATAAAGAAGACCTTGAATTCATGACGAGAACATTATAGAAACTGCAAGAAAATCTTACTTTAAATATCTGTAAAGTTATTATTGGTTGTCAGGAATATGTATACCTAGGAACAAAAATAGGAAAAGACGGAAGAACCGAACAGGAGATTGAAGATAGAATAAGTAAGGGGGGGGGCGGTAATATGTCACCTCAACTCTGTCCTTTGGTCAAGAAAAATCCACAATAATGTATTTCCTTTGATCTATTTTAACAAAGGAAATGAAGAAAATAAATTTTAACACTTACCTGGAATTGGCTTTAAGTTTTCTAAACGTTATCATAAGAGAACAATCTTTGGCAATCGCTGACACCAAATATGGTGCAAAATGAAGTTCATTTTCATACTTTCTGGAAGCCTCAATTATACTACACTTAACACAAACTTGTTTGTTTGTCTCTATCATTTTAAGAAGCCTCTCTACAAAACTCCAGTCCTCCCATGTATCACTTTTGGACAGTATTTTATAAGTGCTATGACTTCCCTCTTGATCTAGCATTTGGACTGATAAAATTCTTTCTAGTACTGAACCATATTGTAATTGTTTGTATGTATATGATGAGTTTAAATTTTCTTTATTACTAAAATTTCCATTACATTTACAGGCCCTTAAAGCATTAAAATCTCCTTCTTTGCTATTCGATAAGTCGGTAACAAGGCAACTTTGTAAAAAATCGCACAGTGCCTCAGTTAAGCTAAAAAATAATAAAATACTTTTTAGATAAGAGTCCACACTCAAATTCAAATTCTTTATTCAGGCAATAAATACACAGTATTCTTTGTCAATCGTGCTGAGGGTTATACAGAGATTAGTCGCGGCTTTTTAATAAGAGCTGCATCACTACCACAAATTTTTAACAAACATAATGATTCTATTATTATTTTTTTCATTCTTAATCTAAATTAACATTCTACAATAATATGTACCTATTTGGATGTCGTTTTTAATTAATACTACTGTATGTACAAACTCGTGGGCTATGTTAATTCGCACACCTCGTGGTCGTTGTTGAAAATCCCCGTTATGAGCGTCACTTGACCGTTCCCAGCCGAAACTTCAACGTCATCCCTAATAAAACCCCATAAAACTTGGGGGCAGTATGGAAATTTGGCCTTGAGCTGGCCAATCAGAGTGCCATACTTTCTGGAGATTCGTACTGCAACGGCTGTCTCAGCTAATACCATCCTTTTGAATTAACTCTGTCAATTTAGGTTTATTTGGATGCCATACTGGCATGTGACATCATTAATTAGAGGTGTGTAGTTCGCGAACGAACTAGTTCAAAAGATCGAATCTGATAACTGAACTAAAAAATTTAATCAGTAATTCTTTAAAGATTGAATCAACGCGAACTAAAGCTAGGGTTGCCATATTTCATTCCAAAAAATAACGGACATCTCTCTCCCCCCAAACCAACCTTCTGGCACAATTTTTTTTTTCGTAAATTATTCCTGTTATTATACCTAGGTACTAATCCCAAAAAAAAATTTTTTTTTTTTGAAAATATATATTGCTATCATTATTGCATATTATCATATCTAAATTCTAAATCAACACAGGAACAATAACGATTAATAACAAAATAGAACTGAAAGAAAATATTATTAAACAATTTTTTACAAAAATATTTTTAAAAATAGAAATAGAACGAAACATTCACCTTTTATTTATTTGGAGGTCACAGAGGTACTTGCGCCTGATTCATCTTTTGACCATTCGGTATTTACATTTTAGCAAATGTCCAGCTATCTATTAAATCGGGATTGAATTTAATTTTATATTTTATGGCAAATGTTAAAAATAACAGACGCGGGAATATAACGGACCGGACAAACGGACGGCCCGAAAAAAACGGACTGTCTGTTGAAAAAACGGACGTATGGCAATCCTAACTAAAGCCTTGTACCTCTTTGCTTGTATAATATTTGCAGAATTATACCGTTGACTCTTACTGTTATAAATAATCTACCTGATTAAATCCTATTGTATACGCCTCAACCTCTTCAAAGCTGAATAAATGGGATCAGGGTCGGCTTGAAAATGTACCTACACCACATGATTTATTTTTATAATTTAAAATAAATAGACAGGTATTTTTTGGAATTTGGAACAAACCCGTTCTCTGAACCAGCATGTAATATTGTGATTCTTTTGCCTTTATTTGATGGTACCTTGGGTTGACAATTTTTGGAAGAATCATCCCAACCTTTTCTTGGAGTGTCATGGGTATCGAACCATGTTTCGTTAAGGTAAATAATTGGACGATTTTTTCTCTAAATTGTTTAACAGCTGTTAAATATTTAAGTCTCCATTCCCGTAAACGTTGAGATTCCATTAATGTTTGTCTTTTATTAATGCTTCGGTTTTTAAAACCCATTTTATGCAATATTTTCCTAAGACTTGAAAGGCTACAAGAGATATTTGTTTCGTCTTTAATCAGACGCTCTTTGAGGGAAATCAAAGTGGGTACAGTTTGTGCCTCATACATTTGGTAAATCTTTCTTCTTAATAAATCCATGTCATTTTCGTCAATGCTTCTAAATGTGCCAAAATCACTCCGATTTTTTCTAGGATTAACAGGTTGAAGTACTATGTCTCTTACCGAAGATAAAGGAGTTTTTGTCAAAGTAGACGTCTCTGCTAAAGCATCCATCGAATTAAAATTTCTACTCAACAAAGATTGATACACATTTTTAATTATTAGTTTGGCATCGGTAGATAAATGCTTTCTTTTAAAAATGACACTTGAAGATGCCCCCCTATCAGCACAATTCCAAGGACGCCACATTCTACCACTAATAAGCCCAAATAAGAATTACTCGCCGGAAAACCACTAAAGACTAAAATTATTAAAAATCAGTTTGTATTTATATATGCATCAGGCATAGGTATAAATTGAATTTGTACCTGGTCCGGCTCTACTCGAAAAGGTTTTAAAAATTGGGATTTCCTTATTTATTTATGGTCAAAGGGATAATGAGGGTTTTATTGCAGTCTAAAGATCAACGATATAATTCTACAAATACTATACTATACACAAAACGCGAACGAGAGCGAGACGACCGTGAAGCTGTACTACCCGGAGCCTGGAGACCGACCGATGGTGTCGGCTGTCGGAGAGGTGGACTGTTGCCTCACGTACAACTCGGCCAAGATAGCGTAAGATATGACAATATCAAATAGGTACCGCTCATTCGATGCGCCGTGGCTAGACAAAATTTGTCATATTTATCGAGACTTTCATAGAGTAAAGAACGGTATAGTTGCACTGTACTCTACACGAAGCACCATGCTTCTCTTTTATTTATTTACTACGTTTTATTGTTATTTATAATATTACTTTGAAATATTTCCCTTATATATTTCTTTTGCTTCACTGTGCGTGTGCGAGTATAAATCAGTGAACTAAACGAACTAGTCTTTTGTACTATTCACTTTATTGAACGAGATTGAAAGATTGAAATCGGCAAAGTGAACTAAACTTCCCAGCACTATCATCAATATCGCGCAAATATATTATTAATTGTAGAGGTAAAATAACCAACTACAATTTCAACAATCCTTTGTACCAGTTCTTGCAAACTATGTGGAGTAGTTCTAAAAACTCTATTCTTCAAGTTAAAGGAACACAAAATAGTTCGTAATCGTCAAACAAGGTGACCTAGGAGGAAACTTAACCGGTGCATGTAAACTCATCAACCGGTCATAAAAAAACTCGCGAAGAAAAGCTATATTTAGTATTTCGTGCCATATGTTTGTGTTGTTGCGTGGTCCTGCTGAAGTTCATCATCGTGTAGTTGTTGAACAAATTCACTCGAAATGTGGTGTCTGTACCTGTTGACGCCGCTGTTATATGCTTGCGCCAAACATAAATTGTTTACTGTATTTTCCATAGGCTGCGTGGTTCAAAATATGTCAGTTGAAATAAAAGGCTTTTTTCTCACAGAAAATATATCTATTTACTTCTGGTATTTCATTTAATCATCTTCACATCCGTTTTGCGTACCAGCAAATGATTTTTACTTTTACAACTTAGTATAAGGTAACTACTTACTGCATTAAAACATTTTACATCACTAAACAAACAATACTATCGGGATACACTACTGTATTCTTAAAACTTCGAGGATTTATCGTATATACGAACTTGAGATTGCTTTCTACAACAGATGAACAGAACTAGAGCTGGGGTATACTAATCACATTAGATGCACCTTCGGGATTCAATCCGCGAACTTTCCAATTATTTCATGGCTTGAATACCACAAAATCAACTAGAACCGCGCAAAATGCCGCGAGAAGCCCATGTGCTTTTCACGATCACTGAGACAGATCTCTACTGACTGCCCGAAAAACTCAAACACGTCAAGTCTTACTTGCGATATATCATCCTCTTTCTCGCACCCAGTAACATTTTATCATGCTGTTTCAGCCTCTGCCTCAAACACGTAGGCTAACTTCGTCGTTGCCTGGGCGACCGCTCGTTTTGTAGATGGCGACTTTTCTACGAAATTAGTCTAGACAGCAACTGTTATAACTTTATGTTAGGTGATTTTATTGTTGTTGAAAACGATGACAAAAATGTCAATAAACAGTCAAACAGTCAAAGTATTCGTCCGATTATTTTAGATATTAGGATTCGACAAAAGACTCATTTAAAACTTTACATTGGTCCTAGAGCTGTTAGACGAGCCCTAGAAGAGATACGGTATAAAAGACAGCAGAATGGATACTAATTCAGAACGAAGGGATAATAGACGAAGACAGACAGCAGGTACAAAACACCTAAGTCAAGATTTTATTTGGCCACCTGGTTTTGGAACGACATCCGATATGCGACATGACACAAACGTCACACCTAAAAATTTTGTGAAGATGTCAAATAATGACGAAAATAAAAAAAATGGGTTAAACACAAATGATGAAAATAGAAAACCATCAGTTACGACTCGATCCACAGTATCAAGCAGCGAACTTCAAATAAAAAAACTTGCCCTTGAACATGAAAGAGCAAAGCAAGCTATAGAAAATGAAATAATAAAGAAAAATCAAGCTATAGAAAATGAAATGATGAAGAAAAATCAAGCTATAGAAAATGAAATGACGAAGAAAAATCAAGCTATAGAAAATGAAATTATGAAGAAAAAGTTGCAGTTGTTAGAAATGGAACATCAAGTAAGAGAGGCAGAAATTATAGATAATGAAGATAGACGCACTTTAAGTTCTAGAGACAAATTCAAAAGTAATAAATCTGAGGGAAATCCCGAAAATGTACCCAGATCTACTTCATCAGCATCCTTTGTACAAAACTGGATTAATTCTATAAATAACGATCATCAGTCTGGAAATATTTTAGAACAAGTAAGTAAGATAAATCTTATCAAAAATTCCGACCAGGATATCCAAGAAAAATCCGACATTAACAAATTGTGTGAAACTTTAGGTAACGTCCTAAACCATGTTATACCTACAAATACACCTAGCCTAAAAAATGAAAGAATTGCGACAAGAAGTATAATAGAAAAAGATTTTCCTATATTTGATGGAAAGTCTGAAGACTGGCCAACATTTCTATATCAATTTAATAGAATTTCATCGCTTTGTAACTATACTCCAGAAGAATCAGTAATAAAATTACAAAAATGTCTAAAAGGCGAAGCAAAATTTGCAGTTTCTGGTTTTTTAATGTGTCCGGAAAATTTGGAACAGGTGATGAAAACTCTACAGAGAAGATTTGGACGACCGGATCAAATTATCGAAACAATAATTGAAAAAGTGAAATCACTTTCGGCAATAAGAGAATATGACATGGAGGGAATTATCAATTTGTCTAACAATGTTAACTGCTTGGTTTCTACAATGATATCGCTAAAGTATGAAGCGGAATTACAAAATCTACAAGTTCAAAAAGAATTAGTTCAAAAACTACCTAATTCGATAAAACTTCAGTGGGGAAAAGAAGTCTTACAGCGGAATGGACGAGTCGATCTTAAAAATCTTTCAGAATGGTTAAACAACATTGCAGACGCAGCGTGCTACGTCATACCGCCAGTACAATCAAGACCTCAGTATAGACAAGCACAATTCCAAGGACATCGAAGAAATGAAAAAGCACTTGTTATGACGTCACAAAGAAGTGAAGATTTATGCATTTACTGCACACGAAAAGGACACAAGATAGACAGTTGTCAAAAAATAAAGTCAGATGATGTAGATATAAGATGGAAAATAGTTACCGAGAAGAAACTTTGTTTTTCGTGCCTTAAAAACAATCATCAAACAATGAAGTGCCGAGTAAGACAAAGTTGCGGAATAAATGGTTGTAGACGTCCACACCATAAACTTCTGCACAAAGACAGCGAAAAAGCACCTTCATTCCAAGGACTTGAAGAACCCAAAACTGACGAAACAAAGAAAAATGAAAATGTTTTTGCAACAGGACATGGACGAAATAATATTCTACTTAGAATGGTTAATGTCAGACTTTATGGACCTAATAGTACATTTATTCAGACAGTAGCTCTTTGCGATGAGGCCTCAACTGTGACCCTGGTTGACCAGTCTTTAGTAGAGAAGCTACAAATAAAAGGTACTAAACAAAATTTATGTTTACAGTGGACAAATAATACAGTTTTAAACCACAAAGACTCGGAATGCTTTGACATAAATATATCTGGAGATTACGACGCAGCCAAAAAATTTTGTATGAAAAATGTTCACTCTATTGAAAATTTATCATTACCTGAGCAAAGGACAGATTCTAGAGAATGGGAGCAGTATTCTCACTTGAATGGTCTGCCCATAATCGACATAAAGACAAAACCATTAATTCTTATTGGACAAGACAACATTCGCCTGACGGTACCAAGAAAAGTAATTCAGGGAGATGAAGATACGCCAATTGCAACCAAGACTAACCTAGGATGGATTCTTCATGGAAGAACTGATAATATCCCACGAAATCCTACATACGTACTACATGTGTGTGAAAAAGAAATCACAGATGAAGCCTTACATCAACTAGTAAAGAATTCATTTACAATAGACGCATTTGGAGTAGCTCCGACGACACAACTGCCGAAAAACAAAAATGTAGAGAAAGCTATAGACACTATGAAAAAAACTGCAAGACGTGTAAACAGATCTCAATTTGAAATTGGCCTTCTATGGAAATCTGACGACATTAATTTACCTGAAAGTAAATCCACAGCATTTAGAAGATTGCAGTGCGTAGAAAGACAAATGGAAAAAGACGAACACTTCAAAAATAAATATACTGAAAATATAAAAAAGTATATTGAAAAAGGTTATGTTCGAAAGCTAACAATAAAAGAAGCTACGCAAGAAAATCCGAGAAATTGGTATTTACCACATTTTGGTGTAACTGATCCAAACAAACCTGACAAACTACGTCTTGTTTTTGATGCAGCAGCAAAATCTTCTGGCACCAGTCTTAATGACAACCTACTAGCTGGTCCAGATTTATTAGAACCTTTAACGGCTGTTTTAATGAGATTTAGGGAAAGAAAAATTGCCTTTGCCGCCGACGTTAGGGAGATGTTTCACCAAGTGCGAATAAGAGACGAAGACCAAGTCGCCCAACGTTTCTTGTGGAGGGAAGATCCAAATGGACCATATGATGTATATCAAATGAGAGTCATGACGTTCGGTGCCACTTGTTCACCCACATGTGCCCAATTTATAAAAAACCTAAACGCAAAACAAATAAGCACGAATCCAAGAGTTATTGATGCCATAACTAGAAGACACTACGTTGACGATTATTTAGACTCCGAAGACAGCCCAACAAAAGCCTTTGACCTAATTTGTGAAGTTAAACATGTTCAAAAAATGGCTGGTTTCGAACTAGTTAGCTGGACAACAAACTCAAAAGAACTTAGAGAACTATTATCCTTAAATGAAGATATCAAAAAGACTTGACACCTGACTTCAATACAAACGCACCAATTCAGAGAGTTTTAGGGATGCATTGGGACCCTACTCAAGATTGCTTTATTTTTAAAGTAGATGTTTTTTCAAAAGAAGATCTCACACAGCGACCAACAAAAAGACATATATTAAAAATAGTAATGTCAATCTTCGATCCGCTCGGACTATTAATTAATTTTTCTATACGAGGTCGAATGATTATTCAAGATATCTGGAGAACTGGCATTGGATGGAATGACTTTATAGACGAAGAAATACATAAAAATTGGAAAGCCTGGATAACCGATCTTCATAGAATTCACAACATGACAATTCCCAGATGCTACTCTAAAAATATACCCAACGCGAAGAAAATTGAAATTCATATTTTTTGCGATGCCAGCAAAAAAAGCTTTGTGTCTCTAATCTTCGCAAAAGCGCGTGTTGCACCAACCAAACCAATCTCTATTCCGCGTCTGGAACTTCAAGCAGCAGTTTTAGGAAGCCGTCTAGGTAAAACTCTTAAAGGAGAATTAAGTATACCGATTGACAAAACTTATTACTGGTCAGACTCCACAACGGTACTATATTGGATTACGAGTAACACTAAAAATTTAGGTCAATTTGAAGCACACAGAGTTGGAGAAATTCTCGAGTTGACCGATGCCACAGATTGGTACTGGATTACTTCAAAAATGAATGGTGCAGACATCGCAACAAGAACCTATAATGAAGATGGGAGCAACATAACAAGTTTCCATGACTGGTTCTCGGGACCGAAGTTTTTATCAGAAATTGAGAATGAAACAACTTGGCCTGCTAAAGAATGCTTCTTGGAAAAGCATATGAAACAAAAAGAAACAATACTAACTACAATCAAAAATGATGAAGAACAAGAAGAATACTATCTTCCAGATATTGAACGATTTTCAGATTGGCACAAACTTATGAGAACAACAGCTCAAATTTTGAGGAGCGCTAAAGTATGGATATCTAGAATTAGAAAAGAAAACTGCAAAAAATATATTACGTTGGAAGATTTAAGACGTGCTGAAATGTTATGGGTTAAGCAGTGTCAAAAAGAAACTTTTTGCGAAGAGATTAAATTGATAAAAAATAAAAAAACGGTGCAAAAACAGAGCAAGCTTAAGGATCTTTCACCTGAAATCAATAAACAAGGAATTTTGGTGATCAATGGAAGACTCAACCTAGCACCAACAATAGACGAATCAACCAAATACCCTGCCATTTTACCGAAAAGGCATCGATTTACGGATCTATTTTTGAAAAGTATTCATGAAGAATATGCACACCAAGGAAAAGAATTAGTTTTCAACGAAGCAAGACAAAAATATTGGATTATTCAAGGAAGATCAGCAGTCAAATCAATTTTTGCTAAGTGCCAAAAATGTCGAATAAATAGAGCAAAACCTAAAATTCCTCTAATGGCACCATTACCTGTAGAACGATTAACACCATACGTAAAACCGTTTAGTTACACAGGTATTGATTATTTTGGCCAACTTAAAGTAACTGTCGGAAGAAGAAGTGAAAAGAGATGGGGTGTGATTTTCACATGTTTGAACGTAAGAGCTATTCACCTTGAGGTCGCACACTCTCTTACAACGGATTCGACCATAATGGCAATAAAACGATTTATTGCAAGGCGAGGACAACCACAGCAGATTATTTCGGACAATGGGACAAATCTTCGAGGTGCATCAGAAGAACTAAGAAAAGCATTAAAAGAAATTGACGTAATAAAAATAGACGCAGAAATGTTAAAAAAGGAATAGAATGGAAATTCATACCACCTGCAGCACCTCATATGGGTGGAATATGGGAACGCCTAATTCGATCTGTAAAAAAATCTTTCCATACCGTTCTTGAAAACCAACCTCTGAGAGATGAAATGATGCTTACAATCTTTGCTGAAGTTGAATATATGGTAAATTCTAGACCTTTAACTATAGTATCTTCCGATCCAAATGATTTCGAATCGTTAACACCAAATCATTTTCTCTTTGGAAGCTCAAATGGCGAGTCTTGGAGTAGTAGATGACAGTGTTGACCTAAGAAAGCAGTGGAGAAGAGTACAACAAATAGTTAACAAGTATTGGCGAAGGTGGATAAAAGAGTACCTACCAACTCTAAAGAGACGACAGAAATGGACAAATGATGGCGAATCCATAAAGGAGGACGATATAGTAGTCCTAATGGAAGACAATGCGCCCAGAAATTTTTGGAAGTTGGGAAGAGTTTCAAAGCTGTTTCCTGGAACTGATGGAAGGGTTCGAGCAGTGGAAGTGAAGACCAAAATCGGAAACTTTAAACGACCCCTTTCAAAGCTGGGCAGAATAGAAACAGAAGAATAAACCTTTGTTGGCCCTTTAAGGGGGAAGAAATGTTATAACTTTATGTTAGGTGATTTTAATGTTGTTGAAAACGATGACAAAAATGTCAATAAACAGTCAAACAGTCAAAGTATTCGTCCGATTATTTTAGATATTAGGATTCGACAAAAGACTCATTTAAAACTTTACAGCAACGTTGCCGTTCTTTCTATGCTTTGAATTTATACTTGTTTGTGTTATTAAATTATGCAACTAGCTAACTGAACCTTTCCCCAATAGTACCTCCCTGCATTGACCGTGAAATCAAAAAAACTAGAACCAATTATTCATCTACGCGAAACTGCAACCCAAACACCAATTTTTTGAGCATGTAGTAGTAGTAGAGATTTAACAAGAATATGCGAATTGTCATTTTAAGAATTATTAATGTAGGTATCTTAAAAAATGTTTAAACATTAAATTATTAACAAACCATTGGCAGTACGCAAGACATTTGGGGTGGCCTGCCGGCCAAAGGTCTTGATATGATTGCAAATGCGCGTCCAAGTTCTTCTTTACAACCCCTTGGCATGTTTTATAAGTAAAGGGCGGATATGCATATATATGCATTTTTTGTCAATTTTATAATAAAATGCATATTTTTCCCAAATTATTTTTTATGAGCATATTTTTATGTTTTCGGCGTTATCAAAAAATTAAAAACGCCCGGTCTGTGCAGCTAGTATTAAAAAGCCGCCACTGGTGTACTTAGACTACACATAGTTAACACTTATTGTAACTGTCTACAAACAAATAAAACTTACGTTTCTTTGGAATCCTCGGACTCAAAAATCTCTTTTAGTATATCTGTATTTTTATGTTGTTCTTGGTAACACAATATTCCATTTTTAAAAATTCGAAAATTATTCTGAGGAACTTCTATTAGGTGTTTTAGTGCTATTTTCATTTTTTCCTTATCCCTAGAAATAATTAAGATTGATATGTTTGTACAGTATTGAACAGACACCAATAAAAGAAGGATATAGCTACAGAATTGCGAGCGTAGGCAGTAACAATCTGTCGTTATAACCGTATTATATTACAACGCGGCCACTAAATATGTCGTTTCAGTTGACGACTAATATATTATTAAAAATATGGTAAAGCTTCTTGACATGCTCGTACCGAGTTGCCAAATAAGAATGGCGGGCGTATTGTTTTAGGGGAAACAATGAGAGGAACAATGCAATAAGAAATCGTTGGAAAATATGGATAAAGCAACCTTTGGGAACGTTAACTCGAACCCTCACTGGATGCGGGAAATTCAATACTAAGGGCGCTGTTCAGTAAATGTGTGATATGCAGCTCTCTGCGGACTAATCATCGGACCATTCATTGTCAATGATCACCTTAATGGAGAGATTCATCTTAATTTCTTGAGGAATTAATTGCCACTCCTTCTGGACTAAAAGACATACCTTCGGCAGTGCGATATGCAATGATCTTCCAAAATGGACGGATCAGTCGTGGAAGTGTATTTCAATGGCCGCCTAGGAATCCAGACATGATATGCAGGGATTTTTTTTTATTTATCGGGTAGAATAGAAATAAATTTATTTTTGCCACAATACCTACTACTCGTGAAAGTATGACAAATGAGACGCTGTGAGAAACATTTCAGTGGCAGAGTTCGAGACTGCCGTCGACGGAAATAGGAACATTTAGGTCGCCATTAGACTTTAAGTTCTCTCGTTTTTCCGAACTTCTAATTCCGACGAATAGATGCTTGTTAATTAAGCTGAGCACATTATAGATATTTCTGGATCGTTGTTTTTATACAGAATGGCAAAAAAGTCGCGCATAATGCCTATAATGCCTCTTGAATTACCTCGTATACGAAAAAGTGACCTTTATAAAAGTTCTTCAGTAAATTATTCCCCACATTCCTACCTGCATGAATTTTTTCTTTATTTAAGATTGTAACAAACTTTATAATAACAAAATAAATAGCCTAGAAAATTGAACAACTTAACATCGGAATAATAAACAAGTAAAACCTTTTCAGTGGATCAGGTGTTCAAAATGACCACCATTTTCTGCTAAGAAGAGCGCCAGTCGATCCCTGAACCCGTCTACAATGTTTAAAAGGAAGTCCTCTGGAATGGTCCGAATTTCAGCACTAGTTCTGACTTTTAAAGATTCTAAGTGATTTGGACGGTTAACGTAGACTTTGTTCTTTAAGGTTCCCCACAAAAAGAAGTCGAGCGGGGTTAAGTCCGGGGATCGCGCTGGTCAGCCAATAGCACCTCTTCTACCTATCCAACGTCTTGGAAATTGTTCGCTTATGTATTGTCTAACATTTGCCGCATAATGCGCAGGTGCTCCATCTTGCTGGAACCATACCTGTTCGTTAATGCCATTATTTACACCCGGTAAAACCATTCTGCAAGAAGGAATTATGTGATTCCTGAGGAGGTCGAGATTTTCTCCGCCATTCAAATTATTATCTATGAAAAAAGGTCCCACAATCTGTCTACCAACTATGCCCGCCCAAACATTAACTTTTTCGGGCCTCTGAGTATGACCTTCCTGGAACCAGTGAGTATTCTCAGCAGACCAATAACGATAATTGTGTCTATTAACAATACCATTTAAATGGAAAGTAGCTTCATCCGAGAAAATGATATTTGTTGCGAAGTTATAATCGTTATTGCATCTTTCCATCATCAGCTCACAAAATTCAGCTCTTTTATCAAAATCGTGCACCAACTTTATCTTGTAGGGATGCAACTTCTCCTGCTTAAACAAATTTTTCACTGACTAATGAGACACATAAAAATCTATTGACATTGGCTTGGATGATTGTGTTGGATTTTCATGTATTGAGAGCATGATATCCAAAGCTTTGTCTCCCCAGGTTGCTGTTTTAGGTCGACCTGATCTAGCGGCTTCCCTAACACTGCCCGTTTCTCGAAATTTCTTTACCACTGGACACACCGTTGATTGATTTATTGGAGACTTATTTGGATATAATTCATTGAAAAGTTAACAAACCTGATCTTGCGATCTCCTCATATTTCCGTAACCGCTCATTATAAAATTTCAACTCGTTGTTTCTCATTCAGATGAACCATAGTGTAAATAAATTAGAAATCAGACAACAGAAAATTAAACAGGAACTCAAAATTGACACCTCTTAGGTCGCTGTCATGAAAACACCATGACTCAACTGGTGGGAATTAGGTAGGAATAATTATAATTAGGAAGTTTTTCATTTTTGAGCTCTCATTATCTCGGAAACGCTTGCAGATAGGTGAAAATTTGAAACACAAAAAATTCAGAGTTTTCCCAGTAGAATCCAAATATGCAATCATATGCAGCGTGTTGCATTTAAAAAAAAGTAAGTTAGTCTCTATGGGAACCAAATCAGAATTGACAGAAAAAATTCATGCAGGTAGAAATGTGGGGAACAATTTACTGAACAACTTTCATAAAGGTCACTTTTTCGTATACGAGGTAATTCAAAAGTTACAGGTATTATGCGCGACTTTTTTGCCTCGCTGTATAATTGTTATCGTGACAGGTCATTTTAATTATGATTCCTCCTCTTTGTTTTTTTCCAAAGGTGAGGAGTTGCGTTTTTGACTAACGATTAGAGCTTCCAAATCTCTACCTCTATGTAAAAATGAGTATATCACTGCATTCGATTTCTTTAAAAGTGCCTTATTTGTCGAGGTTTCGGAAAACACCCTCTAGCGGCAAAACTATAAATTCACTTAAAACTGCAATGTAAAGAGTAGAAACAACCCTTTCAAACAAGTGACCATTCAGCCTCAGCTAAGTTATCATGTTTTATCTAGAAAAAAACTGGCATACCCCACCACTTTATTTTCTAAGATAAGAGTAAAAGAAAAAAAGACTCGACTAAGGATCAAAATGCATTGTACAGTAAAATCTCTGCTTGCGACCGCCTCTATAAAGTGACCACCTGCGTTAAACGACCGGTTATGAATTCCCCATATTTAAAAATGGAAATCTTATTGTTTTATACTCCTCTTTACCGACCCATCTGTTAAACGACCGCAGGCACTCATCATCGGAACTTTTAGTAAACATTAATGCTAAAAACACCCTCCATGGGGGGCAGTAAAACCCGACAATTCTTAAGAAATATAGGTAAATACACTGGGTAATTACTTTATTGCAGGCGGATTCATTCAATTTGCTTTAAAGGCTGATATATCGGTTGTTAACATTAGTTTTGTTTTGAACAGTTCTCGTGTGCTTTGGGACTAACTTGAATATTTGCAGATGGCGGAAAAAAGGAAATGTCTTTCTTTAATCGAGGAAAGTACCAGGAAATTGGCCAAAAAATTTAAAGTGGGTAAGACCCAAGTGACTATGTTGCTTCAAAATAAAGCAAAAGTTAGACAGTTTTAAGAAGGTGGCAACGGTGAACAAAACGAGAAAATTTCCCAAAACCGAAGAACTGGCAGAGTGGACCAAGTTGTTTTTAATCGGTTATGTAAGGCGCCAAACCAATATCCAGGCCAATAATTCAAGCAAAACCCTCGAATCTGCTCAATGTCTAGGACTAGATAACTTTAAGGCATCAAATGGATGATCCGTCGTCGGTACGATATTACCTTCAAGAAAATATGTGGCGAATCAGTCGATATCAAAATCGAAGACGTAACTGTTTGGAAAGAAAGGCTATTGGCCATTTTAAAGGATTATACCCCAAGGGACGTATTTAATGCAGATGTTGCATTATCCAGAAACAATACCACTCTTCTATTTTGCTTCTTTATCTTGGTATCAAAGCTGTGAAGCCATGTTGTCATGATGTCTGCTGTCACTCACGCTTTTTTGTTCGAGACCCATTGGAGAGGTAACTTATCGCCCTTAAAACTTCTTTCTTACCTTCCATATTTGCACAGAACAGAATTGTAAATCGTTGTTTTGCTGTTTTTTTTTTCCAGTACACTTGTCATCTTTCAATGCATATGTTTTTGTTGGCAATGCACGATAGTAGGGACCTGCAACGTCACATCCCAAAATTACACTGTATAATGTCAAACTTATTTTTCTTCCACCCAATACTACCTCACATTGCCAACCTTTGGACCAAGGCATTATTCAGAATTTAAAAATGCTCTACAGAAGCTACCTTATTAAGAGACTTTTAACATGTATAGACAGCGGTTTTCCGCTTCAAGAAATCGATATATTACCATAACCAACGCATTGATATAGGTTTCGGTGGCCTGACGCAATTTGTCCCCAGTGACAAGAAAAAAATGCTTTATAAAAGCCGGATTTATGTGTAATACAAATAATATTGACGACTTCGAAGAAGATAATTTTCCGCTCGCACAACTGTTTCCTACCATTAAAGATTTGTAAACTTTAAACAATTTGTCTCTATTGATAACCATTTGCCCACAGACAGTGCAGAATTCACCTATCATTGAGTGTATTGAAGAGATCCAAGAAACGGATGAAACTACTCCCAACTCTGAAACAGAGAAAGAGGAACCTGAACTTGCTCCAGTGTCGAAAGTGTCTGAAGCCTGTGCAAGTTTGAGAGACTTTGAAAACTTTTTTAATAATGTTAACAATGACAAATTGGTTAAGGCTTTCGCGGCCAGTTGATGAACTGGTGTGGTCCTGATTCGGGTCTAAAGGCCGTCGTCGGTTGGAATTGCTTCCTAATAGTCTATTTCCAGCACCGGAGATGGAAGGACCTCTGAAGAAGCTCGCCACTCGTGCTAGCGAAACGTTAGGAAGCAATTCCAACCGACGACGGCCTTTAGACCCAAATCAGGACCACACCAGTTCAATGTTAACAATTTTGACAAGTCTACAAATATTTCTCAATTGCTATTAAAATGTGAATCTGAATTTCATAAAAATAAAATAAAAAATATGAAGCAATTATTAATTTCTGATTATTTTAATATATAAGAATTTCAAAGCAGACATACAGTACATTGTATAATATATATGTTAGTAAGCACGTGCAGTATACACGTATTGGTAAATCGGCTTCATCTCATTTAGTTCTAGTTGTGATAAATTTAAACAAAAATATTTAAAGTTATTTACATATATGTAGATACTTATTAATAAACAAACACCACCAACATTTGATTCCCCGAGGGTTTAAGAGACTTTACTGTATTTCCATAGGTCTTAATTGAGAAATAGAATGAGAAAAACCTAATTTTCTACTGATCATATTTGCTACGCCCTCTAGCAGATAATGTAGAAACTCGAAACTATTTTTCAACGATTTCTCATAGCCACTTCTCCGTTGGTTACCCAGTATAGTTTTCCTTATTATTAAATTTATTAGACACATACAAATATAATAAATTAATAATAAGTTTTATTTTTTAATATACTAAACATAAAAATAATATTATACATACCCATAAAATAAATCTTCAGGACAATACTCCGTTTTATTCCTTATCTGATTCTTTTCCATCTGGAAGGAAATTATGATTGTTTTAATTGTTGCATATTAATGACTGGTGGTAGGTACTGATAGGTTATAATGAAAAGAAAAAGGTAAACAGCTTTGACATAATAATTATGCTAATATTGTAAATATTAATTATTGTAAAATGTCAATTATCATTTTTTTTTTACTTTTTCGGATTGATATAATAATATAAAGTCGGGGTGGATGTTTGCCGGTGCGTCACTACTTGCACGTGACTGAATCCATATGAATATAATTAAAATTACGAGATTCAAAAAGTCAAGTTCATAAACGTTAAAGTTTTCGTTAATAATAACACATATCCATAAATACTTACCACCAACGCGAAAATACGGTAAAAATAGTTGTGAAAAAACAATTTTTGGGATTAAATGGAATTTCAAGGCACAAAAACGTTTAAAAACAAATTAAAGTTGGCTGATCAAAACGATGAAGAACCGGCAAACATCCAACATGCCCAAGGTAAATAAATCAACGGAAACACGGAAAGGAAACAAGGAAATAGAAATAATATGGTGGCGAGGTTTAGCCAGTCTAGCCATTGCTATTTACCTAACCACGGTAGGAAATATAATAACAATAACACAAGTACCTACTTAATAAATATAAACTGTAGTAGCGATAAAAAATAAATAGAAAAATAAGTAAAAAATAAACTAATATAATGATATACAGGGTGTTTCATTAATATTGCGATATTTGAACTAAAATTTATAGTGGTTCTTTGAAATCCCAAATTCAAATTTGATGTTAGCATGGCTCCCACTTGTAGGGGGCGCCACCTACATGTCTTTATACTCTTTTGAGGAGTCATAACATTTTTATACGTGCTTGAATTACATCTTTAAGCAAAACAATAGATTTCTCTATCATTTTTACGTAAAAAACTTAAACTTTGGAATGGTTCAAAGTCAAAGAATTCTATATTAAAAAAATTATAACACTGATATGGTGAAAAGACAATGCACAATTGAATGATGTTGGAGACCATTTGATAGGCCCACTCTTTTCACAACCGGGGCTTACTGGAGAAGTTTATCGTCGTTTTCTTGAAGATGAATTGTCCATACTTTTGGAAGATATCGCGTTGCCATTAAGGTTGCAAATATATTTCATGCACGATAGTGCTCCCCCTCATTTTAGTTTAGTTGCTCGTGAATATTTTAACAGTGTATCCAAATAGTTGGATAGGTCAAGGAGGAACACAACCCTGGCCCCCCAGGTCTCCAGACTTTAATTCATTGCATTATTTCCTTTGGGGTCACCCAAACATTTAGCTTATACGACCACCAATAGAAACTGTAAAATAATTAAGGAATCGCATTATCGCATCCTGTGAAACAATAATTACGACACACACCCGGAATATTTGAACGGGCTCGCCAATCAATGAGTCGTAGGATAGATTCCTGTATTACAGTTGTAGGTGCACATTTTTAACAACTGTTGTAACTTAAGTGAAATATTTTTCAATAGGATTGTCGTTTGTTAAATTTTTCTTCTTATGTGAATGAGTAAAAAAGGTAATATTATTTAGGGACCAACCTGACTGTTTCACAGTATTGTAACAGCATAAAATATTTTATTTTATTTTATTTTTGTATTTAAAAGGCTTGCTTCACTGGAAGAAACTTTCCCAAGAAATACGTTAACATGTGGCTCGTATTTGGGGAAAGCAAGGGTTTTAGTGTCTTAAAAAAAAAACACTAAATCAAACTATAGAACATCTTTTCTGTAATATAGACCTATAGAACTCCTTTTTGGACCTAATTTCATTCGTTATGGTACTTCCTGATAAAAAAAAGCAATAACCATAAATATCTCTTAACATCGACAAGTTTTAAATTGGAAAGAAAATATTCTCTATAGATACTTACAAACATAAACTTGCTCGAAACAGAACCCTTCTTGGAAATTATCTTTACCCACTGAGGTTTAGGAAAACACATGGATTTTATTACATGCAACGTTCCTCGAAAACAAAGAATGCGCGGGAATTGAATCATATAGTTTGATATTAAAAGAAAGATAGATAAAGCTGCGATTTTGAGACTAAAACCGGTATCTGCCCTATACACGTACAAAAGTTTTAGATCTGCTTATTTTTTTTCTACCAAAAACCTGAAAAACAAAAGAAACAAGCAAAAACGCGACTTTGTAAGTTTTTTCTTATACATTTCTAACTCTTTTTAGGTATAATTATATTAGGACTTTGTTGTTTTGTATAAATTATAGGTTTAAGTCATTTTCTATGAGAGGAAATCAATATTTTCAATTATATCCTTTCCGTGGACTAGGTGAGCCATTTATCGGCGAACAGCCTAAGAATATTAAGGGGTGGTCAATAAGGGTTAAAAGTGCAATTACACTGGTGATTGGCCAAAGTACCATCAGTCATGGGACGCGGGAACGACCATTACTTGTTTTGAGATTTTTGATTGGGTTACAGTTAAAAGGTTGGAATTTTGGGAGCCAAGGGGTGTGGAATTACGGTCACAAATTCTTTTCTAGAACGCAGTAAAATCAGTTCCGAGATTGTTACTGAACTTTCTGGTCGACTTACTAATTCTCGTGTTAAGTGGTCCTTTTCTTAATTTTATAAAGTCCAATTTAATCCCTTATAGTTTATTAACCAGTGTTTTAGGGTAAGACGTATACCATCTGGTAGTTCATTCTGTTCTATTTCTTTTTCTTGGGGATTTTGCATTCAAAATTAATTTTCATTAATTATTCTCTTTTATTGGGGATTTTCATTAGACGCATCTCCATTATTCAGTTTGAATACTAAATAATTATCTAGTCGGGCTTTAGTTTTGAAACCTCTCTTTCTCGCTAGATGTAAATATTTCTTTGTAAATATATTTAAGGCTCTTTTTGTAAAATATCACTTTCTTTTTCGTTGCAATAGATTTTAAGTGTCTTGAGAAAGTAGTTGTTTTATTTGGCTAATAAGAATTCTTGACCAAACTACTTATAAGGTTCACTTAACGAGGATTCTGCGGTTCGCGCTAGTCTCGCGGACGCGGGTAATACTGTACGTGTGCCAGCTGACCAGAGGAGTAAGGGATCCTTCCCCCAGCTACAACTGCCTGTTAGATTCAGATTAGGTCCAGGTGGGTAAGTGCATCTAAATAGGTACTAACAATATTAATTAATGGCTACATCCGACGATATCAGAACTTCTAGAAATGTCTAGATACCATCTGATCTTTCAGATTTTTCAAGAGTGCTTTTGCCCCGATTCAGATTATAGGTTGATAGGGAAACGTCTCCATTAAATTGTGCGGAATGATACTGACTTGGTCTCCACGCTACCTAAACCAAGTCTATCACCACCACGTCATTCTGTCACAGTATTATTGTTAAATATTTTTTTTTGTAATTATTAAATTTGATAAATAAAACACTTCTGTTTTTGTTTTGTGCTTCCTTCAGAAATGTGTACGGAAAATGTTATTATTCTTTTTCTCAAAAACGGTTGCTCGTAGCGACATCGACATCGTGAAAAAGGCGTACTTGGCCTTTTTCGCGTAAAAATGATAGAGAAATCTATTTTTTCGCTTAAAAATGTAAAACAAGCACGTATAAAAAAGTTACGACTCCTCAAGACTAAAAAGTCATGTAGGTTGCGCCATCTGCAAGTGGGAACCATACTAACATCAAATTCGCATTTCATAAACCCCTAGATATCAATTTTAGTTCAAATATCGACATTATTTCAAAAATTATTTAGAAAAACAAAAATTAAAACTTCCTGTATCTCCGAAACGAAGCATTTCCGGACATGGGATAACATACTGTTCACGATTTCTAGTAAAGCGTTCGTGTACATCAGTATTTTTGTCGATTGTCGTTTCAATATTTAGGCAAATCATTAAGCAAGCATTTCGAAGTTTTTGCAAGCAGTTTTGGTTTCCAACAGTAAGCATCGATAAACATAAACTATAAAACCATAGGCTAAAGATGATAGTACAAGCAAATCAGTAGGTTTCAGTTTGATATGAGAGCGTTAAAGATTTTTTTAGTAATTGCAAAGTGTATTGATCAAAGCGTAAACTAAGATTCATAACAATGAACGAACTTTTGTATATATCAAAGGAAATTAGTTGCGCCCCATCTAAAGTGATTTTAAAATCGCTATTGTTCATATCAAATGCAAGTATTTTTGTTTTTGCACCATTCAAAATTTGCGATATTCTCTATCTAAATCATTATTTATTATCTGTATTGACTGTATTAAATTTGTTGGTGAAATAGAGTAGTAAAGCATATCGGCAGCGTATTGATGAGAAGAGCAATATTGAAGGCGACTTGAAAAATTAGCAGTATATACTAGTGATATCAACGATTCGTTTCTTTGGGTATTAGGACTTGTTACTATGGAACTCGTTACTTTTAGTTTTAATGGCCTATCACTTTATTGTATCATTGGACTTGGGCTTGGACCCAAACTGAAAGAATGGTCACTGGGCCTGAGACTGATGGTTCGACTGGTATATTGATAAGATGCGATGAAAAAAAGAGACACAATTTTAATATAAGAAACAAAAATATAACGTTAATAATGTTACAGTTTAAAAATACGATATATTCTTGGGGGCTAAGTTCGGGTGCCAATAATTTCGCTTTAGATTCTTCAAGGGCCAATATGAATGTTGGATGTTTTATATTTAAATGTTTTCTAAATTTGATATATTTCCATTTTTGTATGAATAAATATTTTTATATATGTTGCAGTTTGCCTTAGCATCAGATAATATAGTAAAATATAGCCAAATAGCACTTCGCTTCTGTGTTTGCGATTGTAGGGAGTAGGACTCCATCTTTTATGAACAACACAGTAGGCGCCGGCGTCGGCCGTTCGTCTCTCGACGATGTAAAATCGTTGGACACTGCGCAACGTTGCGTCATTTCTTGATGAGCTCAATGCTCGATAACAGTAGGTAACAAATCTATTAGTAACGAAAGTAACCAATGTAACGAAAATAACAATGTAACTAAAAGGCGAGAGTAACAAGTCCTTTATAAAATTAGGACTCGTTACTTTCAGTGATCACTTAGTAACGCTTACTTTGTAACGAGTAGTTACTGTTTTAACATCATTAATATATACAGAGACAAGAAAAGAGGTCCTAAGACACTCCCTGCGGAACCCTAATGTCAGTGGGCAAGAATTTCGATGGGTTATTAGAATAGGAGATAACACACGGACTTCTGCCTGTAGGATATAGCTCCTGATCAAATTAATAGCCCCATCTCCAAAGCCATAATACTTTATTTCCAGTATCTGTAGGTCTTTTATAAGAAATTACACATTGTATAATGTGTTTATAAATAATCAATCATTAAAATAAAACAGTTATATTCTCATATTTTTAAAATAAAAAAGGAGGAGAGTAAAGGAGAACGAGTTATGGATAAAATTTGTAATATTAATTAACTTACTTTTAAAAACTGATGCATGCAAAAAAAACACTGGGGGTACATTTGTTCCTTGGGAGGTCTCCATCCTTGCTTTGGTTTAATTTCTACAGAAAAGGTGTTCTGGGCAAACTGTAAATTATCAAATTCAGTTGGTAAAAATGCATAATCGTCAAAAAGTGCTGCTCTGCCATACTGCAACGTTTTATGTTGCCGAAATTCTAGAACACAATTGAAGAGATAATACCATAGATGTTTTATGTAGGTAAATTTCTAGAACACAATGAGGGTATAAAAAGAAATTTATATATAACTTTTTTCTATTAGGAATAATTATCACAAACACAATGCCCTTGGATTTTTTTTTGTCTAGCACCTAAAACGGCTTCACAATAAATCTCTAAAGTTGGTGAAAATGGACTAGGCTCATTTATCCTTACTTACAATTCAAGAAGCCAATGACGTCACTAACGCCCTTTGATTTTTGTGAACGTCACGGAATAATAAAGGTTAGGTTAGGTGAGCATTGTACAGTGATAATATGTTAGCAGCCCATAAGGAAAAATGAGGGTGGGGCATATTTTACCAACTTTATCGTGCAGCTGTTTTGAGTGCTAAACAAAATGTCTAGTAGTTTATCCTCCTTTAGATTTAAAAGTATCATGGTGTAAAAAACTGAAATTCCAAAAAAATGTGACTAATCATGTTTTACATTTAGATGAATGAAATATAAATATAGTGAACGTCACGGAATAATAAAGGTTAGGTTAGGTGAGCATTGTACAGTGATAATATGTTAGCAGCCCATAAGGAAAAATGAGGGTGGGGCATATTTTACCAACTTTATCATGCAGCTGTTTTGAGTGCTAAACAAAATGTCTAGTAGTTTATCCTCCTTTAGATTTAAAAGTATCATGGTGTAAAAAACTGAAATTCCAAAAAAATGTGACTAATCATGTTTTACATTTAGATGAATGAAATATAAATATAATAATAACATATTGTCATTACTTAGGTTTTACATTGCATTATAAATAATACCCAAAAATATATCCGTTTGTTTTATACCTTATAGTCCTATGTATAAGCTATATAAAAATGCAATAACCCAGATAATAAATGAATAAAAATAATTAGTTTTATCGGCTCATGCACCAATAAGACGAGACTACCTATACCTATTGAACACACCTAAAAACTTTTATTAGTATTTTCCGAGGGGTAAACCGCTGAGGTCAACTTTGTACCCCAATTGCTTCATTGCTTAATTTTGCAACAAAATATTGCACATTGCTTTAAAAACATTGCACGTCGCTAAATTTTTATTGCTGGGCATTGCTTAACATTGCTCGCATTTGCTTTGCATTACTTTACATTGCCCGCATTTTTTTTTTAAATTGCATGTCATTGCTTACATTTTTATACATTCCTTGCATTGCTTTTAACCCATTTTCCTATGGTTGAGGTTAAAAACTATTCTGTAATTGATCTGACTTCCCTTATAACGGTCATAATTTTCAATTCTATCTGTAAGTAGGATATGCAATTTTTTTACGAAGATTGTATCAATTATTGCAATCTCTCCGCGAACCTCTCGTTTCCTCGTTTTTTTTTTTAGTTCGATTTCACTGAAGATACGATAAGTACATACGCACAGGTCTCAGTTTTTCACTCGGTTTTTCACCTTTAATTAAACAACTGGAACTACTTTCGCTGTTACAAAAGGATTTACAGAGATTTGATTCGGTCGGCGAAGCAGTCTTATTACGATGGTAGATTGAGTGAGTCGAATAATACACAAAAGGAGAGTTGGGCGATTGTCAGGGAGCTCACCGGATCGCAGAGTCGTCTCATACATAACTTGAACCCAGACTTCGCCAATGAGCACTACTGCACCGTTGCTGGGCGGCTTACTGCGAGCATTGCACCCAGTGATGATGCAATATCTTTCCCACGTGTCGATTAGAGATTCCTTTAGTCTATTTCCCACTGATATATCTGAGCTTAGTATGGCAATCTCTGGTATTAAAAATAGAACATCCACAGGCGAGGATGGGATATTTGTGAAGATAATTGAATCCCTACCAGATTTCTGTCTTCAGATTCTAATTGACCTAATAAATAATTCTTGGTCGTCTGGTACATTCCCCTCACTTTTAAAAAGAGCAAAAGTTGTGCCCCTATATAAGGGGGGCGACGCTGAGCAGATTTCCAATTTTCGACCCATTTCTCTACTCTCTACGTTGTCGAAGATCATTGAAAGGCTGGTCAAGGGAAGGATGGTGTCATTCCTGAAGAGCAAGTCCATTATGAACAACAGACAATTCGGTTTTCAGGCCGACAAGAACACAGGAGATGCAATTTTTCAGTTTCTTGAAATGGTTTATCGATCTGTCAATATTGGGGGGCTACCGCGGCGGTGTTCTGTGACTTATCCAAGGCTTTTGACTGTGTAAGTCACGGGATACTGCTGCGTAAGCTTCAACAGTATGGATTTAGAGGAGTCGCATTGAGGTGGTTCGAGTCGTTTCTTGGTGGTCGGAGTCAGCGAGTGTTTGTTGGGTCATCTGCTTCGCAGAGTAGAGGGATTGATTGTGGCGTACCACAGGGTTCTGTATTGGGACCTATTATCTTTCTGCTTTATATAAATGACCTAGTTCAAGTTAATATTCGGGGGACGTTCACTCTTTTTGCGGATGATACGACAATCTTATGAGCGAGCAGATTTCGGATGATATGTTGAAAGTGAGGAAGTGGTTTGACTCTAACCTTCTTACACTAAACATGGACAAGACCCACATAGTTGGATTTAGATGTGGGCTAGATCCTGCTAAAATTAAAAGTGACTCCCTTATTGTTTCCGTCCATAGCGCAAAGTTTCTTGGAATAAGATTGGACATGAATTTAAAATTCGATAATCATGTTCTGTATCTGAATGGGAGACTGACTTCGGCGTGTTTTGCAGTTCGGACGGTTGTTAGAGAATTAGGTATGTCGACTGCAAGAGGTGTTTACTTTGCACTGGTTGAATCGGTAATTAGACATGGGGTCGCATTTTGGGGGCTATGTAATCAGGGACTGTTCGAAACAATATTTATTTTGCAAAAACGTGCAGTGAGATATTTATGTAAAGCTAGACCCAGGGACTTCTGCAGACCATTGTTCATATCCCAAAAAATATTAACCTTAACCTCCCTTTTCATATTGGAGAGGCCTCGTCTTTAAAAACAAAAATAGGCTTTTGAAGACGAAACCTAACCATCATACGCGACAGACCCACGACTTACCATTACCCATACCAACCTCTACCTTTACTAAAAGATCCTTGATATATCAAAGTCGGAAAATATTTAATCACCTTCCTACCGAAATTAAAACTTTGAATTCTATAACTTTATTTCGTAGAACGGTAAGGAAACACCTGCTAACTAGGGCATATTATAGTTTACACGAATATTTTTCCTCCAGCTTGATTGACTAGAGATTCTGTTTGTCGGGAGGTTTCGGGAACAAGTGAGAGATCTGCCTCGTACTTTTTTACCAGGGCGTGTTATTCTCTTGAGGAGTTTTTTAATGACAGCTTGGCTTGACCCGTGGTTAGTTTATTTGTTGTATGCATTTTGATTATCTGTCAGCTGTGTTGTTTATGCCTTTATTTGTTCAATTATTTAATGCTGTGTTATATATTTTAGTTATTTTATGTGCTTTGTCAACAAAATTTTATATTTTTATGACAATAAAGCTATTTTGAACTTGAACTTGAACAATGGAACGAAAAATGAATTATTTTGAAATATACATATATATATATATATTGAGGATGTTTGGATATCCATACTTGGTTCGTTCCTCGCTTAGTTCTAAAGTACCGACGACTATCAGGGTACAGTCGAGGATACGTACTTCTATCTCACAGTCTGAGGGCATTTACAATGATTTTCCCGGATTTTCCTATAGGCAAGTGCCTTAGACTGCCGAGGATGTACAATTATTTTGTCGAGAGATGGTTTGCAGCTAATATGCTGCTTCTAAACAGGGAAAAGACCAACAGGGTGGTGTTCTCGCTGAGAGATGTTGACGACGAGAAGGAGGGCATTCACAGGGTTGGGTTTCTGGGGGTCCAGCTTGATCCGAGACTTCTTTGGGCTGGTCATATCGACTACAGGACTGCGAAACTGGGCAGAGCTCTATTTGTACTCCGTAGCCTATCTGGTTGTGTGTCCCGGGATGTCCTAAGAACGGGTTACTTTATCCTTTTCCATTCCAGCTTGACATACGCTATTATTACATGGGGTCATGCAGCACAAGCTCGGAGGGCATTTGGATTGCAGAGGAAGGCCGTGCGTTTGGTGTTCGGCCTGGGATTCAGGGACGATTGCAGGGACGCATTTCGAGCTCTGGGAATACTTACACTGCCATCGACTTATATTCTGGAGAGCCTGCTTTATGTGAGGAAAAACGCTGAGCTTTATAGGATGAATGGTGAGGTCCACCCTTACCATACTCGTGGTCGAAACGATCTTATTACAGGATATTGCAGACTAAGGAGGTGTCAGGATGGCCCGAGGTACTGGGCTATTAAATTCTTTAATCACTTGCCCATTGATATACGAGCCCTACCACTAAAGCAATTCAAAGAAAAGAAAAGAAAGTTTTTGTTAGAAAATGTGTTTTATACTTTTGATGAATATTTTAATTATTGTGATTGTAATATTGTGACATAGGCTATAAGTCTCATTCAGTTTTAATCAGTATTGTAACTTATACATATTTCTGTAATTTTTTTTTTAAAGGGTACTCTTGAAATGTATTTTGTATCTGTATTGACGTATGTAAACAAACCTGTATTGACATCAATAAATTATCAATCAATCAATCAATCAATTAATTAAAGGCATACTTAAAAATAACTGGTTTCTAAAATGAAGATTCTGTTAGTTTAAGTTTAAAAACATCTAAAATCGAGTCAAAAGTCATGTCTTTTTGGTACATCATGCACAGAAACTCTGATAGAAACCGACTTCTAAAACAATGAACGATTTTTTGATACACAGTAAGTCCATTACGGTTAGGATTATAAAACAATAAGTGTTATAATATTATACTGTAATTAATATAACATAAAAGCCCAACATAAAATAAAAATTTAAGCATTTTAAAATTTTAAAGATTTCCGCTGGCAGCATACATCTGAAAATACAGCTTGATTAGACGAGCTAGGGGCTATAAAATAATATGCCTCGCAATATACCCATCCTGCACGACTTTTTTGCTTAAACTGTCATTAGGGCTAAGCTTAGGTTATTTTTGCCAGGAGTTAAACCGAAAATTTAACATAGAATTAGGAAATCTTTCAAAATTTTTATTTGAATTTGACGAGAAAAAACAGGAAATATCCGAGGAAATATCACAGGATAAATTAATAATGCAAGATTAATAATTTTCTTTTTGTGGCGAGTATCACCTAAACACGCATCAAGTGCTTTTAAAAACAGTGAACAATGCGTCATTGCGGTTTTTTCCATCTGATGGTTTATTTTTACTGAGATTTTGACATTTAAGAAAAAATAACATTTTGTGAAGACTGACCCGTTAAGACAGATTTTGTTTTAATCAATTTTCAGAGAATGACCCAAATACATTAGTTCCTTAATTTTTAATTAAAAATCTCCTCGACCACTACAGAATTCCTCGAAATATTTTTTTTTATAAAGCTAGGTGAAGCTACCTTTCCTTTAACACAGCAACAATAGTGCCTATATCTGCAATAAATAAATTAAATAATTCCTAACGTCAACATATCAATTCAAACGGCTACAAGATTAGTAAAAGATTTCTTATTAACCTCTATATTCCATTTACACAGGAATTGTTTAAAATCAACAGAAAACAGACTACCCAGCAACGAATACTAACGACGCACCTGCGGCTAATTTACTAACGGAATGCGATTCGGCAAATAGCGAGCCAGCCGAGGAGCCGAGCCGGCGCAGACAATAGAATTTCCGATGTTGTCAAGTCAAATGCAGCAATGCCAACGAACGGCATCCCTAAAATTACGAGATTTCTTTTTACATTGCTCAACATTTACTACATTGCTTTTGCATTGCTTCGCATTTTGTTACATTGCTTCCCATTTTCTTACATTGCTTCGCATTTTCTTATATTTCTGGAATCTTTTCGATAATTCTTATCATTGCTTTACATTGCTTTTTACATTTTTTGACGCGTGTACACCACATTGCTTTAGCGGTTTACCCCTTGGTATTTTCTAACTGTAGTTTCAGTTAGATACATAGTTATTTGTGCCTACACCTACCTGGTCTAACTTTGCTAAGTTCATCTTTAAATATCTGCATCTGCTTTCTTGTTAAAATAACCTGTTCAGCCTGTGAAGTATATTTGTTCCCAAGAAGTGGTCTCATAATTTTTGAATAGAAATAAAGGTCTCTAAGCTCCTCCCAAAACCCCCTTCCATAGTACCAGTAAAAAAAATCACTTATTAACACAAATATCCAACCCAAAATTGATGTTGGTTTTTCAGTCTTTCTTATTCTTAAGATTTTTCTAGATGTAGGCAGAGATATAACAATGTTGCAGTTCCCTTCTCCTCGGTAGGTCCATTCTTTAGGCATTGTAAACATTTCCACTGGTACTTCATTATCAGTCATTTTGAGTCCTCCCATCATCAACTAAAAGACATGCCATGATTAGAAAGGATAGCTCAAGATAGAACACTTACATTTAATTAATGCATTTGTTATTAAAATTCATCATACCTTACCCTGATTAAATAATTTTGAAAATACTCCAGTGATACTTTGAAGCTTGGCAATGTTAATCATATTTAAATTGTAACATTTTCCCCATCCTAAGAACCCACTTTACCAGACTTTTTCTTTATTTATTTGCCCTTGCTGATTGCAAGCTTAGAAAAAGTCCAAAGAGGAGGGGGGCACCGACCTAGCTAGGAAATACGTCGTTCTTCCTTTTTATGTCGATGAAGAACTTAACTACACTTATCCGTAATTGGCTGGATGCCGAAAGGCAAGAGGTCATAAAAAATTTCGAACAGAACAGAGCATACACTAATCTATCCAACATCTAGAAAGTAGTAGTTTATACCTTATATATATCTAAACGAACGGAGCGCTTTTGGCAAAGAGGATAGGACAGCTTTTGTATACTAAAAAATAATAGAGTGATCTCGAACTCAGCAAATACAGTGCCTTCCTCTAAAACCTAAGCTATTTATAAAGAAGAAGAGACTTATGACTAACCTACAAAGTAACCTTGGTCTTCGTTGCTACAAAATCTGATCCATTTTTGTTTGCGAAAATGCTAAGGAATATTTCTTATAAAGTAAAAATTGCATTTCCGAAAAATTTCTCTACTCTCAGCGTCTCATCATTAAACGAAAATGAAGCTGTGGAACCTCGACAACTAATATTTCCCCCGAAGTATCGGAAACCTAGACAAGTATGGCTTGAAAGTTTGGACACTATAGATGAGAGAAAATTGGGGATACTAGAACTTCATCCGGATGTTTTTGCTGCAAATCCAAGAATTGATATTATTCATCAAAATGTAAAGTGGCAGCAATTATATAGGTTTGTCAGCTATGCACATACAAAATCCCGATTTGAAGTTAGGGGTGGTGGAAGAAAACCGTGGCCACAAAAAGGTCTTGGTAAGGCCAGACATGGTTCCATCAGATCTCCACTATTTAAGGGAGGTGGTGTCATTCATGGGCCAAAATCACCTACACCACATTTTTATATGCTACCTTTTTATTCAAGAGTGCATGGTTTAATATCAGCCTTATCTGTTAAATTAGCCCAAGATGATTTACATGTAGTAGATAGTTTAGAAATTCCCTCTGAAGAAAGTAACTATATTGAAGAATTAGTGAAGAGTAGATTATGGGGACCTTCTGTGTTATTTATAGACAGGTATGTAATATATTATCCATATCATTACTTTAACCAATTACCAAAAATTGATTTAATTAACAAAAACTATCAGGTAAGACTAAATAGCCTAGTTTATATTTCAATTTTTTTTTGTAGTATCGACATAATGCCGAGAAACATAACAGCTTCCACTGACCCTATAAAACATATTAATTTAATGCCAGTTTATGGATTAAATGTCTATTCAATGATGAAGTATGATACATTAGTTCTCACAAGATCAGCTGTAGACGTAGTTGAAGAAAAATTACTTACTCACTTGCATAGGAATGATACTAAAGGTGTTTTGGCTAAGTTTAAACTTAATCAGGTATAAATCACTAAATAAACATGTTAAGAATTATTCCTTTTTTATTTCTTTGGTTGTTTTTGGATAATAACTCAATTAATATAGGTACATAATAAAATATATTGTTTTTTATATCAGTATTAGAAACATTGAATGTCTTCCAAAGTCCGAACTATTGCCAAGAATCAGAGTGTGCTGTTACTTATGTGAATTTAGCGCCGTTTTTTTCCTAAACTCACGTTTTCTTGTGAGTTCCAAGTAGATATGGAATAGTTCTAGAGTTCTTGACTAAAAATTTGAAGAGTTCCATGAAAATAAATGAATAATTAAAAAAAAAAAAAAAGAGGCGCTAACTTCACGCCGCGCCGTTTTATTTATTAAAAATAGTTCTGAAAGCATTTTTTGGTAAGGACTAAAGAGTTCTAGAGTTCCTGACTATTTTTGCATATTGTTCTTACGATTAGCCAGACTAAAGGGAGAGAAGGCCCAAAAAAGTAGTCAGATAAGAAGAAACTAGTTTAAGCGTCTTTTCGATGATTATAGTTGTGATATGAGTTCTAAGTAGCGCCTAGTGAGCTGTAAGAAAGTACAGATAGAGAAAGCCGTTTCAACAAAATCCGCAATTGTTAAAAATAAATACAACTTTTCGCACGTGGCTCTCCAAAAATTAGTGCGATTTGTTTTCGGCAATTCTGATGTGAGTTCTAAGTGGCGCCTAAAGAGTTCTGAGAAAGAATATCCCGAGAAAGCCGTTTAAACAAAACCCCCAATTGTTATAAATAAATACAACTTTTCGCACGTGGCTCTCCAAAAATTAGTGCGATTTGTTTTCGGCAATTCTGATGCGAGTTCTAAGTGGCGCCTAAAGAGTTCTGAGAAAGAATATCCCGAGAAAGCCGTTTAAACAAAACCCCCAATTGTTATAAATAAATACAACTTTTCGCACGTGGCTCTCCAAAAATTAGTGCGATTTGTTTTCGGCAATTCTGATGCGAGTTCTAAGTGGCGCCTAAAGAGTTCTGAGAAAGAATATCCCGAGAAAGCCGTTTAAACAAAACCCCCAATTGTTATAAATAAATACAACTTTTCGCACGTGGCTCTCCAAAAATTAGTACGATTTGTTTTCGGCAATTCTGATGTGAGTTCTAAGTGGCGCCTAACAAACAAAAGTTGTACAATTGTACAGCTCTGGGAACACTGCTGGGTTGCTGTGAGGCTTAACAGGTGGATGCCGATAGTTTCATTGGTCCTGGAGATTGCGGCGTCTCCTTGGAAGCATTTATATCTGAGTTGAGATACTATAGGTGCAAGTGACAAGCGTAACCTATATTTGAAGATATTTGTGTGAGACACAAAATCATTGCAGGTTTGTTAATACATAAAAACTTATTTCTAATGAAATATGCTATTCTGTTGCATTTTTGGCTACTGATTAAAAATTGAGAACTGTTAATTCTGCCGAATTCCCATAATTTCAAAGAGGCTATTTATATTTATTTAATCAAATTAATGATATCACCAAGGTCGTCTTCGATGTTGGGGTAGATAGAGAAATCTAGTGGTCATTTTACTAAACCCATTCACTAAGTAAAATAGGTATTTAGTTATTTTTTTTATTTATGATTAAATGTCTTAATTTTGTACCTAATTTTAATTCAGTCGTACTTGGGTAAATTTTGGTAAACATCATTTATAAAATAAGATATTTTTACTTTTTCTGGTTATGTATACAGGGTGGGCCAACAAGGGCGCCTCGGTCAATAGTTGCAAAACCGTTAAACTTATGGGAAAATTTTCTTAATAAAATTGTTAACGTTTCATCTCTGCTACAACCCAAAATTATTTTCAAGTATACACGGTGTTTCAAAAAAGAGTAATATCAAGAATTATACATTTTTTAAATGGAACACCCTATATTTTAGAATATTTTCGGATTCTTCATAAAATTATAAATATTTTTTAATAAGTGCAACATAAGTTTAAACTTAATAGTTGCCGAGATATCGACTTTTGAAAAATGACATTTTTGAACTTTGACAGATTCTAGCTTTCTAACGGTACGTCTTAGAGCAAAACGGCTTACATGCCCCTATCTTACTTTTTTAATATCTTCACAAATGTGTCAACTTCCGGTTAAACCGGATATAACCCAAATGCCGGAAATATAGTACTTCCGGTTTAACCGAAAGTTGACACTCTTGGAAAGATAATAAAAAAGTAAAATAGGGACATGTAAGCCGTTTTGCGCTAAGATGTGCCGTTAGAAAGCTAGAAGCTGTCAAAGTTCAAAAATGTCATTTTTCAAAAGTCGATATCTCGGAAACTATTATGTTTAAACTTATGATGCACTTATTAAAAAATACTTATAATTTTATACAGAATCCAAAAATATTCTAAATTATAGGGTGTTCCATTTAAAAAATATAGAATTTTTGGTATTACTCTTTTTTGAGACACCCTGTATACTTGAAAATAATTTTGGGTTATAGCAGAGATAAAACGTTAACAGTTTTATAAAGAAAATTTGTCCATAAGTTTAACGGTTTAGCAACGACTGACCGAGGCGCCCTTGTTGGCCCATATTTTGTGCCGAAACGTAAGTAAATAGGGTTGAGCGATACATCATTGTATTTGGGGTAAAATGTGATTTAAAAAATTAAATTAAAAAACCCAGGTCCGTATTTAAAAAAATTAAGTTGTTCATGATAACTTAATTATAACAAGTGGCATAAAAAAGGTGATAACGCCACTTTGTAGAGAAAAAAAACTACGAAGTTTTTATTTCAAGAACGATTCTCTAAAACTGAAACCTCTTGAGTTATTAAAGGAATTAATTTTTGACGTTTCCAACAAATCACCCTGTATCTCAGAAACCAAAAATAATTAGGCAACGCAGTTAGCAGATTTTAAAAGAGTTTTGAAAACGACACATTTTCTCTAATTTAATCAACTTTGTAGGAGTTACCGTTTAAAAGAATGTTGCCACCCTGTACTTTAAGTAGCAACACATATTTTGTAGTTAGGTAACTATCTAAAAAAAATAAAAATCGGCAGTTATACCTTGGCCCGGCACTTTTATTTCTAATAAATATATTTTTAGTTTTTCACCCTGTATCGAATAAACTGTGTGTAATAAGTATTAATAATGTTTTAGTATTGTGTCATGTGTAACGAAGTTACAAGTTTTTCAGTCATTTTTGCATATTTAAATAGAGCTCCGAACCAATTAAACGAGTTTTGTTTTAACTCCGCTTTTCTACAACAGAAAATTTTGATTTTTGGGACAACCGGTATAATTATAATTTTAAAACAATATGCAACCACCAATTTAATTAAATTAATCCTTTAAAGCAATTAAGCAACCGCCTTATTCAATTTTAATCATTCCGTTAAAACTTAATCAAATACCGCCCAGTATATTCAGCTCGATGATAGAATCGCGCTCCAGCGGCCGGAGAAATACGGCGCAGCCTGGAGGGAGTACCGGGGCCCAGCGAGTCCAGCTGAAAAGCAGTACGGATGCAAAATTGACTTCTGCTCCGAATATCGAAGCCATCGCCTGTAAATTTTGTGCACCGAAGAAATTGTTTAGTTAGAAAGGTAACAAGTTTTTATTCATGTTTTTTTTATTTTGAGTGTTTACTTTATCCGAATTCTTTACTGATAAGAGACCGTTCTACACCGTATCTTTGCATTAAAAGTTATTTCAGTTTTAATAAAAATTAAAATTTAAATCCCTATCCTAAAATATTAAGTTGAAAAGTGCTTAAAATAATTTAAGATCTGGGAGGTATATAATTTAGTAATATTTATAAATTCAGGGCATTATTTTCGATATTTCTTTTTACCAACCGCCGCCGATAACATATCATTCGTTGCAAATGGCGCCCGAGCAGATTTTTTTTTAGAGCCTGAGCAGGTTTTTTTTTGTTCAAAGGAGAGACAGATATTACCGTAAATATTTTTTTTTAAATTTCATAAACCGTACTTTTCGATTTTTCTGTAATAATAAATTAAAATATAGTAGCCAGTGGGTCTGATAGAACAGCAACCAGTCTTTTTCGAGTCAAAAGTTATTAACTTTTGTGGGAATTTTTTTTTAAATTTTAATTCTCAATTAATTTTTTTTTAAAGAAGGAATAGTGTTATAGTAGTTAGCAACATTTTCGATAACAGTCACCGAGTGAAAGCAGATCAATATTTAATAATAATGACATCCCCAAATAATAACGTTACCGAAACCCAAACACCCCAAACCGAAACCGCACCGTCCCAACTGATTCCCCCTGCACCGCCCCTACCGTCCGGTTTGTCGGAGAACTGGAACAATCCACGCACCGGTTGGATTTATTTGTTAAGGAAAAGCGAATTAGTATCGCAGTTACAGGAGTTTAACTTGGATACGACAGGTTCAGTAGACGCAATGCGAAGACGACTAATTAATGTCGTTCGCGAAGGGCGAACCTCACCGCAACCGATAACCGTTGGAGATACAGTTATCGACAATCAAGAACAGCGGTTGGCAACACCAACACCAACGTTGTCGCTAACGACTATAACGACAACTACAGTTACAACGACAATGTTGGAGATACCGCAGCATAGCCGTGTTGGGTTTAGCACGCCAAATTATTTACAGGCAACGATAAGACAGTCACCTACTTTTAATATGCCGATATCCAGCACCGCCTATCAACCGCCACCGACCGCCTATAATCCGCCACCGACCGCCTATAATCCGCCACCGACCGCCTATCAACTGCCACCGACCGCATATAATCCGCCACCGACCGCCCATAATCCGCCACCGACCGCATATACACCGCCACCGACCGCATATACACCGCCACCGACCGCCCATAATCCGCCACCGACCGCATATAATCCGCCACCGACCGCATATAATCCGCCACCGACCGCCCATAATCCGCCACCGACCGCCTATAATCCGCCACCGACCGCCTATCAACTGCCACCGACCGCCAATACACCGCCACAGACCGCATATAATCCACCACCGACCGCCTATAATCCGCCACCGACCGCCTATAATTCGCCACCGACCGCCTATCAACCGCCACCGATCGCCAATCAACCACCACCGACAGGCTACCAACCGCCGCCGATAACGTATCTGCCGCCATCATCCCCTTTGCAGATATATAAGTGGAGTCTTCACTTTGATGGACAGAACGACCCTGCAGCATTCTTGGAAAGACTGGAAGAAATATGCATATCACAGAATGTTAGTGCCGACCAAGTACTACCGCATTTGCCAGACATTCTTAGAGGTCAAGCTGCCCTGTGGTACAGAAATAATCGACACACTTTTAGAGTGTGGAACGACTTCAGGGAAGCATTCCAAATATTTTATTTTCCCATAAATTATGAGGTAGACCTGGAGGCAGAAATTAGCCGGCGTATCCAAAAATTGAACGAACCAGTTGCCAGATACGTTACCGACCTGCAAACATTAATTCGCCGCCATGGGAAAATATCCCAGGAACAAGAATTACAGTGGCTATACCGAAACCTGTCGCCAGAATACCGACAGTACGTCCGACGAAGCGACTTCCACGATATTAGCTCATTTTCCAAGGCTGTACGTGAGCACGAGCTTCTTAGCAAGGAAATTGAAGATTCTCGTCCACAACAGAACCGTTCCACCGTACATCAATATCGGACCTTTGCAAATACACAAACACTGAACCGACCGACATATCAACCCCGACCGACGCTTACGCCGCCGCCCGCACCACCGTATATACTCCCTGCTAATCCGATAAACAACTCAAGACCGATTCCGAATACCGCCGCCTTGACACCGAACACTCCATCACCGGTCCGTCAACAAACCGCCTCGGCACCGACACAAGCAAGGCCAATAATAGACAATGTTCCAAGTGGCTCTGGATTGATATGCTGGAGATGTGGTCGCGCTGGACATACAAGAGGATTCTGTCGATTTCCCGCAAAGTTGTTCTGTTCCCGATGCGGACAGGAAGGAATTATGTCCAGAAACTGCCCATGCCGAAACCAGGGAAACTAGAAAGGCGCTGCACTGCCGCGAGGCCAGCCCAGAACCACGCCGAAGCCCCGCATGATCAAGTAATGTCAATAAATAGCGACATTAGACCATTCGTTTCCGTAACCCTGGAAAACCGGGAATTTTCTGCCCTTATCGACACTGGCGCAGCTAATGCATACATAGGAGATTTAGCAGCTGAACATTGCAGAGATTCCAAATGTCCGACTTGTGGCTGCCCCAACGCCATAAATAGGAAACCGAACCGACCCGAATTTAGGAAGCACTGTCGATACCGTTAATTTAAATCAACATTTTTTTTCTCGCTAAAGGATCAAGTTTTTTTATTTTGGGATAAATGGTTAAATTTTTGAAAGGAAACTATAAGAAAAAAAAATAAATAGATGAACTAAATTTATTTTTTTTTACCGAAAGAAGAGGGGGTGTGTAACGAAGTTACAAGTTTTTCAGTCATTTTTGCATATTTAAATAGAGCTCCGAACCAATTAAACGAGTTTTGTTTTAACTCCGCTTTTCTACAACAGAAAATTTTGATTTTTGGGACAACCGGTATAATTATAATTTTAAAACAATATGCAACCACCAATTTAATTAAATTAATCCTTTAAAGCAATTAAGCAACCGCCTTATTCAATTTTAATCATTCCGTTAAAACTTAATCAAATACCGCCCAGTATATTCAGCTCGATGATAGAATCGCGCTCCAGCGGCCGGAGAAATACGGCGCAGCCTGGAGGGAGTACCGGGGCCCAGCGAGTCCAGCTGAAAAGCAGTACGGATGCAAAATTGACTTCTGCTCCGAATATCGAAGCCATCGCCTGTAAATTTTGTGCACCGAAAAAATTGTTTAGTTAGAAAGGTAACAAGTTTTTATTCATGTTTTTTTTATTTTGAGTGTTTACTTTATCCGAATTCTTTACTGATAAGAGACCGTTCTACACCGTATCTTTGCATTAAAAGTTATTTCAGTTTTAATAAAAATTAAAATTTAAATCCATATCCTAAAATATTAAGTTGAAAAGTGCTTAAAATAATTTAAGATCTGGGAGGTATATAATTTAGTAATATTTATAAATTCAGGGCATTATTTTTGATCTTTCTTTTTACTAACCGACGCCGACGTTTAATCAGGATCCGAACGTTGATTCACATGTGAGCAATTATTCGCTGGCGGAAGTCCGGTAGATAATCGCCTGGTACGTGGCATTTTTGAGGTGGCTAATCGCCCATTGGTGTCAAGTGAATCAGCGTTTTGCCTGGTTAAATAACGCCGTTACCTGTGTCACCTTAACTCTCAATTTCATTTTAAAATTTGTCGTAAAGTCCAACATATCCTGATTTTCACCGCTGAACCACGTGTGAGCTATTACTTGCTGGCGGCCCAAGTCGGTGGGTAATCGCCTGTTACGTGGCACTTTTGCGGTGGCTAATCGCCCATTGGTGCCAAGTGGTTCAGGAGTGTACTTTTGTGAAAAGCCGATTTATTTTAAGTCCGTTCCACGAGATCCTTAAACTTGAGTTTATAACTTAACGTCACACCGGAGTTGAACGTCTCTTATCGTAATTACTGCATCATCATTTATTGTGCACTACTTATCATTACCATCCCGCAATCTTACCTGGCTAACGAAACAGTTTTATTTCTTTAATCATTCCCGCTTACGATTAACGCTTACCGCCGTTACCGCTTAACATTAATCTTTTCATCCTGCTTTACTAACTACCACCGCTTACCGTTCACCGCTCACCGTTCACCGCTCACCGTTCACCGTTCGCCGTTCACCGTTCACCGTTCGCCGTTCACCGTTTTCACCCGATTTAACACCGCCCGCTTGATTAACTTACCGGTACACGTATACCTATGCAATTTAGACTAGGATTCACCTATTTTCCGTCATCTTAAAAACATTTGTTGGCTTCTAGAAATTGATTTTTTTGTTGGTACATTGTATATTTATATTGAAATAAATCTAGTTTACAAAAATAGTTGTTTCTGTTCTATCACCCATCCCTGGCTATAGCATACCGTCAGAACTCGCCTTTTGAACAATAACGAACTCTGGTAACATTTCTCCTCTGTTTAAAGGCTACCCGATAGGCATAGTGGATCCCTTTACCACTTGAAACAATAAAGGGTGGCGCCCGAGATTTAAACAAAAAAATAAAAGTCTTAACTAAGCGCCAAATAGCAATTTACGTTACACATGTCCGGAGGAGATGTTAATATTATTATTTTTTTTTTAGGTCGCCCTTTGTAAATAATTCAAATAATGTTTCCATAGAAAATAAAACCAATAACTCACTCCATTTGAGAAAACTGATACTCTCCATTGAGACGAATGATACTTGGTACATATTAATAATATAATATATTATGCTTCGTTTGGGCTGACTGTCCTTATTGTTCATTTGAGAAGACTCATATTGCTCATATATAGTTTGTAAGCCATAACTAGTTTGTAGTTTTACTAAATTGTTAGTGTGTTTAATGTGGACATCTTGTTGCATAGCATAGTATATAAGAAACCGCTTTAGTTCTAACCCTGTTAAAATGTATGATAAAACAGAATTTAAGCGACTTTTGGGTTGTGAGCAATATAAGGTAATAGACGATGCTGCTAATATTTTACCTCCGTCGCATTTAGTTTTTATTGCTATTTCCAAAGCTATGACTGAGGCCGGATCATTAATGTCAGCGAAACATGTTTACACTACTGTTAAGAACAATCGTAACGGTTTTTATGATTTTGTAAAAAAAACGTTTTTGGGAGATCTTGAGGATACTGGTGTTTGCGATAATGTCGATGAAAGTGACAACTTACCTTTCTGTTTACCAAAAAGCAGCGACACGCGCAATTTTAACTTAATCATTTCATATGAAAAATGGGAAAGCATAAAGCCTACCCAAATCAGACGCGGCAAACCCTTGATTTTAAAAAGAAACAACTGGACAAACATATTTGCAGACAAAATCTACGAGCAGCACAAACTTCCATGTGCTTTTGCATTCAAAAGTGCCAAAGTTAACAATGGTTCCAGTTCCAAATATTACGTCAAATTTAAGGGTAAATGTAGCGATTGTGGTGCTAATTTGGAAGGAGTTGCTATGTTTAAACCTGTTTCGAAGCAAGACATCATTTTTCATTGTAAGCTTACCCATTTTGTAGCAAGTCTAGCACACACTCGAAAAAGACAACTAAGAGGCGATAAAAGACGAGAAGTTGCGAGTGAATTGGTCGACGGGCGAAAAGCTGCTGCACTTTGGCGTAATGAACAGGCCGATGCAAATATGTCGTTTGGCGATGATATCCCGCCTACGTTACCGAATGCCGATGTCTTAAGAAAAGCAAAGCAGGAAGAAATCGATATGCGATTGGGTCTAACAAGTACTGATCCAGTAAAAAACCTAATCGTCGCCAAAGCCACAACTCACAAAGGTACGATCCATTCAATCGGAGCAGACCCCTTTTTTTGTATTTACTGGTGGCCAGAACAACTCATGCTTCATAAAGCTTGCTTCCAAGGAAATAAAAAGTTTTATGACGTTGCTGATGCTACAGGTGGAGTGGCTTTTAAAATTCCCTTGCCCTTTGAAAAGTCATACAAGATTTTTAATGACAAATCTAAATATATTTACTTGTACCAATACATGTGTGTGTGTGTAAACAATGACGAGATGCCTGAAAGTAAATCCAGAAGTTGTCCCCTTTACCAAATGTTATCTGCGAGACATGATGCATCGTTTCTAACGTTTTTCTTTTCAGAAATTGTTAGATCGCAAGCTCCCATTCCGAAAGTAATAGTAACTGATTTTGGTAAAGCGTTACTTATTGCTATAGCCCGCGCATTCGCAAATTGTAATGATTTAAAACATTACATGCACGAATGTTTCAACCACATCGTGTTGCATCAAAGAGGGTATATTCCTGCGTGTTGTTTGCGATTGGACGTTAGTCACTTTATCGCTCAAATATCTAGGTGGAAATGTCTAAAAGATCAAAAATCTCAGGTGAGACAATTCTACTTGCGTGCATTGGCACATGTTTATGAAATGAGCGATTTCACCGAGATTGAATCTGTTCTCCGCTCTATACTTGTTGTTGCTTTAAGCCAGTGTGTCGGCATTAATAGCAATGGGAAAATATTCTCATCGACTGAACATCTAAATTTTATTGATAATTTAATTAGAGGAACACAATACATTCCAGGACAAATTGAAGTACTAACAGAAGATACAGATCAGGATATTAAAGGAGAAAACTTCAAAATTGAATCTATTCTGGATTCCCATGATTCAACGACAAGCACGTGGATGGAGTGGTCCAAGCAACTCTTGTGAGGAAGCTGCACAAATTGCCAATAAATCCACAGATGGTGATATGTTAAATGTAAACCCGTTTAACATTCCTCATGCAGCAAAAATGTTGCAAGATTTAATGTATCATCTTCCCCTATGGACGGCTATAATGTATCCTATTTTGGAAATCGATATGTCGATAAGATCTTCATCCGCCGTTGAAGGTCAATTCTCCAAAACAAAAACAGTTGGCTTTGATAAACTGCCGTTAAGAGCGGATAAATTTGTTTTGAGACATCTTGATTGGTTGAGAGGCGAATTAAAATTACTAGCTCCCCTATTGTTGGACGCGGAAGATAAACAACAAATTAAAAAACAGGGTAAACGAAAAAATGACCTTATGAAAGACTCGTTGAATGAAGAAGAAAACTGGAGAGGAAAAATTATAAAAAAAAAAGTTGTTTCATTTGATTCTTCTGTTGGTGAGGATTTAATTACTGATGCAAGTAACAACTCCGAGGAATCTCAAAAATCCAGAAGAGGTGGAGCTTTTTTGTCGACGGCCATTAGCGATACAGTTACGCATACAGATACATCAGAGAATAACAATTACTCGATAAATGATGAAGAAAATGTTGGAAGTGAATTAATAAAAAAAAATGTTTTATGTGATTCTTTTGGTAAAGATTATTCTGGTGGCGATGAATTAATTACAAGTATAAGTAACCATTCTGAAGAAAAAATAAATTTGAGCACAGAAAATGTTATTAATAAATTATTAGATATATCAAATCCAACCATTACGATCAAAAATCAGTCTATATACAATAACGGCGAAAAATATCAGCCTGCACTTGCCACTGCCAATATGTCAAACAGTGATGTCTTTCATTCGACGGCTATTAGCGAAATTGTTTTATTAGAGAATCAAGACTTGTTCCCAAAAATAAAATCGCCTCCTGAAAAAAAACGAAAAAATTATCTCGCCGATTGCCCTACTTGGACCTCAAACTTACGGTCAAGTACAGATCAGCTGACTTTGGTATTACTACCAAACGGGCTTAAGTCTCCGGAGCTGAAAATGAAAAATGTTAAGTACTATGTGTTGGTAAATGCAATATTCAAGGTTCAATGTTGTCCTTACTTTATATTTAAGTTTTGTTCTCAGTCTGTGAAATGCCATTTACTCTATTATTATTCGGTTGGTATTTCTGAAGACGTATGTCAACTGTCAGTAGTAGTTCATGTAGAAAAATGCAGAATGCAAGTTGTGTAAAATCGTGGTAAAAACATTTCCAATATTTTCACTAATAAAAGACTGGATAAATCCATAAAGCTTTTTAATTCGTTGCTCTGTGTAACCTGCTATCAAAATAACAAAAGGTTATGGGCCCAGGCTGCTTCGTGTCGACGAAAAAAAGGTGAAAAGTGATTCGAGTCGTCGGTAGTTAAAAATGGCGTCAAGCGATAATTCTATTGGCGGGTTATGTGTCGAAAAACTAAAAGGCCGCGAAAATTATTGTGATTGGAAATTTCAAATGACTGCGTTATTAAAATTAGACGGACTGTGGAACTGTATAATTGGAGGTCAGCAAGGCTCAGAAACAGATACTGCGGCCAGGACTCGTCGTGAAGAGAAGGCATTATCAAAAATATTTCTGTCTCTCGACAAGTCTACCTATCCACATGTCATGCAGGCAACAACGGCACAGGAGGCTTGGAATGCCCTTGAAAAGGCTTTCGAGGATAAGGGGCTACATCGACGTTTAAGACTGTTAAGAAGTTTATGTTCTGTTAAATTAGAAAACTTCACCGACATGGAGGGTTACGTGAATCAAATTATGTCGCTCTCTCAGCAACTTTTGTCGATTGGCAAGCCCATTGATGATGAATTTTTGGGGGTTATCATGTTACAGGGTCTGACTGAGGAATATGAACCCATGGTGATGGCTCTCGAGAACTCTGGTGTAGACATAAACTCAGATTTTGTCAAAACCAAGCTGTTACAAGATAAAAAGTGGCACAAAGGTAACAGTGAGACTGCTTTAGCTATAAAAAATAAATATAAAAAGTCACCTTGGTGTTGGTTCTGCAAACAAAAGGGACATTATCAAAATCAGTGTCCCAAGAAGAATAAAAATGGCTCGGACAAGTCAAGAGATTCATCAAGCAAGACTTTCAACAAAAATAAAGGTAATGAAGGTGTTTCTCTGTATGCAGCTGCCCTGGGTGCAAGAAATAGCATTGGAAATAAGTGCTGGTATATAGACAGTGGTGCCACAGCTCATATGACAGGAGATAAAGATTTATTAACCGATTTAAATGATGAAGGTTTAGGTGAAGAAATTTATGTAGCAAACAATGAAAAATTGTGTGTTTCAGGCACAGGAACCAGCTTAGTAAAATTCAAACCTGATGAACCTCAAGGCAATATTTCCAAGATAAAATATGTTCCAGACTTGTCAGTAAACCTTTTATCGGTTAACTCCATGGTGTCCAAAGGTTATTGTGTGATTTTTGATACAAGTGGCTGTAAAATATTAAATCAAAAGGGTGTGCATGTCGAGGGAGAACCTGTAGCGACTGCACAAAATATTGATGGTCTGTATAGGCTTAATATTTTTCAAGAAAAGGCAAATGCCGTGAAGCAATCAACATCTCAAATGTTATGGCATAGGCGTTTAGGTCATTTGAATGCATTTAGTATGGATCTATTAAAAAATGGCCTAGCCACTGGCTTGGTATACCCAGAATGTCAAGATTTTGAACAATGTGAAAGCTGTATCCTAGGCAAACAAGCACGGAAACCATTTCCTTATGATAAAACAAAAGGTGTTGCAGAAAATAAATTAGATTTGATTCATTCGGATCTAGTAGGACCTATGGAGGTTACATCCTGGAGCGGTAAGAAATATATTTTTACACTCATAGATGACTGTACAAGAAAAATGTTTTGTTATTTTTTGAAATCTAAGGATGAAGTCACTGATATCTTTAAAGAATTCTGTACAATGGTTGAAAATCAGTCAGAAAGAAAAATAAAAATTTTGAGAACTGATAACGGGGGCGAATATTGCAACGAACAGTTGAAGACATTCCTTAAAGGAAAAGGCATTAAGCACGAATTAACAGTACCTTATAGCCCCGAACAAAATGGTCTTGCAGAAAGATACAATCGTACAATAGTTGAAAAGGTGCGTTGTATGTTGACAGACTCAAAAAGCCCTAAGCAAATGTGGGCAGAAGCCACAAATACTGCTGTATATATAATAAATAGATCTCCAGCAAAGAAAATAAAAGGTATGACACCTGAAGAAAAATGGTGTGGCAAGAAGATTAATCTTGGCCACCTCAAGGTATTTGGCTGTCGTGCTTTTGTGCACATACCGAAAGAAAAAAGAAAAAAGCTTGATAATAAAAGCAAAGAATATATATTTGTAGGCTATTCTGAAACAACAAATGGTTACAGACTTCATGATCCAGTGGACCACTCTTTGAAAATAGCTAGAGATGTCATATTTCTAGAAGATAAGTTTAGTGCTTCTGTATGTGACAGTCTTGGTGACGGTGTACCCAAAGTAAAACCAGAGCAAGAGCAGGTGTTATTGGGGACAAGTGACAAAAATGTTGATAGTGACCAGGAGGAGGTAGATCACAGTGACTCAAGTGACCTTGGTGACCAGCCGGAGGTAGATCACGGTGACTCAAGTGACCGGGCGGAGACAGATCACAGTGACTCTGGTGATCTTGAAGTAAGTGAAAGTGAAATTCGAGGTGATGAAAGGTACCCCAAGCGCACTACACATAAACCAAAATTTCTAAATGATTATATTTTGAATGATACATCTGATGATGATGCAAATTTTGCTATGTTGTCTGTAGTGAGTAATGATTTAGAACCTACAACCTTGTCCGAAGCATTGTCAAGCACTCAAAGTACTGAATGGAAACAAGCCATTAAAAAGGAATTACATGCTTTTGAGATAAACAATGCTTGGGAACTGGTTGACAAACCGACTAATGCAAATATAGTTAAAAATAAATGGGTATTTAAGGTTAAAAAAGATCAAAATGGCGACATAGCAACATACAGAGCTAGGTTAGTGGCAAAGGGCTTCACTCAAAAACATGGTGTAGACTATTTTGAAACTTTTTCACCTGTCATTCGCTTTTCAAATTTAAGGCTCTTATTTGCTATGACGGCTGAACTAGATCTTGAGGCAGACCACCTAGATGTGGAGACTGCATTTCTCAATGGGGACATTAATGAAACTATATATATGAGTCAGCCAGAGGGATTTGTTAAGACTGGGTATGAAAATAAAGTGTGTTTGCTTAAAAAGGCTATTTACGGCTTAAAGCAATCTTCAAGGTTGTGGTATGAAAAAGCTTACAAATTACTTTTAAATTTAGATTTTAATCAATCTAAAATAGAACCATGTATTTTCTATAAAAATTCAGCAAGTTCTATTGTTATTGTGGCTTTATATGTTGATGATTTCTTCCTTTTTTACAACAATCTTGAAGAAGCCAAAAAATTAAAATTGGAACTCAGTAAAAACTTCCGCGTTAAAGATCTTGGATCAGTTTCTCAGTGTCTTGGAATGAAAATAGAGAGAAATAGAGCCAAGAAGGAATTAAAGTTAAGTCAAGAAGCTTATATAGATAGGGTATTAGAAAAGTTCGAAATGCTAGACTGTAAAGCTGTAAGTACTCCTTTGGAACAGGGTACAGTTTTCTCTAAAGAAGGGGATTATTATGATACTCCGTATCAACAGCTTATCGGTTCTATTATGTATCTCTCAGTATGCACACGGCCAGATATAACTTTTGCTGTATCTTATCTTAGCCAATTTAATATTAATCATTCGAAGGATCATTGGCTGGGTGCTAAAAGAGTACTAAAATACCTAAAAGGTACTAAGAATGTAGGTTTAACATTTAAAAGGTCAAATAAACCATTAATAGGTTTTGTCGATTCGGACTGGGGAAACAATGTTAATGACAGAAAATCTTATTACGGATATATTTTTATGTTATCACAAGGTCCAGTGTCGTGGGAGAGCCACAAGCAAAATGTAGTAGCTTTAAGTTCCACTGAAGCCGAGTACATTGGTATATGTGAAGCAACAAAAGAGTCAATATATTTAAAGTCGCTTTGTTTTGAAATTTTTATGCAGGTTGACTCTTGTAATTTTTTGAATAAAAATATGCCTATTACTATTTTTAATGATAATATGAGTGCAATTAAGCTGTCAGAAAACCAAACATTTAGTAAACGCACTAAACATATTCATATAAAATACCATTTTATTAGAGATAAATTAAAGGATGGAGAAATAGCACTCTCACATATGCCAACTGAGCAAATGGTTGCAGATATGCTAACAAAACCATTAGGTAGTAAGAAACATAAATTTATTTGTGGTAAACTGAATATGATGTAGTTTTTCCACATTGTTGTAGCTTGATATTGAGGGAGAATGTTGGTAAATGCAATATTCAAGGTTCAATGTTGTCCTTACTTTATATTTAAGTTTTGTTCTCAGTCTGTGAAATGCCATTTACTCTATTATTATTCGGTTGGTATTTCTGAAGACGTATGTCAACTGTCAGTAGTAGTTCATGTAGAAAAATGCAGAATGCAAGTTGTGTAAAATCGTGGTAAAAACATTTCCAATATTTTCACTAATAAAAGACTGGATAAATCCATAAAGCTTTTTAATTCGTTGCTCTGTGTAACCTGCTATCAAAATAACAACACTATGTTAATAACACGTGTGCTTTTGATGCGTTGGTAACTTTATTTATGCAAGGCGCAAATATAAGCGACAGATTTAAGAACTTGCTGTCAACGTCTAATGTTCCAACAGCAAATTTGGCGTTGGAAATACTGAAATGTGGTAAAATGGAAAAAAGTCACTATAAGCAGCGATTCGATATTTTGTATTCGGTAAATTTTTTACAGAAAGGAATTAAAACACGAAAAATCATCTCGTTAAATGCCGAGTGTAACGTCGTCCATTTGTTCGAGGTATTATTCGAATTATTTCCATTTTATTCGCTCACCAGGTCGTGCCAAAAATGCAATTACCAAAGTATAAGAAAAGGAAACACCTTATACATTAATACCCATGTTCTTTTTGCTTCTGGATATGATTTTATGCAGTTGGCTTACGATGACTTAAATAAAGCCCAAACCGACAAACGTCCCTGTCAAAAGTGTAATAACCCAATGTCAATTTCAAGAAAGTTTGGGTCTTATTTAGTTATAGACGTATCAATCTCAACTTGCAAATTTTACAAGGAAGAATATCCGGTCGAGGAAAGAAAAAAATGTGTATTGGGGATGATCTCAAAATCGCTATCTTGCGATAATCAAGACTACGTTCTGGTAGGTGCCATTCACTATACCACTTTTGCCTCTAATAGTGGACATTATACTGCATTTGTATCCAGTCGAGAATACTGGTTCCAATATGATGATTTGACTACCACAACAACAAGAGTTTCGGGTACTACTGAAATAATGCCGCATCTCTTTATGTATATTAAAAAAAGCAGTAGCTAGCTAGTAAATCTAAATGATATTTAATGCGACTAGTAGTATTTCATTTGAAATAAAAGCATATTATTAAACTATGTTTGTATACAGTACTATACAGTTACTATTATTACTTCAGCATTAATCGATCTAAACCGTGGAATAATTTTTTTTTAACTACCTACACTATTGGACAATAGTAGAGCAAAAAATGCTTTTATTTCTTTGAATTTGAAAAATAAAGTATAGGATTGTGATCCCCAGCTAATTTTAATGAAATATTATCCCCACAATATTACTAATATTTCACAACATTTTGGTACACTTTAAACAAAAAGATAAATATTTATAAAAATCGACGAAACGATGTGCGATAAAAGTAAAGCAACACATTGTGTCAACAGTATTTTATTTTACATTATTACCACCAAAAAACTAAACACATTTGAGAATTACAGTAGCTAGAAGTATTTTGTTAATAGTTAATAGAATATCCATCATTATGTACCTATTACTTACCGGCAACGTCGCGGCATTGAGGCAATCAACTTTTGAACAGTATTTTCGGGGAGGTTTGCAAAATTATTTTACTGTTTACTTTTACTAAAACCTCTCTTTTTTACGAAAATATTAAAATGTTGCTTTACTTTTGACGCATTAAAATTCTGTATTTGAAAGTTTACGTCAATATCAGTTCATTGGTTATGATTGTTAGAAAAAGCTGTTGCCGCCGATAACAGCAGCCCACTTTTGTCTAATAGTGTATATTTTATTTACACTAGACTCTAGACCATTGTAATTATTAGGACCTTAATTATTTTTTTATAATTAGATGTTTAAATAACAATTGCGATTTTTATTTAAAAGCATTTCTTGACCTGTACTTTATGAAAATTCTTAAGGCGCCATCGCGCCACTCAGATCTCACATGAGAACTGTTGAAAATAAATCGCACTAATTTTTGGAGAGCCACGTGCGAAAAGTTGTATTTATTTATAACAATTGGAGGTTTTGTTTAAACGGCTTTCTCGGGATGTACTTTTTCAGAACTCTTTAGGCGCCACTCAGAACTCACATCAGAACTGCCGAAAATAAATCGCACTAATTTTTGGAGAGCCACGTGCGAAAAGTTGTATTTATTTATAACAATTGGGGGTTTTGTTTAAACGGCTTTCTCGGGATATTCTTTCTCAGAACTCTTTAGGCGCCACTTAGAACTCGCATCAGAATTGCCGAAAACAAATCGCACTAATTTTTGGAGAGCCACGTGCGAAAAGTTGTATTTATTTATAACAATTGGGGGTTTTGTTTAAACGGCTTTCTCGGGATATTCTTTCTCAGAACTCTTTAGGCGCCACTTAGAACTCACATCAGAATTGCCGAAAACAAATCGTACTAATTTTTGGAGAGCCACGTGCGAAAAGTTGTATTTATTTATAACAATTGGGGGTTTTGTTTAAACGGCTTTCTCGGGATATTCTTTCTCAGAACTCTTTAGGCGCCACTTAGAACTCGCATCAGAATTGCCGAAAACAAATCGCACTAATTTTTGGAGAGCCACGTGCGAAAAGTTGTATTTATTTATAACAATTGGGGGTTTTGTTTAAACGGCTTTCTCGGGATATTCTTTCTCAGAACTCTTTAGGCGCCACTTAGAACTCACATCAGAATTGCCGAAAACAAATCGCACTAATTTTTGGAGAGCCACGTGCGAAAAGTTGTATTTATTTATAACAATTGGGGGTTTTGTTTAAACGGCTTTCTCGGGATATTCTTTCTCAGAACTCTTTAGGCGCCACTTAGAACTCACATCAGAATTGCCGAAAACAAATCGTACTAATTTTTGGAGAGCCACGTGCGAAAAGTTGTATTTATTTATAACAATTGGGGGTTTTGTTTAAACGGCTTTCTCGGGATATTCTTTCTCAGAACTCTTTAGGCGCCACTTAGAACTCGCATCAGAATTGCCGAAAACAAATCGCACTAATTTTTGGAGAGCCACGTGCGAAAAGTTGTATTTATTTATAACAATTGGGGGTTTTGTTTAAACGGCTTTCTCGGGATATTCTTTCTCAGAACTCTTTAGGCGCCACTTAGAACTCACATCAGAATTGCCGAAAACAAATCGCACTAATTTTTGGAGAGCCACGTGCGAAAAGTTGTATTTATTTATAACAATTGGGGGTTTTGTTTAAACGGCTTTCTCGGGATATTCTTTCTCAGAACTCTTTAGGCGCCACTTAGAACTCGCATCAGAATTGCCGAAAACAAATCGCACTAATTTTTGGAGAGCCACGTGCGAAAAGTTGTATTTATTTATAACAATTGGGGTTTTGTTTAAACGGCTTTCTCGGGATATTCTTTCTCAGAACTCTTTAGGCGCCACTTAGAACTCACATCAGAATTGCCGAAAACAAATCGCACTAATTTTTGGAGAGCCACGTGCGAAAAGTTGTATTTATTTTTAACAATTGCGGATTTTGTTGAAACGGCTTTCTCTATCTGTACTTTCTTACAGCTCACTAGGCGCTACTTAGAACTCATATCACAACTATAATCATCGAAAAGACGCTTAAACTAGTTTCTTCTTATCTGACTACTTTTTTGGGCCTTCTCTCCCTTTAGTCTGGCTAATCGTAAGAACAATATGCAAAAATAGTCAGGAACTCTAGAACTCTTTAGTCCTTACCAAAAAATGCTTTCAGAACTATTTTTAATAAATAAAACGGCGCGGCGTGAAGTTAGCGCCTCTTTTTTTTTTTTTTTAATTATTCATTTATTTTCATGGAACTCTTCAAATTTTTAGTCAAGAACTCTAGAACTATTCCATATCTACTTGGAACTCACAAGAAAACGTGAGTTTAGGAAAAAAACGGCGCTAAATTCACATAAGTGTGACTGTTAACCTTTCATATCAGGGTTGGAAAAAACCCGGGTTTTTTATATAATGCCCAGCCCACTGGGCTTTTTTTGGGTTTTATAAGCGGGTTTAATTGGTTTTTTTTTAAAATTCTATCAAGATTTTAATAAATGAATAGAATCATTTATGACATTTATGTAGTAGTAGGATCCCCATTTTTTTCTTCCTATTTTTGTTAGTTTTGTGTTACGTTTATTTTTTATAACAATGTGTTTTATTAATATGTTTTATTTTTTTACAAAATATAAAAATGTAAAATGTATACAGAGTTTCAGTTTAAGAAAAAACATTCAAAAAACATAGTTTTAAAAAAACCCGGCGGGTTTTTTTAAGTGGGTTTTACCCAAAAAAAACCACTGGGTTTTTTTGGGTTACCCACTGGGCAGCCAACCCTGTTTTATATGCAACTCGCAACTCTCATTCTAGTCTCTTTTTTAATTAAATCCAATATGTACTAGTTACTCCTCATATACAGGGTGCTCCAACGAAAACTTAACACCTTGTTTTTCCTGCTTTAAAATGAAAATGTGGAAAATCGCTCGGACCCGTCGATTTCTGATTCGAGGGGGAATAACTTTTCCGCTTTTTTCATCTCCTTAACTTCAACCCCCTAACGGGGGTGAGCACAACCCCCTGATTTTGAATAGGGATGAGGGGTGTTGCGATACCTCATTTTGAAGATTTTATCGAGTACTATATCTGACCCTAAAATTTCGCTTTAAAATTTTCACCTTTAACGAAATGACAGCTAAAATAGTGGAAGACTACTTACGTTTGTGATTAGTTTATTAAATGCTGAGAATGGCCACCATTCACTTCCATGCAGTAAAATAAATTTTGCTCAAAACGTTCACGTACATTACTCAACATTTCTGGTGTAATTTGACGGCATTCATTAATTATCCGAATTCGCAAATCATCCAGTGACTGAGGCTGGGTAGCGTAAATCTTAGATTTCAGGTGACCCCAGAGAAAAAAGTTCAGTGGAGCCAGATCAGGTGATCTGGGTGGCCACTCAATATGTCCCCTTCTTCGAATCCAGGGCTGAGGAAGATTTTCATCTAAGAACTGACGCACAGGTTGAGCGAAATGAGGTGGTGCGCCATCTTGTTGAAAAATGATCGTTACATGCTCTTCATTCTTCAATACTTGAACGAAGGCTGGATAAATAGCGTTCTCTAATAGTTCTAAATAAATTTGGCCAGTGAGATTACCGGGTATAAAAAAAGGGCCGATTATGTGATTTCTATAAATACCCGCCCAAAAATTTAACTTTTGGGGATGCTGAGTATGCACTTCACGAAATAATCTTGGATTATCATCTGACCAATACCGACAGTTATGCCTGTTTACAATGACATTAAGGTAAAATGAACACTCATCCGAGAAACAGATATTGAACATGTAGTTAGGATTATTGTTAATAATTCCACCGACCACTTCACAGAACTGGAGTCGGCGATCGAAATTATATCCTCATTTAGTTCCTGAACCAGTTGTATCTTAAAAGGATGGAACTTATGTTGTTTAAGGATTCTCATGATTGTTGTGCATGAAACACCAGATACATCGGACAATTTCCTAGTACTAAGGGTCGGATCCATTGCTACTTGACCTAAGACAGCCACTTCCCTCGCTTCGTCTCTTTCATACACCCTCTTTTTGTTTCCGACTGAACCAGTAGCGTCAAATTTGGCAACCAGTTGCACAACGTAAGCAGCGGATACATTTTTTTCAGGATGTTCATTAAATAAAGCCGCTCTAACTCGCGCAGAGTCGTTATTTCTAAAAAATAATTTTATCATTTCCACCCTTTCTTCTACGGAATACACCATTTTAATTCTACTACAAAGTTACAATCGCTTTGACACAGTTTTAACGTTCTTAAAAATTCACGATAGACTAAGGTAAATCAAAAACATGGTCCGTCTACTTTTTTGGACAAAAAAATTAACAAATAAATAAATAATTCAAATGCGTCTGATAAGAGTAATATCCTCGAGGTAAATTCCACATTCTCTACTCATACACCAGCGTTATTTACTACATGGAAGTGAATGGTGGCCATTTTCAGCATTTAATAAACTAATCACAAAAGTAAGTATAGTCTTCCACTATTTTAGCTGTCATTTCGTTAAAGATGAAAATTTTGAAGCGAAATATTAGGGTCAGATAGTACTTGATAATATCTTCAAAATGAGGTATCGCAACACCCCTCATCCCTATTCAAAATCAGGGGGTTGTGCTCACTCCCGTTAGGGGGTTGAAGTTACGGAGATGAAAAAAGCGGAAAAGTTAGTCACCCTCGAATCAGAAATCGACGGGTCCGAGCGATTTTCCACATTTTCATTTTAAAGCAGGAAAATCGAAGTGTTAAGTTTTCGTTGGACCACCCTGTATATAGTAGCATCCATTCATTCAATCACGACATTTCAGTCATAATTCTTGTAATGAATTTACATACATTTTTTCTGCCAGTCTTTTGACCATGGAACCGTTTTTAACACTGCCTTAAAATAGAGTACAACTGCCAGTGCAAATCAAATGTCATTGGAAAATACATTAGCACATAGCACTGCTCACTTTCAACGATATTTAAAAATATTCTCACTGCTACTAGCGACTTCCCTAGACCGCCACCAAAACTAAAATTCGTTGACAAAATCTGTGTGTATAAAACGTGTTTGGATATACAAACAAAATGGGAAGTCGACCGTCTTGCATGATTGCGTGTAGCACGCTTTACAGAAAAAAGATATGAAAGCAGATCCTATAGGCAGATCAGCAGTATTCAAAACTTCAAAATGTTATTGGAAATATCACTTGCAACACTCTGCTACTTGTTAGAAATTCTAGCATTGGATTACTGTGTCTTTATAAGTAATACCATTTTTTTTTCTGTACTAACCACATTTTATCATAAATTTTTTGCTATAATTATCCCAGGCCGTGAATTCCTAACATTTCTTGGGAGTTAAATAATTAAAATAAAACAACGTTTATAGGGTATCTAGACTGTACACATTATTTATTTAGATATGAACAAAAAGTAGATAAATGTGTATATACAAAAATAAATGAATGGAGACTTAAAGTAACAATAAATACATTTTTTTTTTCTAATATGGGATTTTACAACGAAGAACACAAACGTTTTCTTTTAGTCTTTTCTTTCTTCCAAATTCTTAAAACTTTTAAAGGCCTCAATATTAGTTAAGTGATTACCTAATTTACAGACAGAAGGCGACTGCATAAGCTGTAAGTTCCTGCAGCACTGGCACTGCCAAAATGCATCATATACAAATTATTTGCTAACTGCTTTATTACGTTAGTTTTAAATTATTTAAGGCACCTTAAACATCTATGCTTAAATTGAAATTACAATAGCTAGGTAACTAGGCACAGGTACAAATAAAGTTACATGAATATCTTTAAATATAGTTCTTGATATCTGTTAAGACCTATTATTTTAGTTTTTAAAACTGCAACAAACTACTATAGCGAAAAATTTAAAATACTGTAAGTTTTTGAGCAGTACCTAACTCGCCAGCTAAAAAAAAATATAAACCAGAGCTAAAAGATAAACAATACACTAATACTGTGGCTTTTAAACCTGCCAGCGCATTGGAACTTCATCACATTACTTCCAACTAAGTATATCTCGTGAGTAAATTCACGAAAGAAAGCTTATATCCCATCTACAGATAAAGAAAGTCTTAATCTTCTGCGTGTTTGCAACTATTTACATTTATAAGAGACTTCCATCATCTGTAGCGAAATGTTTAAAATAAAAAATAAGTTAGTGTAAAATTTACATAGTGTATAGGTATACATTTTTTTGAAAGGTCTTTAATACAAGTCTTTAACTACAAAGTTATAACGTATATAATGCCATATTTTGATAACAATTAAGTGTCAGTTTCACAAGTGCCATTACACATTGTACTGCGTCTTTATTTCGGGTTTAGTCCGGCAGGTGGCATTGTGATACTGAAGATAAAAATACAAGAGCTTCTCTTGTAGTTGTGCCATTACACTGAGAAGTCAAAAATATAGACAAACTTAAAATATCTGTTTAAACAGTCAAGTGTTGCATTAAACGTAAGAGTTTTTTTGTACTATATTTTCGTGTTAATCAGCTATTAATGTTGAGTCTTTTTTCCCAGCTTCTGTAATATATCCCTTACCAAGGGTTCAACTCCTAAAGAAGCACTTGTATTTATTTGAATGTTTTATTGTCATATATATTCTTGACGAGGTTACCGTTTGTATTTACAATATCTTTTAGATTACCTAGTCCGCTTTTAATTTTTATATGACGTCAAATCATGGCAGTTCATTGTTTGTAACAATGACAAGCCATGACCTTAGTTTATATCAAAATTAAATGGGGTTCATAAAAATTCCGCTGTGCTCCTAGACATAATGATATTACGTAAATCACAGTTAACCGTCCTTTTTTGGCTTATTTTTTCCCATCTCTATATTTACTGCCTGCCCCATTGGCTAACTTGCACCTTTTACTTTCTTGCATTTACCAAGTCCTGATATCTTAGACCTAGGCGCTGGCGTTTACGAAGTTTGGCGTAAATCTCAACCTACTGTCATATAGCATCTGAAACAATAAAAGTTTAGTTTAGTTATCAATGCTCTTGGGATACTATGGATGACAATCAATCAATCATAATCAACCCCCCTATATGAAAAGATTTTCTGCTTTCTCATTAAATCAATTTCTTAAGAAACCACTAAATATATTTTAGACGCCCGCTTTTTGGTACACACTATACCTTACTGATAATAATTATTTGTAACATATTAAACATATTAGGCTTTTATATCAGAAGTCATCTGTGTGGCTATCACTCGTCAATAATTGCCTGTTAATTAAATTATTTACAATAACAATAATTAATGATGTCATGAAAGTGAAAAGAGATTATTTTACTTTCATTTTTAAATGAAATGTTTCTTACATAACCATTTTTATTCTGTTGTTAATAAAACTTTTTGGTAATTTGTAGACACATAATTGAAACTATGTATGTACTTAATAAATTATTACTAACCCCAACCAGGGCGAGCATACCCCATTTAAAACACTATCGGAATAGACGGCATATTATTTAATAAACATTTACCTCATCTTCATCTTCGCTACTGTCATCCTCCTCACTTGAATAAGGCGAGTCCAGGCCTTGCAATTTTAAGGCTTGTCTAATAGTTTCAGGAACGATAAGGCACAGTTGCAAGGCGTTTCTTCCTCCGTACGTTGTGAGGTCAGCATTAAGACTTTTGCACTCCTTTAATAAAAATGTAACTGTATTTTCGTCGCGTTTTTGTACAGCAAAGTGGAGGGGGGTGTACCCTTCGAGACCTTCACGGGCATTGATATCACCACCAAAGGTAACTAGATGTTTTAGTATTTCAAGGTGTCCATACATAGCTGCTGTGTGTAAACATGTTTGACCTGGAATTAAAAGTTTAATTTAGTGAAATAATTCAAGTGATTGCCCTATCTAGTACACAAACGAAAATAACATATTTTCTGTGCATGTCAATGACTATATAGTTACAAATGTGAGAAGCTTATACTAGAATAAGGTCTAAAAGTGAGTCTGGTTTTAGAAATTATATTTTAATTATTTATAAATCAAACTGAGTTGCTAACTTGTTCAATTGGTTGTTAAAGTCTTTAGAATATTGGGGTAAAAACCTGCATTCCTTTACAACCAAATTTTATGTAGATGGCATTTTCTCTTTTGGAAAATTGAAGGTAAATTAGTTTGTAATTAAAATAACTAGATTATTACCTGATACTTAGTTAATTCATATTTTAAGTAGTTATATGTTTTATGATAATTTCTATGGAGTTTCCCGATCATTATCCAATGTTTGGGTAGGGATTCCCATGATTAATTATGTCTTGTCTGTCAAGGTAACTACTGGTAGTATTAGGTACTCTGCTATTCATTAACTACAAAAAAGTATCTTCTATACATACGAGGATGTTATTGTTCGCATTTTGATGAGGCTTAAAGCAAGTAAATCCATGTTTTATTTTCATTCATCATTCAACGCTCATGATGCTATGTTCCGCTATGTTATCTGTCAAATATATTGGATATAAACCTCAATTTGTATAATATGTTGGCTTCTAAGTATGCATTTGTCAGCTGTGTCTATAAACTCATAAGAATTTACTCAACACAAATACCACAAGGAAGACAGTCTGAAAATACTTTTAAAATTAGTCCCGATGTTCAGAATCTCGTGATTCCGTGGGTGTTTGCACTCATCTCTCAATCTATTTCCATCCTCATAAATTATTCCAACCCAAAAAACATTCGGTGTGTTTATATTGAAAAATTGGAAAACTCATTTACTATCTACTCGTTTTCCGACGCTTTCTACATACGTACGTTTGTGCGTGTATGGGTTTTTGGCTTTTGCCAGAATATTGGACCATCTATTATAAATTTCAGGTTTTTTTTTCAGAATGTGATTAATTATTGATAATTAATAAATAAGACATCTCACTTGTAATATTTCCCAATAACAGTAACCCAAGTTCATATTTAAGTAATAATAGTATTGTTATACATAACTAGAGGAACGTGATTTAATACTCAATGGTACGATAGCTAGAAGTGGCTAAGAAGAAAAATCCCGGGCGCTGTATTAATTACCAAATTTGTAAAAATGCGGTGAACTCCATTTTTAACTTGACAATATGATTGACGTTGGTTGAATGGGCACGATGCGATGCCGCAAAAAGTATATGAACGTGTTCTTATCAGGGTTGTTATGGTTTAAACATTTTGATTCAAAATCTGTTTTAAATTAAATTGTAGTGATATACCGGGTGTCTCTAAAAGGTGCGGAAAAAATGCTGCCACAAATTCCTGAGGCCTAAATATGACGATCTAACCCAACTTACCTGTCCAAAAGTGGATGATTTCGGAGATACAGAGTGTCAAATGTTCATTTTGGTTTTATAGTTAGTACCTTGCACACATTTAAAACGAAATAACTTTTTTCAGTTACCCTGTATTTAACTTTTAAATAAAAATTCTTATTCTCCAACGTATTTTACCTAAAAAAGGTATACGTGGTAAGAGTTGATTACGGCAGCCGTTTTTAAGATATCTGGATTTAAAAATTTACTTCGTGTATGACCAGGTCTAAATTATTGTGACAATTTTAACACAATTTGAAGCGAGGGCGTTAAATTAAAATAACTGTCACCAAAAACTAAAAAAAAACAAATATATAAATGTGTTGTTAATTTTATTCTCTAGTAAAAACAGTCAATAAGCGATTTATCAACAAAAATTTAATTTAATTTAATTTTAAAAAAATGCTTTTAACAAATGTTCAAACTTCCATTTTCGTGTGTACAAAGATTAATACGTTTTAAAAAATTAAATTGAACTCTTTGGAGCATTTCGTCATCACTTCTCACAGCGTCAATTCCAGTTTGAATACGTCTCCTTAATTCATCTTCTGTATCTACTGGCCTAGAATACACAAAGGTTTTTTAAAGTTCTCCGTAAAAAGTAATCCATCGGTGTCATATCAGGGGATCGAGCTGGCCAATTCGCGAGTGCATTATTGCCTCTACCTATCCATCTACATATTTGGATACCAAATAATTACGTTCGTTTAACGAAAAATGTGGAGGAGCACCGTCATGCAGGGCAGGGGATCTAATAAGTTTGGTAATTTGTTTCGCAGATGTTTCAAATAATTCTCGCCATTTAGTCGAGGTGGTAAAATGACAGGACCAATTATGAGTGTCTATGATTCCTGCCCACGCATTGATCTTAAACTCATGCTGTTAAAGGGTTACCTTAGTCGCAAGAGGATTTTCTTCAGCATAGACATGTCTCATTGTGCAAATTAGTTATGCCCCTCCGCGTAAAACAGGCTCCATCTGTGAATAAGATTCTTCGTGTAAAGTTCCTATCTTGATTTCTGTGTTCTTGGATAAACCGGCAGAAAGCTAGGCGTGGCTCAAAATCATAGGATAAAAGATCTTATACCCGTTGAATATGAAATGGGTGCAGTAGTTGTTCTCTGGTCACCTATTAACAGTACCTTGCATACCCCTAGCGCTAAGCCCAATCGTCTGCTGCTGAGTTTAGGATTTTTTCAATCCGATTTAGAATATCTTCCTCAACCTCTGGAGTTCTTACCGTACGTGCACGACCATAATTAATAGAAACAGGCGCAAACCTACCCGTTTCACGAAGACGTCTTTCTACTGCCGCGAAGGTTGTATGGCTTGGTAAGCGACGATTCGGAAATCTTTCACTGTAATATACTCTGCAAGATTCTAAACCATTTCCTTGGCAATATCCAAAAACCAATAACATATCGGTTATTTCTTCGTTGGTCTACCGTACGGCCATGACGAAAAGAAATTTAAAAATTGCTCGACAATCAAATGTATGCTTGAATTATTTTTTAGATTTGGTTTGACACCAGTCAGTTTTTTATGACAGTTAGTTGTTGTAATTTAACGCCTTCGCTTCAAATTCTGTTCAACTATTACAATAATTTAGACCTGGCCATACACGAAGTGAATTTTTTAAAACCAGATATCTCAAAAACGGCTGCTTAAATCAACTCTTACCACGTATACCTTTTTAGGTAAAAGACGTTGGAGAATAAGAATTTTTATTTAAAAATTAAATACAGGGTGACTCAAAAAAGTTATTTCGTCTTAAATATGTGCAAGGTACCGCAGGTGGCTCCCTCTAAATTTTACAATAAAAATGAGACAATACACCAACTATTAAAAAAATATTTATGAAAAACTAAAACCAAATTAAACTTTTGAGTTGACACTCTGTATCTCCGAAATCATCCACTTTTGGACTGAGGTAAGTTGGGTTAGATCATATTTAAGTCTCAGGAATTTGTGGTAGCATTTTTTTCGCGCCGTGTGTATTAAAACAGTTTTAAATAAAACAAGAGCACATGTTTGCCAACTGAACCTATTTATTCTGCCAAACACTTTTATGCGTTCAAATTTCAGTAAAGTTCAAAATTGCAGTAGCTAATTGTTTAATAAAAGTTTTTTTTTATACTTTCAACATTACATCAGTGTAAAAGAACCTTATCTGTATCTCGTTTATAGAATTGAAGATATATTCCATCCACCAAGTATATGACAACCGTTTATAATAAATACACGTCATAGATGTTTCGTTGTATTGTCACCATTTCGCGTGATCTGATTGAAATCATTTTAGCATGTTATAGCTAGTCGTATAGATACTTACAATAGTATGAAATCGCAATAATAAATAATTTAACATGTGTCGAGTTGTATTTAAAAGTTGGCAACGTCGTGAACTACGTTATACAGAGTTAACACATCTTGTAATGTCGGAATTTCCGAAATTCCACAACAATGGCGCAATGCTGAATGCTGCGACTTTGGGTCACCCGCCTTGCCGTTTTCGGTCAAATCGTCGAAAACAATTTCTTGATCACTAATAAAAATTTCCCGAAAAATGTTCGTAGCTGCATTTAAGCATATTGCCACATGACATCAACAGTGTGTCATTATATGCGTCAATCAATGCTTCGTGCATAACAAAAACGTTGTGTTTTGTTTAGGTACTTGCATTGGCTTTGTTTTGTTTGGTCGCGGTTAAGTATAGATACAATAATAAGCAAAGTGATTAAACGATAGTAAACACTAGAAAGTGTTCGTGACTTGAATAACTTACGAATGTCTTATAGGACGAGCATTTCCTACTTTTTATTTTAGTCAGGTGAATGAAAACTAGTAAAGACTGGGATAGGAATTCGTTTACGCTTTAATAAATTACGAATGCATTCACTACTCTTTATATACACGTATACAGGGTGTACCAAATTAAGTGCGCATCATTGCTAACTTTTTTATTGTTGGAGATACAAAGTCGGTTAAGTTAGCAAAGTAGTAGCATTTTTTCTGTTAATCAAAATGGTCAAAGCAAAAAACAATTGAACATAACGTTTCTGAATAAATGAGGAAAATGTATTTTTTTTTAATGGCACACCCTGTATATTTTGTGCCGAAACGTTTGCAAATCGTATACGAAATATAAAGTTCATATGCAATATTGGCCTAAAATTGAAAAAACATCAACACAGCCATGGAAATAAAAAATGATTTGCCTTTGGCGTTTTTATCGAGATTGCCATGAAAACAAAAACGAATTAACTAAAGTGTCCTCGTTTTGGGTAGCCATTATTGTTAACGAAGCCAAAATTTTCGTAGTTTTGCGTTAAGTTATCTGGTTTTTGCTTTTAAATATTACAAAATGGCGTTCACGCATTTAGAACATTGCGATATGTTAGAAGCGTATCTTGGTTGCAGAAAAATAGTGTGTACTAGCACTCTAAGTTTGTACCTTATAAGTACCGACCAGTGCAAACATTATTATTTGCGTCTAGAGACAGGAATATCACTTTGGCTTCCTGGCTTCCGCGCTTCCTGGCTTCCGCATGCGCAACAGCCTCGGAAGCATTCAGCTCGATACGCTGGCTTTTATTCTACGGTTACTAGATTAACTAAAGTCTGTAAGCAATTCAGTGGTACTGAGGCTATCATCTGGGTTTGATGCCATAGGTCCCGGGATCGATTCCCGTTTCGTGCACTTTTTCTTTATGACTTTTTTTTTAGTTTTTTATAACTCTTTTATTTTTTTTTAAAGTAGATCGCTCAAAAAGGGCTGGTAAATAATTGGCCGGTGAACTTGAAAAAGGCGAATTGAAACCAAAAAGGTGGATTAGATGCCGTGTTAGCGCTGTTTAACCAATATAAGTCTATAATTATTACAATTTTTTTATATCTAGCATATACCGAATTGGAATCAAAAAGGTGGATTAGATGCCGTGTTAGCGCCTGTTTTAACCAATGACACTGAAAGAAGACTCATTTTTTGCCAATGGTTACAAGATATGTGTAGGCAAAATCCTAACTTTTTAAAGAAAATTTTATGGAGCGATGAAGCGAACTTTTTAAATAGGGGTAGAACAGTTTTAAAAGCTGCAAAACGTGTATTAAAGAATGACCGCAAATGTATTGAACAAAACGGTGATGTGTTTGAACATTTAATATTTTTTTTTATTTCTTCCGCTCAAAATAAAATCCGAGTTTTAATTTCTGAAATAAATAAATAAATTAGTTTTTGTTTTCATGGCAGTCTTGATGAAAACGCCAAAGGCAAACCATTTTTTTATTTCCATGGCTGTGTTGATGTTTTTTCAATTTTAGGCCAATATTGCATATGAACTTTTTTATTCCGTACACGATTTGCAAACGTTTCGGTAAAAAATATACAGGGTGTGCCATTTAATTAACAGAAAAAATGCTACTACTTTGCTTATTTAACCGACTTTGTATCTCCAATAATCAAAGTTAGCAATGGTGCGCACTTAATTTGGTACACCCTGTATACGTGGCTCATAAAAGGGTAATTTCAGCGTTTTAAGGGTTAATAGAATAAATCTCATACGAATAATCATAAATTGTGACCCCCCCCATTCGTGTTGCAACTTTTTTTTGTCCATTTTCGGATTCAGTTTGGTTTTTTCTACTACAATAATGCTATTCAGCTTTGTTACAACAAAAAAAAAATTGTCGCCCGGTATTATTATAAAAGTTCATGAATGGCATTATGTGTTTGTTGATAAAATATTATTAAATTCGTAAAACAAATTAGTTTTGTTTATTTAATAACAGTACCCTTGGCTTAAAATAATACCGAAGTCCTAAATTAACTGATTATGAAGTAATTGAGGTAATCCAAATGGCCGCAAATATTCAGTTTACACGATTGGTTGCTTTGTTGTTTACACATTTAATGTAAAAAAACTGACGGTCAAAATAAAAAGATTTTATAATCAGCACGCCTTAATTAAAGATAAAAAAATAGCAGAAATACTAAGATCCGTCTGTAAATAGGAAATCCCATTAATTTGGTCTGTTAGTTAAATGGTTTAATCCTGTTGGGGCTTTCTTATAAATTCTACCTTAACAACGAGCTATATTGAAGTTTAAATGTTATGCCTTTAAATACAATTCTAATAATTAGGTAATGTTTCTTATAGAACTATTAAATAAAACACTTATTTAGTATATTTCCAATCCTAATTAATATTCAGTAAACTTTTCAATTCAATTATTCAATAATTATATAGGTACTATTGTTGACGAATAACTCGATACTAAGTAGTTGAACTTGTATACTTTAACTGACCTTCTCAATGATCAAACAAAATTTTTTTTTAGCTCATTTGATGCAGCTAAAAAGACTGATTAACCTGAGAAAATGTTTTGTGTAGGTGAGGGTAGATTAATTAAGGGTTACCAGAAATAGGTGCCTGTAGAGTCTATGCTTATTGTATCTGCAAAACGTTATTCTTTGAAATTTATTGCCATTTTTATTTAAAAGATCTACTTAGTTTTATTCCTTAGATAAAAACGCATCTAGTATGTCAGCATACAGTGTGTCCGCTTAAGTTCTGTATATATGTGAAACTTATTTAACATTACTTTTACGAAAAAAAGTTACTCTTTATAAAAAGTTCTGCTTACTGAAAAAATAATATTAGACTATTCAAACTTGAGATAGTATGAACAGGGTGATAAAAAAGTAAAAAAAAACAAAATTGACCTACGAGAAAAGTACCCTTAATTTTAATTTTAGAGCAAAATGGAATAAGAAAATGTTGATTGGCATTAAAAATTATATCTGCTTCTACTCTTAGTAGACTATTATTGAAAATAAACTTAAACATTATCTTGCCACCATTTCCCACCTGAATCAGTTGAATATTTAATGAGATAAATATGCCGTTGAAATTGAGTATGCAAGAAAAAATTGAAATAATTTTAATTGTTGGTAAAAATTACAAAACGTATCGGGAAACTGCCGAAATTTTTAACTACAGATATCCTGATAAAATGATTTCTTTCACAACAGTAGGAAACATAGTGACTAGATTCAAGACCTTTGGGAGTGTGAAAAATAACTACAATAAGAAACGTAGACCAAGGGTTGCAAATAATGAAACTGTGAACAAATAATGTTGTTTGTAGTAGAAGATCCTAAAAAATCATTGCGAAAAAGGTCAACAACATTACCAAATGATGTAGGGAAAACTACGATTTCCAAAACATTAAATGAAAACAAAATTCAGCCTTACAAACCCAAATTTATACATTCCTGGAAGTCAGGTGATTTTGAGCGACGCTTAGAATTTTGTTTTTTTAATACAAGGAGAGTTAGAAGATAACCCTTTCATGACAAGAGATTTACCGACGAAGCAACCTTTACCTCGAACGGAACTGTAAGTTCACAAAGTTGTCGTTGGTGGCGTGACGTTAATCCAAATTTCACTATACAGACACATGATCAGTACTCATTTAAAACAAATGCGTGGTGCGGAATTTACAAAAATAAAATAATAGGACCTTTTTTTTTCGACAAAATTGAAATGGTGAACGTTACTTGCATTTTTTAAATAATTATTTGTTTAATTTTATTCATGGACCCGATAGACTACGGATATGGTACCAACAAGATGGTGCACCATGCCACAGTACGAGGAATGTAAGACAATACTTAAATACCCTTTTTAATGCAAAAGTTATCGATAGATATTCTGACCTTTTTTGGCCCGCTAGGTCTCCGGGCTTGAGCCCCCTCGATTATTTCTTGTGGGGCTACTTAAAACAGAATGTATACCTACAAAGGCCATTTTAAAATGTTGACCATTTAGAGAGGGTAATTAGAGAGACAATTACAAATATAACTCCTGCCATGATTAGAAATGTTCTAAGGGAATTTTCTGCAAGAACGGCTAAATGTATCGAAATGAAGGAGGATATGTCGAGGCAAATGTACAGTGAGGGAAAGTTAATGAATATTTTTATTTAAATTCATATTTTAATGTTTATTATTATAACTGTATTTTTCCAAAATAAATTATCATGTTTCTATCAATTATTTAAATGCGTCATAAAATTACTACAAAACAGGGATAAGGAATCAAAGGTTACGTTTTGCATAAAAATAATTGATAAATGTTTATTAGCTTGAATTGCATAATAAATACAATTATTAATTATAAATCATGTCAAATGTCAAATTTATTTTTAATAATAGTATACTTACTAAGAGTAGAAACAGATATTTTAATTTTTTTTTGCCAATCAACATTTTCTTATTCCATTTTGCTCTAAAATTAAAATTAAGGGTACTTTTCTCGTAGGTCAATTTTGATTTTTTACTTTTTGATCATCCTGTACATACTATCTCAAATTTGAATAGTCTAACATTAATTTTTTAGTAAGCAGAACTTTTTATAACGAATAACTTTTTTCGTAAGATTAATATTAAAAAAGTTTCCCATATGTACAGAACTTAAGCGGACACACTGTATATGACGACTAATAATTTAACTCGGAATTTGGAATGTGTCACAAAATAAATCATTAGAAAAGTAGTAATAAAAATAAATAAATAATAAATCATTACAACAGCAACATTTTAAAAAATAAATTTGCCATAAACTGCGAAGAAAGGCGAATCGATGATATAATATTTTAAAAGCGAACGTGATCATTGTTACTCCTTATTTTCATTCATTGACGGGAATCCCTAATTATCGATTGTTTAACATGTGGTTTGTGTAAAAAAATATTTAAAATAATTTTCACCGTAATACTACTGTAAAGGTAATGTATGTAGATATATAATTAATAATCATGGCAACAGACCTAATTTGCAGCATTTTTAATACTACAATTAATTATGCTTGATTTTTTAGCATTATTAATTTATGTAATATTAGTCATTAAAGATCAGTGGTAGAAAAATGTTACAAAATATTACCGCCAAATTCATAAAGGAGCTTTAAATTTTAAATCGGTATAATTTATCAACCATGACAAACAAAACGGTCTCCCTGTCGATCTTATCAAAAATATTCAGAAATATTGCATTTACATTTATTTATACCAGCTTGTTTCATAATAGACTCGTGCTCCATACTCTATTTTTTATTGGTTGACAGCACAGAGAAGAGTCATTAGTCGTAAAACCGCAATAAATCATAGGCGTGACAATAACAGATACCGGGTCTTAAATTACACAGGTACCTTACTTCATAGTAGAATACTTCCAACTTACTTAGTTTACTTTTTAACGTGTTATCGAAAGCTTGTGAATCTAGTATGAAAATGGTGAATAATTAGTTATTCCCCAGTATTTTGTAAGGGTGTACTTGACGTAAAAACAAAGACTTTTTTAAATGTACATGTGACGCACTTGTAAATATGACCTGTACAGTTTTTATATTAAGAAAGTAAAGTTAATACATTTAAATATAGTATATAGCTTTTTTGTAAGCGTAAGGTGAAACACTCTTTTACACATTAAAAGTTGCTTACGTCAAAAAACTTTTTACATTGTTTTATAAATTTTCAATAAATATCCTCTCTAACCTCCTTCATAACGAAAAATAAGGAAATATACTTCAGACATTTAATATTTTGACTATTTTAGTAGTGGTAATGATTTAATTAATTGAACTACATAGAAGAGGAAATGAAAGTCTTACTTGTTATATTTCACAATTATAATTCAGTTGCCTGACACGTGTTTCGTGTTTTTATGACTCAAAACATCCCCAACAAACCAAACTAGCTGCGTTCAATAGCATGATCCACGGATTAGTCAACATCCCACTTTTAGAAACTTCATATAATAAAGAATTAGACATAATACAAACTATAGCCTTAAACAACGGCTATCCAACAACGCTCATAAACAAAATACTAAAGAAAAAAGTCAGACAAAAAACACAAAAACAACTCTACCGAGGACGTCCCCTTCCATCAACCGCGAAATACAGTTCAATCAGGTATACAGGTTACACAAGTCAAAAAATCTTTAAAAAACTCAAAAACCATAAACTTATCCCCATACAAGTCAATAAAAATAACCTAGGTACCTAAATACATAGCTAATTCAAAAATTGAAAATAAAGACAAATTAACACATAGCGGGGTCTACCAAATACAATGTGATGACTGTGATGCAATCTATACGGGTCAAACAGGTAGAAACTTTAATACTAGGCTTAAAGAACATAAAACCTCCATTTTAAGAATAGCAAACCACTGTATAATAAATCACCACTCAATATCCAACAAAATAAAACCGACATATACTCAACACAAGGGTAGAAAACTCAACCTATTAGAAACATTAGCAATCAAAAAAGCCTTAAAAAATCGATGTAATGTTGTTAATAATCAAATTGAAATACCTTCAGGTGCCAATCTAGCACTTAATAGTCTAGTAACTTAGAATAAATATACAATAACCACTGTCAATAATTATGAACGAAAAAACCCATAATAATCATATACACAATATCATTTTCTTAATTTTATTACTTAGATGTAAAAACCTCTATAATCACACCTGTAACTTAGTTATACCTTTGGCCAATACCTGAAAATTAAGGACCAAGATAACCCATAATCTGTCTGTCAATTCACTTCTTCTCCCTAATTTTACTTAGATATTAACTTTGTAACTACACATAGAATTTAGTATTGTCTTATACTCCTTCGATAATGATCCGCAACGGTCGAAAAAACACGTGTCAGGCAACTGAATTATAATTGTGAAGTATAACAAGTAAGACTTTAATTTCCTCTACGATGGAATATCCATTTCAACAAGCATGTAGCCCATCACAACATCACAAATCAATTATGAACTACATAGTTCGATAGTTCCCGTATTTCTAAAAAATAATGATTTACATAATAAAGCACATTGGCAACGTGGCAATAATCCGAAGGATATTTAAATTTAGAGCAAAGGAAATTTTTAATGTTCCTGCCTGGCCTAAAATGGCCTGCTTGATTCATCGTTCTGGATTTTAACGTCGGAGACAAAGCTATTTTCGATTTATTTGAGTCTAAATATAAACAAAAACAATTGCAATTATTCAAAATTGTATTAAAACGCTATTTTTATAAGTAGGTTTTGCCTGAAACTTGACGTAACCGTTTGTAGAAAAGATGGAGCTTATCATCCAAGATTCACGTATATAGAATACGCAAGTACAAAGTAATAAAAATAGTTATAATTCATACTTAATTTAATTGAATATTGATGTTGATCTTTCATGTTGCTGTGATTTGATAAGGCTTTAAAGATAAGATAGCGTTGCCTTATTTGCAGAGACACCGAGGCGTTGTTAATTCCTGATATTAATATTTACCGAAATACTAGATACCTACGCATATTGACAAAACAAATCCTCGTCAATTACCGGAATTTCCCACATTTTAATAATTAAATTAATGATAAACCTTAAGACAATATTAATTTATGCGACAGTCTCTTTAAAGACATCTTTACTTTTTATAAGAATTAACAATATTATGATTTTTACACCAATTTGTAAAAAAAATAGTAGGTATCTATAAATTCAAAATAAATAAAATTATATTTTATATTTTATATTTTATATTTTATATTTTATATTTTATATTTTATATTTTATATTTTATATTTTATATTTTATATTTTATATTTTATATTTTATATTTTATATTTTATATTTTATATTTTATATTTTATATTCTATATTTTATATTTTCGTTTAAGTACTTGCGTTTATTAAATTAGCACAATCACTATTTTTTCTTGAATTCTGTAAAACACGTTGAAACCAATAAAAGAATAAAACGTCCAGTATAGTTCGCCACACGGTTTTAGAGCTACAACGCCTGAAGAGGCAGGGTGGTAAAATGCATAAGTCGCTATGACTGCGACAGTATAGGCGTGCGTAATAATTTTTTAAAAAATTATTTGAGTCTTAAATTGCGTAAAATATGAAAACCAATACCTGCTGATTTATTGGCAATTACTGCCCTAGTTTGATTATAAATAACTTTACCTTTTATATATTTATTCATTTTAACGTTTTAAATATTCATATAAATTAAATATAATAATTTTAACCTCCGGCAATGCCTGTAGAATTTCTGAAGGTGTCGAGATATGCGTTCTATCCCCACTAATTCAATATCATATACGATAAAAAGAGACAGAACCATTAGTAAGGGACAGAAATCCCCGCTGATTACTTTTATAAATTTACTAAAACATATTATCCTCACCGTTTTAAGAATATAATAAATTATATTTATTAAGCGATTACAATTCGCAATATGAAGGGGAAAAATCAACGAGATATATGTTACAGGGTATACAATATACAGGGATATGCATACGTCTAATTGTTTTAAGTAATATATTTCAATTACATACAAATTAATATTTTATGGAAATTTAAAGAAATAAAGTACGGCAACATTCTAAATTTCTCCTTTCGTGGCTGACCAGCCGTGTGGCGAACTTTACTATTTGACTTTATATCATAATTATTGCTGCTGCTTATTATTAAGAATTTCACGAAGAGTTTTTTCTAAATAACTTTTAACTGGCTTACTAGACAATAATAACATTTGGTGTGTGAGTTCATCATAATATAAGGACATTCAAAAAAGTCTTAATCTCTTAATACAATTTTGATGTAAAATTATTAGAATAGCCAATATTTGAGTTTGGCGTAGCACCAACAAATTTCGGTATTTCCAGGGTTCCAATAGGGGATCCCCTATTCTTGTTATTTAAATGTATTCGGGTTATAGGTTAGATTATTATTACGGGGAGCAAGTATCATGCTATATAGCTTGGGTATTCCGCCTATTAAATTAAAAAGATAATATTGATGATAATTTAATGAATATTATATAGAAAAAAATGAAACACTGGAAATAAATTTATCAGAAGCTGAATTATTTGAAGTGAAAGAAATGTTTTTAATTGCGAAATGCAAAAACAAGGATTTGCAGAAAAGTTTGATCGCAAAAAATTCAAAATTAAATGACACAGTATTTTCCGAAATTGTACCTGTTTGTTTTTAATAAATAAACTTACAATTTGATTTATGAATGCACCTCAAAAAATCAATTACCTAACAATGACATGTGCTTTCCGCGTTTCCTACAATAAAATGAAATCTTGTATTTGGGAGTTTTGAGAATTTATCCTTACAATATGAAAAATTGGAAGAAAAGAATCGAACACGTATAAGTAAGAAAAACCTAAATCTCTGTAAGGATTACTATTTATATAAGCTATATAAACAGGTACCTGTAAAAAGTTTTGAAAAATATCCTAATAATTAAGTTGTTTCTAGAAAACCTTAAATAGACAGTTTATTAATTTTGATAACAAATCAATTGTTATTATAAACTGGCATTAAAAATAAATGTGGGTTAATACGTCTCTGCGAAAGCAAAAGCCGAGTTTATGAGGGGTTTTATTGCAGTCATTAACTTTAGAGAACCGTGTTGGTGTCAATTTTACGAAATTGTGTATGTAAGGGGTTTGAAGGATGCCAATTAATTACTGTACTTTAGCCCCCATAAAACCGTACGCTATTGAGCCAATTTTAAGCGCTGGGTAAGTAGTAAGTGCGCCTTAAGGCCATACGTGAACGCTGCTAAATTCAAAATAATTCAGTATAGTAACGGAAATATATGCTTGGATCTATTTTAAGAGGTATGCCCTGCATACCCTTATAAATATTGTTCCGTGACATTTTTGTATTAGCTATGACGTGCTCGTCTTCGTCAAATGACATAGGTACGTCTACCTACTATTTCATCCAGGATGTAATAGCTAATATGTTTTATTAATTTATTATAAATATAAAACTAATCCCTCAAAGTAGATAGTCTAGATAAAATCGTACAGACGAAATATTACTTTTTGGATTTTCCGACTAATTTTTTTATAATTATTTAACTCAAATAGAATAATTTAACAATATTTATTACCCTGCATGTAGGTATACATACATATATCTATTGCGGAAAAAGGAAGTGTGACATTTGATTTTTTTAACGTAGTCAAAACCTTGACGATGTAACTATAAAATTTTAAGGTCGGTGGGTAATTTTATATTATTCCTAAATTTACTTCCAAAATTAATATTTACCATCAAGCTTATGACACTATTAATACATGGGTCATAAACATGAAATCTCTTGCTAGTATACCGATGGCGCATTGTAAGACCATTCTTTAACCTTCCTCGCGATAAATAATCCCCTTTTATGAGTTCACGTGCAGGATTTTCCGATTGATTCACGAGATCCTAAGTTAGTACAGTTACAGTTATAGGCGTTCTTTTAACCTTTGCGATGGCAATATGAAAAAATATACGCCAACTGGATATTTACCACATGTATTGAGTCACATGGACTTTCCATTTATTGTTGTTTCGAAATCGAACCAAAAAAACAGACTTAACAAACTCCAGTTACTTTTCCATGAAATTATAAGCCCAAAACAGTTTGTTTCCAAAAATCTCCTGAAAAGGTAAACAACACAACAATAACAACAATAGTATTAACCGTTAAAAATGCGTTTTTAAGTTAATTCCAAGTTGTTGACTTCACTAGAATTGTTACAAAAAAGGAGATAAACAATATTACCCAATAAACAAATAACAAAATTAATCCGTATTTTGAACTGCCACTTTGGTTGCGAAAAAAGCTGATCCGCTTTAATTTCACGGACTCTCGTTTTACCTATGAACTGCGATGATAATCCATGGTCTCGGCACGTGCTGTGCTGGGTACACTTTCTCCAGTGCCGCATTCTTGCGCATATAATATCAATTAATTATTTTTTGACAATAAGACGTAATAATTATTATTTTTTAATATTTCAATTTTACAAGTTTTAAAACTGACTAAAAACTTGGCAACATCGCCTTATGTGGGAAATTTTAGGTTTTATTGGAGGCCAGTTCAGGACCTCACGACGCGTTTGGGAAAAACCAGACCGGTCTGGCAGTAAATTCCGCATATTTCAGCCTCGGCATGGCTGTTTTAAAATTATAACTCGAAGTATTTTCGGACAGGGGAGACGACTAAAAACAAAGATACCGATCTGGAAGAGGCCAAAATTAGATTGAAAATATCTGAGATAAAAATAATGGGATAAAGAATGAGACAATAATAGACTGACTTGCCAAAATAAACAGATATACAATAGAATTAGGAATGGCAAACGAGTTGTCGAATTAACTGACCTAGCTAGTAAACAAACCGTAAAAAAAATACTTAAAAAAATAATTATTTAATTTTTACAAATCACCATTAAACGAAATTTTTAATAATAACTCTATTTAAGTTTGTCGTATATTATATTTAATTCATGGCATCGAAAATTACGATGGTATAAATACATTCATTACCGGTAGGTAACTGGCTTTTTATTACCTTGACCAAGAAAAAATGTCCGTGTTAGGAGAGCAATAATCGATCGACCAGTCAATGTCTAACGTTAATACGAGAAATAGCAATTTAGGCTACCCATACCTACGCAATAATCCAGTTTGGAATGATACTTAATCGTAATCAACCACAATTAAATTTTACTTTCTTCACTTCTTTCTTGTCAAATTGATCAACTCCGCATTTCCATGACGTACATCAAAAATGTATCCTCATCATCATCAGACGCAAATGTGAACTGTGACTGTGAACAACATTGGATAAATAATTTGCAGTTCAGGCAATGGCGTGCGGTCCATGAAAGCTATGGAAGAGACCTTAACCTGACTGCCAAGCGAAGCGGTATTAAAACATGTTGCATACGAGACTAATCGTGTCGGGCCACCGCCTTCCTCATAAGGCTTGTTCTAACCCGACAAAAAACCGCACTAGGCTCGTCCCCGAACGGTCGTGCAACTAATTTGCCACGACAGCAATCGATTGCCAAGTACAAAATTTAATTGGACGGCTAGAAATGGTCGTTCGGGGACGGTAATAGGTGCCGTTTTTGGTAGTCTTGGAACAAAACTACAAATTATGTGCAACTGTGTTACTGTGCAAGTGCCATGGACCACCGCGACCATATGTTGGATGAAACCAGTTATTGGGAATAGTTTTGGATCCTAAACTCTCAGGGGAGTGGCATGTAGCGCAGCTTAGCAAGAAGCTATCTAGAATGACTTTTCTCATTCGTAGCCCATCGATAAGTGTTGTGCGCCATGTCCTTCTCATGGCTTTTCATGGATATTTCAGTTCCACTATGTCCTATGCAGTCTTAAGCTGCTCATGCATCAAGGATCTTTGGAATCCAACGCAGGTGTATAAGGGGTCTGATGGGTATCGGTTATAGGAACTGCTGCCGTCAATGCTTTGTGATCCTGGGGATTCTCACTTCTCCGTGTGTTTACATCTATCAGTGCCTTGTTTTCATCAGATCAAACATTGACAACTTTGCAACGCATGAATATCCACTCCACTCAAAACAATAAAAATGTTGTTGTGCTTTTTCACAGACTCTTGAGAGCCAGAGACGGTACTGGGTACATGTGTGTAGCATTTTTTAATGTGCTTCCTATTGCCATTAGGCAGTTGGAATTAAAGAACTTTAAAATAATAATAAAAAAATATTTAATATCTAAGGCATTCTACTCAACTAATGAATACTTGCAAAATAATTTTAGTGATATGACTGTGATATGGCCTGTTAAATTTTAGACCAATTGAATTTGTTATATTTTAATATGTTACTTACGTGAAATGCTAATCTATTTTTAGTACTATTTTTAATGGTTTATTACCTGTGATTTGTACTGTACTGTTTATTGCTGTAGGTTTAAAAATTTGTTTTCTTTGTATTCACCAATTTTACTTGACATGTAAAAGCACTTATGTGATATTACAATGAGAGACTAAACAACCTGAAATTTTCAGACGACATCGTTCTAATAACCGACAAAATCGATGAGACGAGAGAGATGCTTAAGAGACTGGACGAAGCTTCGAGAACGGCAGGTTTAAAAATTAGCCACAGTAAAACCCAATATATGACCAACCTAGTGATAAGCGAACAAATGGGTGCTAACCACATAGAGTAAGTAGACGCATATAGATATCTAGGTGATGAGATTCGTACAGGCAGAGACAGCCAAACCCGAGAAATAGCATAAAGAATCGGCTTAAGCTGGGCAGCCTTTGGTAGACTGAGTAACACTCTAAAATCAGATATTCCAACTTGTTTAAAGAGAAAGGTTTTTAACCAGTGCAGTGTATACTTCCGGTGTTAACTTACGGAGCAGAAACATTAACACTGAGAAAGAAGGTAGTAAATAGAATTCGCGTTGCACAGAGAGCCATGTAGAGGGCAATGCTAGGTATAACGCTAAGGGACAGAGTATCTAATGTTAGACTTCGCCAAAGGACCGGAGTAATAGATGCGATTGAACGCATAACAACATTAAAGGGTAACTGGGCTGGGCATGTGGCAAGAATGTCAGACGGAAGATGGACAAAGTTGATTCTGGAGTGGAGACCCCGACAAGAAGCCTTTCGGAACAGAGGTCGCCCACCAACAAGATGGACCGACGATATTAGGAGAGTGGAGCCAAGTTGGATGAGAGCAGCACAGGATATGGGACGTTGGATTAGACTACGGGAGGCCTATGTTCAGCAGTGGACGCAACCAAGCTAATTGATGATGATGAAAATCACTAAATATCTTGGATGAATGCAAATTGATTTGACAGAAGCATACTTTTTTCCCGTGTAGTGTGGAAAATCAATTAAAACTTATTTTTTTGTATTATGGCATATTGTTTTTTAACTTGTTTTTAACTACTCTAAGGCGAATTCTTGACAAAATTGAGGTGTGAATCCAAAAAATCTCTCGTCTCCGGTGGCGCTTCTTGCTACTGCGCTTCCTTGGATGAATATCTCATCGCACGACTTTGAATTCAGGATAGTTATTGATATATATTACATAACCAAAAAAATAACAGCGACTGATGAATGATTCCCTAGATGCATATAAAAGTTTGTTTATTAATCCCTCATAATTAAGTACTTTAGATTTTGATAGGGACTTCGTTTTTACCTTTTTCGAATAAACACGAACAATCAATAAAAAAATCGATAATATACTCTTATTCTATTAGAGATTAGACTATACCATATATATACATAAACATTTTTCACCGAGATAAATTGAATCTGATTGTAACTATTTTTAGTAATGATGCCACCAACAACGCTGATTTGGTAAAAAACAACTGCTGTGGTAGTATGTTAAACCGAAAAGCCTTTGGAAATTCCCACACCAAGAATAACAATATTTTAAAGGCTTCCATTTGAATACATATAATATGTGTGTATGTATAGGTATGTTTTATAAAAGATGCATAGCAATATCACTAATCATGTCATTATGGTTCGCCTGGCAAAAAGGATTTACCCATGACGTAACTGGACTATGAACTCTGACGAGGGCAAAATACTTAAAAGAGTCGAGATTGCGGTAAGTTCGAACATTTTTGAGTTATTAGTAAAGGTTATTTTTAATGGTTCACTATTTAGAAGAACAGCCTGCATACTTAATTATTTTATGTTCAATTCAGTTCTGCGAATTCGATTTAGTTTACTTAAGTAGCAGCAGTAGGTTAAAATTCAAAGAAATCTCAGCCCATAGATACATCGGTATAAGGAAATCGTCAAGTCTTGATCTCATTTTAAATTTTTAACTTTGAAGCCGGCTCTTGTTTTTAATTTATAGCATTAGGGTAACTTATCGCTATAACCTATAAGTAAATGATTGCAGGATTTTTTCAATTAGCGAAGGTATGCTTTGCTTTGGAATTCAAGTGACCTCATATTCATATTTATGTTATGGAGTAAATTTTTATATTTAATAGTGGGAAATACCAGTGATTATTGTTTTTATATAAAAAAAAGAATAAAACCGGTTTCTTTTTGCGATTTGGGTTTAGAAAGCCAAATTCAGGAATACAGGGTATACAGCAACTATGTAACACTTGCAATGGCTAGATTTTTAGTAAAAGAGAATATTAAATTCTGATCTGAATCCCAAAATTCCCAGATAGCAAAAACAAATCTGTACTTCAGTACTTAACTATCACGTATCGTAACTTATGCAGGTTTTTACTATTAAGTAATGCCTACGGCAATCTCAACTATCTTTTTACAGCAGCATTAAAAGTATATTTACCTTTAAGATACACACAATACACATCTCTACAACATAGTAATTGTTTAAAAATTTATGATGTGCAACAACGTTATTTGTTGTTTAAAGACATTAAGTAGTAAATTCATAATGTTTGGATCTGAACCGTGACTGAACACCGCAATGAAATGAACAAATATTTGTAACGGCATTTAAAATTCAAAAATTATTGTCTTTCTTGGAAATTAAATTAAAATACGTAGAATTAAATATTCACGTGAAAGAAACAGTGTGTATCCAATGGGAGTATCGAGAGTGGATGATATTAATGGATAACTGAGTATTATACAGGGTATTATGTAAGTACGTAGCCAAACTTTAAGGCGTGATTTTTTTTTTTTTGAGTAATTCTAAGACGAAAAGTGAAAAGTATATCTAAACATAGGTCTAGTAATGCTTCGCTTTCAAGATACTGGGTGTCAAAGTTAAAAAAAAAATTTTTTTTCGTGAATATCTTAATAATTCTTTAAACGATTCTGTGGAAATTTGGCAGTGTTATTTAGGGTAGTAAGGGGCTAATTTAACCCTAACTAGATTAAAATTTTTAAGTCCAGGGGCGCCCCGGAAGGCACCTTAACTAAGATATTTGACAAAAAAATGTGCGCCCCTGATTTTCTTGCAATTTTTGTATTTTTTTTGCATTAGGCAACTAAAACTACAACTTTTTTATTTTTAGCATTTTTTTCGTATCTTGCTTCGTTTTTAAGAAAATACATGAAAATCGCTTTATTGCATGTCCCTGGGACAACATAATAAAAAATTGTTTTTTAGGGTGTTGAAATATTTAAAAAAAAAAACAAGAAGACGCAAACTAATATGACGTTGAAACTTGGTGACAGTTTTTAATGAATACCAATTAATCTTTTAAGCTGAAAATTGTTTGTCTCATTTTGCCAATGGTGATGCCGGAAATTAAAAAAACAAACAAAAAAGAAAAACGCCTTATAAAACCACACTTAAACAAATGGTACGCTATTTTTTTTAGTAAGAAAACATTTAACAATAAGTTACACGAAACTTACAATAGTTGCTAAAAATATCCTCCTTCAACTTAAATGCAAGCATTACCTCGTATTTCGGGCGTATGTCTTATCTGATCACATGAAACTCGTATCCGTTGAATTAATTCTTCTTTAGTGTTGACTGGAGTTTTATAAACGAGGCACTTTAAATGCCCCCGAAGGAAAAAAATCTACGGGATTTAAATCCGGTGACCTGGGTGGCCATGACTGTGGATCCAGTTTTCTCCATAAGTTGCATCCAAAAATTAGCGTGCTACTATGCTAAAGTGAGGTGAGGCCCCATCGTGCATAAGCCACATTGCTCCTCTCACTGGCAGTGGGACATTTTCTGATAGTTCAGGTAACACAAATTCCAAAAAATGACGATACTCTTGACCATTTAATCTCGGTGGTAAAAAATGAGGTCCAATGAGATAATCACCCACAATACCAACCCAAACATTCACGGAAAACTGTGGTAGATAATTATTTTCTATAACCGCATGGGGATTTTCTTCAGCCCAGATGATTGTTATGAAAGTTCATAATTGAATTTCAGGAAAAACACGCTTTATCGGTAAACATAATATGGGATAGAAATGTCGGAGATGCTACCTGTTGTTGCAAAAGCCAGGTCCAATAAACAACTTGCTGGGGAAAATCCGCAGGTAATAATGCTTGACCACGCTGTATGTGGTAAGGATACGGTTGAAACTCCCTTGAAATCTGCCATACAGTAAAATGAGAAATATTTAATTGTTGTGCAATTTTGCGTGTACTAGTATCGGGATCGAGGCTACGCTGAACTTCCTGTAAAACTGCTTCCTCCATCTCCACTGTTCTTACTGTTGCAGGTCTCCCAATAAGAGCAGCCGACCTTTGAAAGGTGCCTGATTCGCACAGCCTTTCATGTATTCTTACAAATGTTTGTCTATTTGGTACAATGCGATGAGGATCTCTCTTGATAAATGCGTCTAGCCGCTCTGGAATTGCCTTAGACAATAGACAAAATGCATATGAACCATTTTGTAATATCAGTAACGAATCTTGGAACTTAAACTCTTAAAAACACTTCAAATAATTACGATCAAATAATTACGTATGCACTGTTTAAAGCTCTGTCAGTCATGCCAAAGGATTAAATCATGATTTAAATCGTGATTTAAATCACTTGATTTAAATCAGCCCAACCCTGTGCCAAAGTCAAATTTGTTTGAACAATTGTTTTTTCTTCCATGGCACTCTTACGTTTTTGTTACTTTCAAAACACTGCAGTAATAAATAACGTTATTTGTTTTATCGAAAACAGTTAACCTGAGCGAAAAAATTCAAAAGATGAATTTTGTTTAATTTTAATTGCTTATTCATAAATACAAATTACTTTATTCCTTATGTCCATAGACAATAATAAAAACAGTTTTTAATTATTTATAAAACACAAAATTGTTTTTATTGATTGCGATAAAATGATTTATTCATTCTCAAAAACGAAGCAAGAAAAAAAATGCTAAAAATAAACAAGTTGTAGTTTTAGTTGCCTAATGCGAAAAAAATACAAAAATTGCAGAAAAAACAAAGGCGCACATTATTTTTGTCAAGGATCTTAGTTAAGGTGCCTTCTGGGGCGCCACTGGACTTAAAAATTTAAATCTATGTAGGGCTAAATTAGCCCCTAACAAAATCGGCTAAAGGATTATTAAGATATTAACGAAAAAACTTTTTTTTTAAAGTTTGAGACCCTGTATCTTGAAAACAAAGCATTACCGGACCTATGTTTATATAAAGGTTTCGACTTAGAATCACTCAAAGAATCACCCCTCGAAGTTTGGCCACGTACTTAAATAACACCCTGTATATACCCATTGTTAAAATATTTCAATATCAGCCTTCTGTTCCAATAACCAACGTGCTTTAACAACCTGGTCATGTCATCACTCTGGAACGACATTCTTAAAGTCGTATTCCCCAATAAGTATAATCTCCAAAGATTCAACCTGAATCCACAAGCATCTGTAGTCACGGATGCGTATTAAGGATAGGTGACATGGGTATCATCCGAATGGAGACGCGTGACGCGGACGTAACTGAATTAATTGAAGTTTGAAAAATATGGAAAATAAAAGTCGCACCTATTCGTAAAATAAAATTTGTTGTATAAACTCACCACAAATACAAAAAAAAATTCCTTAAAATCACTTAAAACTCTTCACTCAACCAGATATTTCAGAATTCTAACCAAACATTTGCCGTGATATTTATTGACTATTGATGGTATTGTGGTAACAACGCATCCGTCATCACGGATGCATGTGGATTTAGACTTAAGATCAACCGTTTCCTTCGTACACACACCGCTGTCATAAAAATCGCTCCCAAAAGAACCTTTGCACTTTAGAAAATACATTTTTAACTTACCCAAAAAATTCCATTGGTCCAAATTCGCCTTCTCATATGGACAGGCTGGATATCCTAAGGCTAGTGCCTCACGGTGTTTCGGGTGCACTGGTTCCATTATGGCCTTGACGCAATTCAAGTCACCCAAGCGGGCTGCTATATGAAGCGGGGAATCACCCTAAAAAAAAAACGAATGTAAAACAAAAAATTACCAGTTAGGAGTAGATTTTGCTCGGATTTCTTGTTTCATTTATGCAAATCCGACCTAATCATCTTCGGCTGGTTTCGCATACATCAAATCGGGACCGGTACGAGGTAATTGGTACCGTTTACAAAGTCGCGAGGTGAATGGAACAACACCGGAATAACCCCCCACAAGGGTCGGAGGAGAAGCGTTGCTTCCGTTTTAGCACGACGGTATTATTTCAACAGTATTATAATTAAAAACGAGATTAAAAATATTGTTCTAATCTTACCTGTGAATCTCTCGGGCTCGGTCTGGCTCCAGCAATTATCAACCAGCGGGCAACCGGATATTGGGCAGTTTCGACAGCCAAATGGAGCGGCGTCTGGGCAGCATCGTTGGGTGTATCTAAAAGGCGGGGGTGAGGCGCGGCGCGGATAAGGGCTAATGCGACTTCTGCGAAGCCTTGGACGATGGCTGTGTGAAGATGCCTGAAAAAAATGTATATAAACATAAATAATTAATTATGGACTTGGTTTTTAACAGATGTAAAGTCAAATTAGTAGACCTTAGGTATTCTTAGAGCTAGAGTTTAAGTAGGTACAAGCGTTTCAATTCTGGTACAGGTCATTCGGTACCGACCAATTACAGCAAAGTTGCAATTAACTTTTATAAGGCATTTATAAGGTATGGTCAGCCCTGAAAATTTGTCAATCCGATAAGTAGTTTTGGAAATATACGAGATCAAAATCAAATAAAACGCTCGCGAGGCGGTGACGTCATTATGTCTCACATCTCGTCCGCTTTGAACTTATGCAATAGCCTTTCTGTGCATATAGGTACAAGGGAGATGCGCTAACTGTTTCTTTGTTCAGTTAATATTACTACTTTTAATAACAAGTAGGGAATGCCATTCCATATGAGATCTAGACTACACTTTCTCTGACACTATTTTATTTTTTTCTCTCCTGTCGATGTCAACTCCATTACCCAACAACGGAGAAAGGGCGATGTACATGGCCACCTGTCTTCTTAGTCGTGAACAATAGCAGCGAGCGCGACCCGACTTACTATAGGTCTTAATGACGTCACACAGCGGCGAGTCGATGTTCGTAAATTATTTTAAAGGCTCTAGAGGCGTCAGAAAATTAAAATTTTTGGCAGTTCTCACTAAAATTACAAAATCTTTCAGAAAATGTAATAAAAAAAATTCTAAACGACCTCATTTAAATCATAGAACAGAAGTTTTCCAGTATTATTTATTACATAATCGGATATATAAATGAATTTCTTTAATTTTATGTTTCTAATGGTTTTAGGTACACTTTTGTTATTTGTAACGCAAAATAAATCTTTATTATCATTGTTTTTTTTTTTTATATTTATAAATGAAGTTCTGTTTTCATTTTTAAAGTCAATTTTTTAAGTGATTGAATTTATTTTATTTTAATGTTACATTTATAAACACATACTAAAGATTTTATGGAAGTAGTCCATCTCACAGTGGAGTGATATTTTATTTATGGAATAAAACACAAAGTCTGCTCCACTAATTTAATAAAATAAATTTATATTATATGCCCATACATGTTTCGAAAGCATAAACCTTCATCCTCAGTGGGTTAATATTAAGATGTAAGTATATTATGAAGAGACCAATGACATTGTTAAATTATTAAAACTTATGTTGCAGAAAAAATTGCAATGCACATTTGGTATGACTTCACCATGATGGTCGTACCCTATTTCGCTTTTGATTTTAATTTCCCAGTTAAAGTTGGGTTTTACAATAAGTTTAAAATAAAATAAATTTAAAACTGATATTAATTAAACAAAGCCTTTTATTAGTTATAATGTATTATTAAATTAATTCACGTTACATATGTATTCTTATAAAAATTTAAAAAAATTTGGAGCAGACTTTGTGTTTTATTCCATAAATAAACATACTAAAGATGTAGTTACTTGTAAACGGCCTAACAGCAGTGAGAACAAAATATATATAAACAGAATAAATATAAATAGTAACAGAAGGGAAAACAGAAAGAAACACTTCAGACCAGTTCTAAGTAATCTAAATCACATAAGTGCCTTTAGTTGCCCAAGACTTATATAAAAATATCTATATTTATTTCTTTGGATAGCTCGTTACATTGTGCCATCATTTGACTAAGCGGGAACAAACTACCTGGGTCAGTACAAACTAAGTCCTTGTTGATGATTCTTAGACTACATTTCGGAACATTAAAACACGGGTTTTGTACTAAACATTATTGACAATACGACATACTAATATTACGGCTTGTCTATTTCTTCTTAGTAATAGTGTGGTGAATTGAAAACTGTCTAACATTGCCTTATAATAGACCATCTATGAATATGCATTACTTTTCCTAACATATAGATATCTCAGGAAGCGCTTTTGCACTTTTCCAATATGATCAATCTGGGTTGTGGATGCAGGCATCCAGATTTGCATTGCATATTCCAAGATGGGTCTTACCAACTAACAGTCTTATTGTTGTGGCAATCTTACAGTTACAAAGCCCAAATGTCTGTCTGTAAGCCCTATTTGTAATGGAATAGTTAAAAGTTAGGTTTTACGAGTAAGAGTCACAATAGAACACTTCCTTACATTTAAGGGAACTTTGTTAACCGTGAACCACTCAGAGAATCTGGTTAGATCAGACTGCAGCTGAGAAATATCTCTTGTTGATGTTATAACTTTGAACAACTTGAAATCATCTGCGAACATTCAATCAATAGTAGAAAATTTTACTGAAACTTGTGTATTTACTTTTATTTATAAATAGAATAAAGTTTACTACGTAACATTCACTAATATTTTCCCTAGAATTAACTATGGATTTTTTACCAACTCACCTGTTTGTACAAAAATTACATTATTACAAGCCTTATTGAGGGGTAAGGGCTCGGGTAAGGGTCAGTTTATCGAAATTCCATAGCTCATTCTAGGTCAAACAATTTATATTTACACAGATTAAACACGCACAAATCTATAATAATAATAATATATTATAGGTAGGGATCGACCGATACCGATATCGGTATCGGTATATCGGCCATATCGGCCTTCTTGCCGATATCGGTATCGGCCCATATCGGCCAAGAGTATATCGGTATCGGCCGATATATTTTTTAAAGAAATTAAAACATAAATTTATAAAGTAAAATAAATAAATACAGAATTTTTGAGCTCAAATTTAGTAGTCTGCACTCCAGAAAAATCAGCTCCTTCAGCTTTGCCGAGATAAATCAAAAGTGTCTTAAGTAATGATATTATTTCCGATATAGATGCACTGTTCTTACTAAAAATGTTGGTAATCTCTTCAAAGGGTTCTAATAAGTTTCATAAGTTTTTTGCTAGTTCCCACTGGTGATATGCTAGTTCCTTATCTTTTAAAGCTGAATCATCCATTATAAATATATTTAAAGCGTTTTTTTTTCTACCAAACGTTCCAACATATAAAAACTTGAGTTCCATCATGTAGGTACATCCTGAACCAAAGATTTTCTCGCCATATTAAGAGTCTTTTGAATATTCTTCAGTCAATCACAAGCCAAAGAGGAGTGACTAAAATAAGTTACTATACGTCTCGCTTTTGCCAATAAATCCATGATTGATCGTTGACTGTCTATCGAGTCTTGTATGGCTAATTGTAAAGATGTATAAAACAAGTTTGGTGTTTTAGTTTAACTTCGTCGATGCCCTTTTTTTATGTTGGCGGAATTGTCAGCCAAAACCAAAAGAACCTGATTATGAAGTAACTTTCATCTCTTCAGTAAATCATTTAACATCTGGGCAATATTTAAAGCTGTATGTGTTCCTGGAAAATGTTTGCAGGCCAGTACAAATGAACATCTTTCAGTCGTTTTAAAATCCATCCAAGGAGCAGTAGAACACATAAATGAATTGTTATTGTGTTTGCACGTCCATAAATCTGTAGTTAAAGAAACTTTAATGTTTTCTTCTAAGGAAAGTGATGATGATAATTTTTCACTAATTGCTGAAGAACATTTTTGGTAAATATCAGGAAGTATATTTTCTCTAAAATATTTATCAGAAGCATATTGTAACAAGGATCCAATTTTTTGAAACGCTGTTTAAAGCCAACGTCATTCAGAATACTGAAGGGTTGTATACCTATAGTTAATAATTCGCCGATAGAATAGTGAATGTCTTTAGATTTAGTACTATTGATGTCCCATAACTGCATGTTATCAAAGGATTTAAATATCTTTAGCTGTGTGGTTTTACTTGAGCGGGCAGTTGAACAAGACGGACATTAATTGTAGCTAATTTATATAGCAAAATATCCATAATAGAAAATATAGCCGATATATCGGTATCGGCCGATATCGGCTATGCATATATCGGTATCGGCCGATATCGGTATCGGTCACAAAAAGTCATATCGGTCGATCCCTAATTATAGGTACTTTAACAGTACCTATCTGAATAGGTATAATTAAATAACATAATTATTATTTAACCGCAGAACAGCAAGTAGGTTTTGACATTGATTGTGGTGTCTTTTCTTTATTTCTCTTTGTGGAAAATAACCTCTGAAAGAGTATCTTTTTATTGTGAGGTACTCTCTTTAGAAAAACGCTCGGAAATGTGTTTTTTTTTTATGGTAAATTCATGTATACAGAGTAGCCCAAACACAAGTTACGACCGTCAACTTCATTTTTTCAAATCAAATTTTTTATTTCATTTTGGAATTTTGCATCGAAATCTAAGTATGCGGTATGTACCATATCCTATACCTAAACTCAGAACATAGCTACACATTCCATGGTGTGTTTATTTTCTGTTTTTTTCAATTCTGGTATTTCTAAATGTTAACTTGACATCGTTCAGTTCCATAGAAACTGTATGGCAATTTTACTTCAAATAAGTGATTGACGAGCGTAGTTGCGGTTTTCACAATGGTGAAGTCAACCGAACGAGAAAAAAATTGAAATTCTATGCATGGTCGGATTTGGTGATAGAACACGTACTTAAATAGAAACAGCTCAATTATTCAATGAAATCCGTCCTGATCGTCCTCGCATATGTCAGAAGGCGGTGAGTAAAATAGAGGCTAAATTTAGAGAATTCGGTCATGCTAGAGATTTGCCTTAATCTGGTCGTCCTGCTCGAGATGAAAATGAACAACTTGACGATTTGCTTTTCTTGGAAGAAAATCCACGTACCTACGCCTCTGTCGCACATTGAGGCCAATTTACACGGAAATCTGTTGTTCAACGAATAGTTCAATAATAATAATCTATATAGTGCGGACATACCGAGATACGCCCTCACAAAACTGGCACTGTACGCGGACGACGCACTATTATATGCTCACTCCTACTACGCAGAAGCTGCCAAAAGACAGATACAAACCCACATCAACTTACTTACACCATACTTAGACAAATGGAAAATTGTGATAAATACAGACAAAACAACATGTACGATACTTACTAAAAAATTTTAAATTTAAAATAGAATTTTCGTACCGATTGAAATCAAAGACACCTACATAACATCGCAAAAACGACTGAAATACTTAGGACTGACCATAGATGAGCGTCTATCTTTTCATCCCCATATCGCTTCCACTCTTAAAAAAGACTTTGCAGCAATGCACAGCCTATATTCCATTCTATCCGTAAAGTCCCCTCTTTCCCCGTTCAATAAACGCCCCATCTATCAACAAATTCTCGAACAAATTATAAGACCCGTAATAACATATGCCGCGCCAGTGCGGCGTTCAGCCTCAAACACCCAACCACAGAGGCTTCTCAGGTTGGAAAATAAAATTCTGCGATATGTTACGTCATCCGACAGGTACGTACGCATCGCAGAACTACACCCATGGCCGCCTAACCTGAACTAACCAAATATACTAGACTATATAAGAGACATATCAACCGACTTATATAAAAATATAAACAACTCACCATTGACAACAAACCTAACTAACAATAGACATGACATAAATAATCCAATAAAACACAAACCAATATGCGCAAAACTACCCTTGTATCACCTCCTACTGCCTTAGGTATGAGTATCGACTAATAAACACGAACACAATTCAATAAAATACACAGAATTAAACTTCAAAAACATCACCACACAAACACGTCAAAGAATAAATACATTTTTTACACATCAACACCCACACCGTCGATACACATGCCGTTGGCCAGTGGGGGGGATTACTGGCGACGCCTCCGACAAAGACTCAACCACAAAACGGAAAATCTACGCCCTTATTGTAATGGCCTTCTTCCGCCGGCACTTCGTGCCGGTTGATTGGAGATTTCGCCCACTGCATTGAAGTTGTCTGCTATGGCGGACATAATGTTTGACTGAAGAAAGTAAATAGGGTTATTTGAAGATTTTTCCCCAAATGCCAAGCCGTATTCCAGTTGATTATCGTAAACGCAGGAAATATCTTTGAGCCAGGGCAATAAATACTTCCATAATACGCTGTAAGGTCACCACCGGAAAGTTGTTCACTAAGTATATTAATTGTAAATATGCGCCACTACCTAGGCCAAACCGTAGTTTAAGCGCATATGTAGATAAACTAGATTATGAAAACAAATGAATTTAAAAAGAAAGAATAGTTCAAGAGCACAAATATCACCCATACAAAGTTATTCCAGTGCGTGAGTTATTTGAAGATGATTTCGATAGATGAAATGAGTTTGTGAACGCACGCAAAATATGTGCAATACAGATAATAACTTAGTAAAAATATTATTTCTTCCGATGAAGCTACGTTCTGTTTGAATGGTAATGTGAACATTTGTTGACAGGCTAAACAATCTGCAGGAGTTGAAAGAGAGGATCCGAAGGAAGTACGTGCCATAACTCCGGAAATAATTGAAAACGTGCAAAGAGAGTTTATTAATCGCCATGGATATTGTCAAGCCGTAAATGGCGCACATTTTCAACATTTAATTTGATTTGTTATTCTGTTCTTTTTAAATAAACAGGTCTTACTTATTGATACAATGTTCTTATAAATATAAGGATAAGTGCTGCATTTTATTCTCAGTTTGTATAAAAGTAATGAATAGTACATCGTAAAAGCAATACTAAAACCGATCGTGCATAACGATTTCCTGGCGCACCGCGAAACAATACATAGGCCCTTTCTTTAGTTTAATTTTTTTTCCTTAGTAAAAAAAGCAGTGTACGAACATAGAATTTTACATTACGATATATTTGCTACAAATAAAATTTTTTTTAAAAAACTAAACTAGAGAAAGGTACAGTGATCATTTAGGTTTTCAAACATTTTTACGAAATACTTCTATTTGGAATATTAACTGAGTTTTTGAATTTAAGCGGCGCCGTATTTTTCGATATAAAACACCGTTATAATCCAAAGCATTTTTTTATTAATTTAATTTGTACAATATTAATAGCAATGCAAAAGACGTGTCGCATTGCATTAATTCCTCATTTAAATTTGTATTTCACTGGCATATTATTCAAAACAATTAACCTAAATTAGATCAAGTGCTAATAGCTTTTGCTTTTTGACAAAACGATATGTACAATAATTTATAATCAGGTTTTTTGTATGTTTGTTTTAATAATGAATACAAGTAACATCGTAATATGACTGAAGAAATGACGTAAGAACGAAGACTAGACATCTGATATAATAATTTGATTAGTATTTAGGTGCGTATTGCCAAATTAAATATAATCCACTGACCAACAACTGTTTGTAGATCGCGGTCGATCATGTTTCATTTTAGAAAGAGTGGCATTTATTTTATTTTCAGAAAAATCTATATTCTAATAGTTTGCAATTATATCAAAGGGGTCGAGATAGCTACTCTTATAATATTTGTATTAATAATTTTACTTCCTAAGTTATTAATTGAAACAATAGGAACTATTTGTTTATTTCTGAAGGTTGGAAGTCGAATCACCAAACCGGAATTATTGCTAATATACGACATTTTATATAAATAAAGGTAGGTAAGTACCTACCGAGGTACCTACCTATGAAAGTGTTTAGGTTTCCGATTTGCACATTACTACATATAGCAAATCGGTTGAATAATCACAATGTTAAGCATAACCTGCATGCATCAAAGTATCGTTCTAGTTATCTTATTGATTAATATGGTTCATGTGTAATACCTATTTGTATTATCCTGCAAAAAAGACAACCTTGTGACTCCAACTGAACGGTCAAATAAACTTTGCAATAGACAACTTAAAAAGTGGGATATTTTTACTTCAGATTACTAACCTAAACTCTTTTAAGCTTTGCAGTTTTTCTTTTTTGAATTTCCATAACTGGTTTTAAATATCCTTAGACGCCACGACAATTATGAACTTTTGGAACTCGTCATTTCAATGGGTACTTGGCTACCCGCGCTCCATTAATTTCTTATTTAATTTATGGTAATTGTCGTAAATAAAAAAAAAAACAACGCAATATTATAATGACCCAGAGCAAAAGTGAGGAATTTTTGTTTTTTAAATCGAATTTTTGGTGTTGATCGTCCCGTCTGGTCTATAATAGCTATTTATACAACAAGTTACGAAATAAGGGTCTTTTGGGCACGCGACGTGAAATTTGTCCTACGAGGCGAAGGCGAGTTGGACAACACGTCAGAGTAACTAAAAAGACATTGTCTCGTAACGAATGGTATACAATATTTTTTCTAAGGGCGTTTTATAATAAAAAACTTAATTTATTTTGCCAAACATTTTATTACCTGTGTCTCATTTACACCTTTCATGTCAAAAAAATTCGAAAGAATTTTTTTGTCAAAAACTGCGGCAAATTGAAAATGGCGCAAATGAGGCAATGGTGAACCTTGTTCCCCAAAAATCAAGGAGTTTGACATACGAAAAATTCAAAAACTGGTGTGAAGAAAAAAAGGTAAAAAACTTTAAAAACGTATCAATTATTTTTATCATTACCAATTACGTTCAGCACTCCAGACACTCCAAATGTTCCCGACTTCCAGTGGGCATTAATACCATCGGAGCAACACCAAAGAAAATTGCTGAGTTCTCGGGGCTTCCAAAGGCAAATGAATATACAGGCCATTGCTTTCGAAGATCTTCAGCAACTTTTTAAGCGGACTCTGGAGCGGATATATTAATGCTAAAGCAACATGGAGGTTGGCGGTCAAATGCCGTAGCTAAGGGGTAGACGATTCTTTAGAAAACAAAAGAAAAATTTCCGAAAAAATTATTGGTGAAAAATCTTTGGACGCTAACAACAAACGTGTTAAATCTAATGAATCAGAATCTACTAGTGGCATGGGTTTAATTGATATTGCTGTTGCAGATTTATTTTCTATATTTCTAGTTCAAATTCCTCATCTATTTTACAAAGAGAAATATCTCAACGTAGGTACTGTTTTAGGCGTTTTAGGTTACCCAAGCATTAATTTTAATAATATAAGTAACTGTACTTTTAATATTTATAATAAATCGGTATAATAAAATTATAATGTGTTTAGTTTTTAATTGTAAATAATTACTTTAATTGGGAGGTTATTTAAAAATCAAAACGACAATCAAAAACGGAGTATTATAAAACGTCAGTAGAAAAAATATCTTTTAATTGTCGCTGATTGTCCGGGGTGCATGCTTTTTAGGGTCCATCTGGGCATGTCTAAAAAGTCCCTAGTGCTAAACTAGAACTCAGACCAAAAAGTAACAAAAGCCGGGAAGAACTAGAATACTGACAATATTCCAGAAAAGAAGAAGAAATTGAGCAAATATAGGTAACATAAAGAACAAGAAAAGCAGACAGCACAAAATATATATTAAGTGAAAACGAAGACAAAAAGGGAATTTGAAAATTAATTTTGTCAAATAAAAATACATTTAAAATTGAATGGTTTTATTTTTATCAAATTTGTTAAAAAATAAAGATGTTCATTATGTACCTAAGTGAAATCGCTACTGATTATGTGGGGACTAAACTATTTTTTTTTTAAGAAACAAACTCTTACAAGCTTTATTGCCCTGATTTAGTGCACCAGTATTAACGATGTAGTTATAATATTAGTATAGAAAAAGGCATGAACGCCAATGCTTGTATTCTTTTCTGCCGAGGTATAAGATGGTGAGCCCATCTTGAAGGAGTTATCGGCGGCCAGAGCTATCTCGAGCTCTGATCTCCGCTTACTACCCCTAGGCTTGCCTGCCTCGCTCTCATGCGGTCCGTTCCATAACAGCCATACTCCGCTGTTCACATAGAGTCTGGGAAGAATGGGGATTAGAAGGTTTTGGGTGATGAATCGGGGAGGGGGTGATGAATCGGGGAGGGGGGTGATGAATTTGACTACACCTATACAGGGTGTACCAAATTAAGTGCGCACCATTGCTAACTTTTTTATTAATGGAGATACAAAGTCGGTTAAATACCTAGTTAAATTAGCAAAGTAGTAGCATTTTTTCTGTTAATTAAAATGGTAAAAGCAGAAAAACAATTGGACATAACCGGGGACATAACGTTTCTGAATAAATTAGGAAAATGTATTTTTTTTAAATAGCACACCTTATATATTTTTTACCGAAACGTTTGCAAATCGTATACGGAATAAAAAAGTTTATATGCAATATTGGCCTAAAATTGAAAAAACATCAACACAGCCATGGAAATAAAAAAATGGTTTGCCTTTGACGTTTTCATCGAAACTGCCATGAAAACAAAAACGAATTTATTTATTTATTTCAGAAATTAAAACTCGATTTTATTTTTAGCGGAGAAATAAAAAAACTATATTAAATGTTCAAACACATCATCGTTTTGTTCAATACATTTGCGGGCATTATTTAATACACGTTTCGTAGCTTTTAAAACTGTTCTGCCATCGATGGATGCTATAATGCGTCTAATGTTGTCTTGAAGTTCGACCAGATTCGCATATCTCGTTTTAATGACTTCGTCCCTGACATACCCCCAGAAGTAAAAGTATAATGGAGTTACGTCAGGAGACCTTCGGGGCCAACGTATCGGACCATTTGTTGCCATCCACCTATCTCTGAAAACCCTCCCTAACAATATTCTCACTTCGTGAAACTGATGAGGAGGAGCTCCATCTTGTTGAAAATAGATTTGGTTACGGTTCTCTAAGTTCACATCATCTAAATATTCTTCTAGTAATTCTGACAACATATTAACGTATCCCCTGCCGGTCAGAGTACCTTCATAAAAAATTGGCCCAATAATTTGACCACACCAAGCATTATGTAATGCTAAATCTTACTTGCGGATTTCTGGGACCAGCAATAAACAAATTTTTTCTAGACCAATAGTGCATGTTTTTACGATTAAACATACCCCTATTTGAACTATTTGAAAAGTTCGCTTCATCGCTTCATAAAATTTGCTTTAAAAAGTTAGGATTTTGCCTACACATTATCTTGTAACCATTGGCAAAAAATGAGTCTTCTTTCAGTGTCACCAGGTAATAATGTTTGCACTGGTCGGTACTTATAAAGTACAAACTTATATTTTATTTAAATCCTCCAAATTGTAAATAAACTGAAACCACTGTCTCTTACCAAATAATATCTAGTTGAATTATTTTTGTGCGCTTTAAAATATGCCAATACATTTACTTCTACTTGTTCACTTATTATAAACTGTTTTTTAGTCCATGTCTTTATAAATACTATTTCGTTACTTCTAAATTTTCTATACAGCCTTAGAAAATACCTTCTGTCTGGTTGCTTACGTTCAGGATACATTTGACCATATTGCTCGAGTACTAGTACACTATTTTTTCTGCAACCAAGATACGCTTCTAACATATCGCATTGTTCTAAATGCGTGAACGCCATTTTGTAATATTTAAAAGCAAAACCTAGATAACTAAACGCAAAATTACGAAAATTTTGGCTTCGTTAACAATAATGGCTGTGTTAATTTTTTATCAATTTTAGGCCAATATTGCATATGAACTTTTTTATTTCGTATTCGATTTGCAAACGTTTCGGTAAAAAATATACAGGGGTGTGCTATTTAAAAAAAAATACATTTTCCTCTTTATTCAGAAACGTTCTGTCCCCGGTTATGTCCAAATATTTTTCTGCTTTCACCATTTTAGTTAACAGAAAAAATGCTACTACCTACTTTGCTAATTTAACCGCCTTTGTATCTCCAATAATAAGAAAGTTAGCAATGGTGCGCACTTAATTTGGTACACCCTGTATAGGAGCTGATGGCGGGGGCACCTATATCAGTGTAGATCTACGTTACCGATGAACCATGGCATGAAAGTTGCATTCGCTGCAAATTGCCGTTTGCTAACAATTCTTGGACTGATCTGACCTCAGACGGCCCTAAATTTTTAATACTTCATGGATCCAAATTTTGGGAAGATATAGTTTAACGCATTCTTGCTAGGTACTTCATAAGAGAATTTATCAGATGTTAAGAAGTTAAAGTGAGACCTGCATGAGCCAAACTAAAAAGAAACTATTAAGTTAGACGACCCTAAAACTTTCTTTATACTTGCTGGCTTAAACGACATTCTTCTACTTTTTGTGCAGTGCGAACTTTGGGTGTCCCACTGCCTCCCTTTCTATCGAGCATTCTATTGACACTTCCTGTTTCTCCAAACAGACCTAGTCAAAACTTGGCGAAACTGGCCGGAATGCATGACTATGTGTGTGGAAATTCTGTTTGAAAATCCTAAAGGGCGTGTTGAATAATGCCACTGGCCATTAACCCCTCAACATTTATAAAGTAACTTTTGATGATAAATATTTTTTGCGGGGTTTTTCGTGTGTCGTCCTTAGCTACCAGAATTAAATTTCTTCAAAATAATAAGTTCACAACTTCACCTTGACAGTTATATTTTTCATTTACCTTTACCTTTTACCTTGCATACTTTCAGGACTTTTTTTTGTATCTTGTGGTACACACAACCTCGTACGTAACAGTTTTTTATTGTGATTTTTTTTAAATCACATACCTACCTAGCTTTGCCTAATTCTTTTAGACACCTTTGGGGACTAATTGTGTCGAGATTATTCAAAAATTAATTTATAAGAATATAGTCAGAAAATATCCATCCATAAAATACATACAAAGAATACCAAAATCCGAAAGTGCCAAATTATCTCTTATGCTAATTACTTTAAATTAAAACCAATCGTGTATTTAAACCACTCCAGTCCTAACTAAATACCTACCTACAAATAACTTGACCCATGTGAGCGGTAAGGCCTCTCTACCTGTATCTATATATACATACTAATGTGGGTTTTCGGCTCGGTTTTGGGTATATCCGAAACACTTTCAAATTTCACACAAAGAAAATAATTAATGAATGATATAAACAACCGTTCGCAAATTACGATGGGAATTCCAGTAAAGTCGAGTTGATTTCACGTGAAACCGAAACAGAGGCGTAGGTATGTTACGATTACGAAACCACCGAAACTAGTAAGGCCCATAATTTTTGTGCTCTTTTATGTATATACCTATGTCCTTTAAAAACAACCCTGGGATATTCCTAAAATAAATTGGGAAGCTAATTGGCATATTATACCTCAGTAACAATAATTAGGAAGTAGATAAAGTTGAGTAGGTACCGAGGTTAGTTACTTACGTTCTGAGTTCTGAGTAAGATTCTACATGCACCGATTCTACTATTGTTATGTCTTATAATGAGTCAAAACCTACAGTTTATACCATATAGAAAGTAGATAGGTATTGTCTGCTCAATATTTTTTAATATTTAATTTTGCTATATAATGACACATTTATTGCATCAAAAAGAATTCATTTATAGATAAACATAACACATATCCTATATTTTTGTTTGGATACCTGTCTGACTAATGTTAAAATTTCACAAAAGAAAACATTTGGCTATGGTTGTAAACTTGTAATACTATAATTTACCGTAGTAATTTATTCAAGGCAAGTTTGCCTTTTTCCTATATTCAGATCTCGATTCAGATATAATTTCAGAAAGGTACAATTTTATTTTAAGCTCATAATCAATCAGTTAGGTTTCAACTACTGTTGACAGAAAATTGCTTAAATCAGGATAATTATTAAGTATTTTTGAAAAATTCCAAAATACACAGAAAATAAATTAACTTTGTCGTTTAAAAGTATATTTTAATGCATTTTATAGCCGCTTATGTGTTACCCATTGTGAGAACCTTGAAAAATAACTCTGGGGAAAACCAAGACTTACACATTATACACATGCCGTACTAAACTGTAAAAGAAAAATATGTACCTATTATTTATCATAGCCGAGTAAAGAGGTGGGTATATATCTTGGCTTCCTGGTAATTTATTATTTTAATTCTTTCGTTTAGAAAAATGATTCCATATCTCAAAAATTTTACTGGTATTAGATTTGGCCTTGAGTGCGGCGGCACCAGAAGAGGAACCAAAACCCAGATAACCAGGATATTTTTAATAATGTTTTAAACATTCTTTACTCGAATGTTTTAAAACCTGCTGAAGTTTTAAAATATTCGATTCGCAAATTTGGGATTTTATCGATTTTAAGATTTGTGAATATACTTATATCAGGAACCAACGTTGCAAACAGAAACCTGTTTAAGGCGTTTTGTTTAGAGTAAGAAGAAGTATCTATCCCGCGCTACACCAAACACAATAATAAATAAGTATTGGGTTTGTATACAGGGTGTTACTTAATGATAGGCCGGAATTCCAAGTGCGCATTTCTGAACCAAATCCAAGTAGAAAAGTTGCTAAATTTTAATTAATTAAGTTAGTAGAGTTTGTAAAAATATACCTACAGGGCATTCTTGTCCACAAAGATATCAAATTTTTAAAAGATAATGAGATACCTACACATTTGTTTAAAAGTTCGAGGTTTCAATATAAATATAGATAGTACCGAGGATAGTACCTAAAGTTTAATCACCACCGAGATCACCACAATACCCATGTGCGCCTGCAGAATTTATTTCAGCACCTCCCCCACTTCTGGAAAACTTGTAGATCGAGATGTAGATTTAATTAAAACATGTACAGGGTGTCCCCGGATGTTATACCACAAATGGACAAATTTTTAATGTTTCGACAAAGAGTAATTTAAAAAATATTTTGCTTGATTGGAAAATTTGGTTTTTGTATACAGAGAGCGAGACAGAGAGTTAACGATAAAAAAATACGTTTTTTTTAAGGAAAAAAGAAAAAATTATTTAAGAACAGAACAGGGGGCATATAGGGGAGCCTGGGGTAATAAGGTTAAAAAAAATCGATGGTTTGACTTTGAATCTAAATTATACAAAAATCGTCTATGCTATTCGAGATGCTATCACTTTTTCTTTTAAATATTCTCTAGTGGTGGACCTCGTGGTGGACATTTTGTGACCCAAAAGAAAAATTGACGAATAATAAATCCCGAGATAAATCATATTTTCTTTATCAAAAAATGCGAGTTCTATTACCCCACGGTCAAGTTCTTATTACACGAGTAATAAGAACTTGGGAGTACCTATACGGGCTATAATGTCTCTTGTTTGAATGCGCCTAAGATGGAAATAAGAACTTATCCATGTTGGTTCTTTTTAGCCTAAAAAATTAACTGCTGTGAAACAAACCAACTTTTGATATGTACGGCAGTTTTGAAAAAATATGCGGTAGTAGCAACAATAAACAGCAACTGCTGTTAGACAGAATACAGTTAATGTCTCGGTTAATATCATAATTTTTAAAGATATTGATATAATTTGAAAATACCTATATTTTCTTATCTTGACATTTTAAGATAAATATTTTTAATTTTCATTTTAATTTCACGTTTTGCATTATAGTTATATAGACAAAATCAATCCTACAAAGAATTTCACCACCTACCATTCATGTAATTAAAAAAAAAATGGTTCATAAAACATCCCTAATATAATAGAATTTTTGTAATGAGTACGGATTAAATCCAGATCAGTTATATGGAATGGGTACGTTCCCAATGTTATTGGTCCATAAAAAATAAGGTTCTGGCGCACAATTTCTTCTGTAACAATTTCATAAATTATCTAAATATTAGGTACGACGTGATCGCAACAAAAACATAGGTACATAGGTACTTGCTGAACAAATTTCGGCTTGGTTTCGGTAAAAAAGTAAAAACCTCGTCTCTTCGCTTATCTCATTTGTATCTTGCCAAGAATAAAACAAGCCTGGATAAAAATGAGACATCACTTATAGGTACCCGATTGATACCATTTATGTTTATAAATGAAGTAAAGAAAATGAGAATTGCATTACTGAAAATTAAAAAAAATGACCTCACTGAAACTTGGAACAAGTGGTTTTATACTAAAGAAAGATACTTAATTGTCAGTCAGCAGTTTTTAGAATTTTTATTGATTCATTCATTAATTTTGCCTATGGCAATTAAAAATAAAATTGATTCACAATAGGTAGGTCGTAGGTCTCCATCAGTGGGGTCTTAAGTGGGCAAACTAAGTATAATTAATTAAATTAAATCACTATGATTCCCGGGTACCATTTATCAACTCCAAATTTATAAATTAAATTAAATTACTTACGTATCGCCATCCTCGTCCTGTTCGAAATAAATATTCCATGGGATATCGTCCAAGGACGTCTTCGATTCGACAGGTGGTCGGAGCTTCGGGTTGTTCAAGTCATTTAATCCAGCCTCCAGATTCAATTTGGAAATTTTCTCACTAAGGCTCAGCTCGCTAGTCAAATAAACTCCACTGTCAATATGCATGGATTCTTTTGTTTTTTTCTCGTTATCCTCAATAATTCCCGAATCACAGTGCGAATGGGCGTTACTTCTGCGATAAGGTTCCGGGTTTATTTCTTCGGAAATTTCCCCTGACAGCATTAAATTTCCGCTCGAAATGAATCCACTGTCAGCCCTGGAATCGGTCAGATCGCATTTGTCATCGTCGATTACTTTTCCAGCATCTGGAAAATGAGAACGATTATGTTGAGTCCCCGACATTTTTGCAAGGGCAACTTTCGGATATCAAGTAATACGGTTATAAAAAATGGTTTCGGTTCTCGTTACGCGCGCGAAACACTAATCGCGAAAAAATGTTCGTTTGTGGATTTTGCAAGGGTTCTCGGACGATTTAAAAAGCATTCGTAATTCGATAAAACGTTCGGCACTCTGTTCACGCTACACTATGCAAAACATCAATGGCTGTCGCATGAACGAATGAGTGAGAGAGTAAAGGCGAAGCGCAAGTACGGGATTCCCGAGACATGCGCAGCATTGTATAATATGCTTGAGGCAAGGATATCCAACATTGCCACGTTGTGTAATATTTCTTTGATAGTTGAAAAGGGGAATCATTTTATCATCTTTTATATTATGTTTTGCGAATTTTATATAATAATTGAGGCGTGTAAAAGCAAATCCATCATAAAACAATTTAGAACATCCGGAAAAACATTCACAAATTTATTTTAAAAAATTCCGTATATTCAATGAAATAAATAGATACCTACGTATAAGGTACCTGACGTAGAAATAAAATAAATACCTATGTTGGAAAAATAATTAAACTAATACATATCTCACTGTTTACAAAAAAACGCACGCAGGCAAAAGTAGTATCAACATGGATTAGAAGAGTTTTGAAACAAACATTTTATATTTATTTAAAGAAAAATGTAATATGTAAAATGAAATAGTATTATTAAGTTTAAACCCGTACAGACCATAGGTATATCTTGTTTTTTTGGGATAGTTTGCTAACATTTTTCACGAAATCTTAATATTAACTTCCTTCTATCTGCACGCTAAGGGCAAGGGTGGGTATATAACCCCGCAGACAGATGGGTACTCCGCTGGACACCTTAAATATCAGGTTATAGTACCTATACATACATTGACAATAATGGAACACATTATAAACGGTGTTACACGATGCGTAAATGCATGGATGGAATGTGGTGTGACTGGTATGATGGCGATGATAGCTTATCAGTATAGTGACGTGATCAGCAAACGCGTCATACGTGAAAGCCAATTTGATGTTTTACTTGGAAATTTAATTATTTTCTGGATTTTAATTTATGTTATCCAATCAATTTCATTGTTTAATTGCTATTGACAAAAATATAAAACTTAGTCGGGTATCTACGGTTATTTGACAGTAATTCGTCGGTTACTCCCTGATATTGTTCTAAAATTACAATGTTACCCAGACGGCACAAACATATTCCATATTCCATACATATTCCATGAATATTCCGTTGGCATATTGGAATATCCCATAAATGTTCCATATCTGCCAAGGCATGAAATATATGCCTGCAATATCTTTTAATCTGCCATAATATATTTATGGCATATGCTAATAAGAATATTAATTTTTTTTCTTTTTCATATAAATATATTAAATTTAGGTCAGGTCAGTTAGTTTAGTACCTAGGTAGAGTTACAAATTTGGCATAATAAAACATCACTAAAATTAATATATTTTTTATTTTTATAAATAAAAAAAATTAAAACCTAAAAACTAGATACTCTTTAAAACAAGGTGAAAAAAAAATTAACTAAAGCAGGTTCTGTCAGTTCTGTGACGTACAGGCAGAGTTTCCGAGTTACTCAACAGAAATTAGTTAAACTTGTGTTAAAAAAATTGTTATTAAAAAATAACGATTGCTAATTTTTTCTAGAAGAGCAGTCCTCAATCAAGCACATATATATAAAATATAAACTTTCAGTATAAATTTGTTTGCAATCAAAATATAATATGTTAGTTTAGCATTTAATTTAGGGTTAAAACGCGGAATCTGGCAACACCGTATAAAACGTTAAATTTGTTTATCACCCCTCGAATCCAAAAGTTGACTAAATAATATAATACAAAAAATCAAGTTTCATTTTTAACAAAATACTAATAAAATGCAGAAAATGCCTACCCAAAAACTTTTATGAAGTCTAAAACATTTTTATATTTAAATTTGTTTTTTAATTAGGTGCACACATATTATACACCTTCCTCTATATTATCTATAAATAAATAGTTCCTATACCTATATCAAGTTACGTAAAAATAGAATTTAAGACCGCAATCACTCTGTATAGATACCTATATATTTATATTATATATTTTTATATTATTATCAATAAGTATTAAAAAAAAATAATTGAATATATTCCACAATGCATATCCTATAAATATACCCGCGGCATATCGCAGGCATATCTACAATGGCATAGATATGGTATGGAACATTCTTATGAGATAAGATACATTTGAGATATTCACTGCATATTCCAGCAATATTGCAAGATATTATGGCCTATTGGCAGATAGGGGAATATTCCAGGAATATAGGGTGCCGCCTGGGTACAAACTGTAGTGATTTTATCAATGCTTATCGTTATTTGATGTAATCTACATTAATAAATAAATGTCGTTATTTACAGATTCAGCATAAAATGGGGGGGGGTTTTCACAATAGTATTTATACTAAACGTGCAAGATAAACAGTGCCCTCAGTGACATATCCATGGCAACTAGATTTATTGCAAAATTGTATTTTTTAATAAAAGGATTAATTTTCTCGGACGGTTTTTATTTTTTACTCAAAAACGCAGCATTGCAGGAAAACAACGCAGGAGATTTCCTATGTTTCAAATTGAACAGTGAATTCAAAAATATTTTTATTCGGAAAAAAATCCTTGGCGTATCTACCATTTTTTTCCTTAAAAATATCGAAGTCAGTGCCCGTTGGAACGCCACTGTTAAAGCTGAAATAAATTACTTTTGTATTGAGAAATATGCACCTATATTAATTAACTGTCGCTACGTACTAAATATCACTGAAATATCTGAAGTAGTTATTATAATAATAATTATTAATATTAATATTAAAATATTTTAATTAATTTCCATTTTTTTCCTAAAATTGTAACACTCCGTATTTTCGTAACGGAACACCCTTGAACCATAGTTTATAAAGATAATTCAAAATATCATTAATTTTTCATGTAGATTATCACACTTAAATATTCGCATATCATTAAGGAACATTCTGAATAGGTACTGTAGTACTTCTTTAAGCCACTTGTAGATGTACAAAATTACTTAAAAATACGTAAAATATGATGCAAGATGACGTCATATAAGTAGCTTTTCCTGTGCGGGTTTTCTACATCTAAATTACTTATAACGTAAACAGTGGCGTCATTTTAATTTCAGACACTCCAAGCTTGCAATTGTGATTTGTCACTAACTGTACATAACTGAACACTTTTCGGTGACAGTGCGCTATTTTTTAAATTGAGTAGGTAGGTAGGTATCTAATATCAATAATGATTTTCATTATTGGTATTACCTACATGTTTTTGTGAAGTGGTTTAAAATTGAAAAATTAGTTAAGTAGATTTTCGATCCCACGTTTCGTTTTTTTCGCAACCATCTATCTTTGTTTTTTTAAATAATCCAATTTTTATTTTACTTTATAAACTCTATACTTTTTATTCTGGACATATCTCATACTTATTTTTTGTTAGACGTTTCGGACAAAATAACTCATTATCAATGCAAATGAGCAACTTATTTATAAACCAGGGACCCGGACCGGAACCGCTAATTGGTAAGAACCGGACCGGAACAGATATTTTTTGTGGACCGGAATCGAAACCGAACACATATTTTACTTGAAAGAAAATTTTAGTTGCAGAACCCGAACCCCAAAAAATTAAAACGGTTTTTTTGGGTTTTTTTTCGGTTTTCAAGGTAATACTTTGCCAGATAGTTTACACATGCCTTTGCAGTAATTAAACCTAACCTAATTTTAAGTTTCTCTATAAATTTTGTCCTGTGGAGACACTTTCGACTTTCGGCCGAGATTTCGACCACAAAACAGATAAGCACTGTCCCTTCCTATTCTATGAAGCAGCCCTATGATCAACGCACACACAAGTTAACTCTAGACGCTCTAGCTGTTTTTCAACCACAGTGAATCAGTGAAAAATTAACAACTTTGTAAGATTGTAAGCATTTTTTCGGTTGTTGTCATGGAAACGGTACGTTAAAAGTTAACTTGTGTGTTTGATCATAAGGCTGATTAGGTATTGGCGAATTTACTCCCCTTTTGGCAAATAAATCTGAGATCTTGCTAGAATATTCTACTTGTTTTTCTATCCCTCGTTGTCTTTATGAAAAATAACAAAGACCGAACGAAACCATTGCCAATTATATAGTGGTCGCATTTGTGGCGACCTGGCGACACGGTTTTCTTAATTTTTTTGAATGAAACGGGATTGAAAATTCAAAGTTTATCCAAAACGGTCGTTTTCGGATCGGAACCGAATCTGAATCGAAATTTCATAGTTTGGGGGGAACCGGATCGGAACCGTTTAAAATTGGTAGGAACCGAATCGAAATAATTGTTTCGGAACCTGAACTGTAACGGAACCTAAATTCTCTATTTCATCTGGAACCGAAACCGGAACGGAACCGATATTACATTCCGGTCCGGGTCCCTGTTATAAACCATTAGAAACGTATGAACAATTTAGAAATTATAGAACACTAAATTAATTTAATTTAAATTGCACAAAACCACTCTGCTTGAAAGATCATTCAGTTATCAAGTCTCCTTAATCTACAAGAAAGTTTCCGTTCGTTTAAAATCTGCTCCAACTAATCTATTTAAAAATGCAATTCGTCCTCTTATCAGACAAATATGTGCCGGTAGACAATAAAAAGTCTACATATATGTTGCTGTCCCTCAGTGCCCTCCACCCTCGCCTCCACCTTGCCAGCTATAGTTAACTTATATTTAATTATATTATTTCAATTAGGTAAATTACCTGTTATTGCACATTAATTGTACTTTTATTTTTAGTTTATATCTTATAAATTCAATTTATTGTTCTCTTAGTAATTACTACTTACGTCATAGTTTAGAATATTAGGTTAAGTGAGAAAGCTTTGCTTCAACTTCGCCTTTTGTAATTTTCTTTTTCTTTAATTACAATAACAATATAAAACATTTTTATAATTGAAAATATTTTTAATTTTTAAAATATCCACCCTCATTCTCCAAACATAAATAATACCCCAGCGTTATTAAATACTTCTGGAGTTATTCTTGCTATTCCGTCTGAAACTGCAGCTTCTAACTCTTCATTATTTTGAAAAGTCTTCCAGTAAACTTCATTGCCAAGAAATCCCCAAAGAAAAAGTCCATCGGTGTAATATCTGGGGATAACGAAGGCCAGTTTATGGGACCACGAGTGGCAATTAAATTGTTTTGAAAGTCATCTCTCAAATGTTCCATATTATTTCTGGAATTATGAGGAGGAGTCCCATCTTGTTGAAACCACATATTATTGGTCACTGCTAGAGGAAGGTTGTCAAGAATATCTTCGATGTCGTTTCTTTAAAATTGTCAGTGTCTTTCAATCACTTTCAATTCACTGTTTCATAATTTCTAAATTGCCCATACTACTTTTTAATGGTTTGTTTATTAGTTTCTTTTCAATATGTGCCATCATGTTCAATATTTATGCATTTGAAAATGTATCTAATATTATTATAAATAATGCACAATAAGAAGATTGATCCAATCCAGCTAGAGTTTAAATACAACAAAAAAAACAACATATATATTTGCATTGAAGATGAATTTTTTACAGGGTTGGGCTAAATTTGATTTTTATTAAAAAAATCAAAAATCATTGATTTTTTTGATTTTTTTGATTTTTATTGATTTTATTAAAAATTTAACATTTTTCTCTCTTTTCAAATTAATACAAATTATTTTAATGTCGGTCTAACATTATAGTAGGTCTAAATTCTACCCAAAATATTGTCAGAACGCGCTTCTAGCAAGAAAATTCCTCTCAACTTGATTCTTTCCCGATGATCTATAAATTGCCGTGGCCCAATATGTCTCGCGTATTTTGATGCTGATTGACTTGATTGTTCAAGGGAGTGGAAGTAAATAGTTTTTTTCTTTAGTAATTTATTTTCGTAATTTTTTCTTGGATATTTATTAAGTGTCTAAGCAGGGTTGGGCTGATTTAAATCAAATGATTTAAATCATAATTTAAAAAAAAATCAAGTGATTTAAATCAGCCCAACCCTGATTTTTTAGCCCAAAACATCTAATAAAGTATAATTGTGATATGTCGTTGGATTCAGAATAAAAAGTAAAGTTTACCAAGCGTAAAATAAAATTTTTGGACTATTTAAAAAAACAAAGTTGATGATGATTACGAGAAAACGAAACGTCGAAAAAAAAATTTAATTAAACCTTGCTGTAGAGGATGAACAGTGGCAATGAGAATGTAAAATTCATTTGCACATATCTCTTTAAATAGAATCAGAAAACAATGGGAACGATATCGTAAAAATTCGGGTTAATTCAGGTTTTCCCAAATATCTTCGGAAATATTCGGAGTTTTTGAAATTTGAAAACATCAGTAATGCGCAACTTTTCTTAAATTTAATCATCTCTGTATGTCCCATGGTTTACGAGATCCCTGTAGAGTGCATTCTTATCTGGGACACCCTGTATAATTTTCAACCCTGAAATAGAGTATGGAGAACAACAAAAGCATGATGTGATATAGGTACACAATATAGCTATATCGTTAGTTTTTTGTTTAATATGGTTGCACCCAAAAAGAATAATATATTATTCACTGGTAAATTTATTGGAAAGTGGGTATTTGTATCTGACGAAAGCATTTCTATTGAATTGGGTAACCAAAATAATCCTGAAAATCAGAAAATCCATGTGAAAGTAGTTGAAATACGTTTGAAGAAAGTCATGACGGAATTTCCGAAGTAAACAGTGGCAATCATGTTGATGTCCATTGTTGCTCTTTAGTTTAATTAATTAACACATAGTAAGTAAGGTTGTGGGTTTATCTGTTACGTGCTCTACTACTTTCGTATTATTCTTATGATCTTGTTTAATAATATAAAATGTATACACTACTGTAATTTATTATTTTAATTACGGTAAGGTTAAAGAAAATATAGCTATTACAGTCAAATTCTTCTATAGGGTGTAATTTTTGTTCTTGCTACAACAAAAAAAATGTTCAGCTTATAGCTACCTACCATTTGTCTACATATTGGTAGGTATTTTAAAATTCTGATGACAAAATTGTTTTATGGAATACTAAATTCGTCAATGTATTTCTGAATATTAAAATCAGTTAGGTACTAGAAATTGAGCAACATATCAGAAGTGACTCTTAAATAGTGATGCCGCCGAGACGAGAAATTCTCGTGTCTCGTCTCGTCTCGTCTCGTCTCGACGAGACGAGAGTGAAATTTTTTTCTCGAGAGAAGTCACGAGACGAGACGAGAGAAGACCGTTTCTCGTCGAGAAATTTCTCGTTTTTTCTCGAATTTTCTCGTTTGTTAGAACACTGAATTTTAGGTATCTCCTAATACATAGACAGAAAAATAATGTGTTTAACGTTCTCACTCTATCGTATTGTGAATGCATTTACCTTAAAAGAGATATTCAAGAGAACAGAATCAAATTGTCTAGCCTCTTTCTTCTGTCTATGGTTAGTAGTTGACATTTTTAAATAATTAACCAAATCTGAAAGAAAGCATTTTCGATTGAAAACGTTGTAGCGGCGGTGATCTTAAACCAATGACAGTTTACATTGTATAACTCATATGTAAAAGAAGGACACAATAATTATCTAATGTTACCGCGATTTAGTCCGAATATTTCATAAACTATGAGAGATTGATATGTCAAATAGGGCATTTTCGGAAATACTTCTTCTTTTCACTTCTTTTGCACTTTCTATTAATGTAATAAAAAAATTAAGGTTTTTCCCCGGATGACATTCTGGGCTGATCCCTTTATTTAGTCGAATATTTTCCAAACTATTGCAGTTAATTATGCCCCGAATTATGCCAAAAAATAAATAATAAAAGAAGGGTAGTTCCATTATGAATCAATTATTATTATTATAAATCGTTCTCCATTCTGTATCTTTTACCACCCCGTATATTTTGGACTGAAAATACCTCGGTGCCAAGCCTATTACATTACGTGAATTATGTCTTATGGCCGCTTGCAATATTTTGTTGATCTAAGAAAAATAGTTTCTAAGTCACATGCCTAACAAACCGACTTCTATTAAACCCTTCTGCGAGACGACCAGATACTTTTAAATGTTTACCCCCTTTAAGATTCGTATAAAAAAATATTTTTTATGATTCCCTACTCACGAGAAAAAACGAGACGAGACGAGACAATGGCACTCTCGAGCGAGAAAAACGCGTTTCTCGTTGAGACGAGATAAAAAAAAAATTCTCGCCTCACGAGACGAGACGAGAATGGGCTAATTCTCGTCTCGTCTCGTCTCGCGGCATCACTACTCTTAAAGCTTCAGGTACGAGAATTTTTGTTCTTTTCTAATTATCTATCAGACTTTTATTTTTAGCTTTCTTTTGGTAGGTATACCTAATACCTACCGATGTACGAAAGTATTTCATTTGTGACAAAATGATTTTTATTACTTACATCAACTGATTAAAATTGCGATAAGCCAAGGCGCATCTCATAATGTCAGTTATTGGGGTGTATGATACTTAAATATTTTTAGAACGGAATTCTTTATTATTTCGGTGACTTTAAAAACTAACATTGAGTAGAATTGTCCAACTCTTTACCAATAATGTCCAACATCAGTTTTTAGAGTGGTCACCGAAATAACAAAAATAATCCATTATTAAAATATCTTAAAATCGGATATCCAATAAACAATGGCGTTGACTATAACAATCATAATTTTTGATTTTCTTCACAAAATGGTGAATGAACTATTTTAAACAAGTTATGGTGCGCTAGCGTTTTTCCTGTTGTACTTATGTTATGTTATTACGAACGTAGTGAAAATTGCACAGACCATAAATCGAAAAGGGCTGCTTTCCGCAAGTGTGGAAAAACCCAAAGTTGTTCTCATTCCTGAGCCTGTAACATTGGTCACCAGCTATATGCCAATCAGCCTGCTGTCGTGTCTTGGCAAGGTTGTTGAAAAACTTTATCCTATAAACGATTTTATATTCGACAACATTTTACCGCCAGAGCAGTTTGGTCTTCGATCTGCTCATTGCACGGTGCGTCAAACGACCATATAGGCGTTCAGTGTCCTTAAGGGCTTCAATGGCCGCTTACACACGGAAGCAAAGCATTCAACAAGGTTTGGTATAATGAACTTATACTAAAGATAATAAGTCTATGCCTAATTACCTAATAAAGGTCATTCACTCATTTCGTGAGGACTGGATTTTCGTGGTTTCGTCAGAAAATGCGATATCGTCTGTGAGACACGTTATAGCCAGAGTTCCGCAGGGCTCCCCTCTTGCGCCGGCCCTGTACAATATCTATACCAGCGATATACCTAAATTTGCTCTAACACAGTTTATACCTGTTTGCTGCCGATACCGCGATAACCGCCCTCTTTATCAGCCACGAATAGTAATCTCGAGGTTGCAACGCCATATAAGAGTTTTGAAGTCATGGTGAGTGGAAAATCCGACTCAATGACGCTAAAACCCAAGCTATCTAATTTTTAATGTCCAGAGTGCGATATCCAGAAACTCGATTGCTAGTCAAAAACTCCAGGATAAATTGGAGCAACAGTGTCAAATACTTGCGGGCCTTTGCTACGCATTACAAAATGTTAGAATTTTTTCAGAACAAAGTCAGTTCAAAAATCATAACGAATGCCCCTCGCTACATGCACGACGACTCACACACTTCACAATGACTTACGAATGCCGACTATTACAGAACATAATATATCGACAAACATACCTACATAAAGGTGCAAGAGTTAAAGCCGGGTGATAGAGAAAGAAGAACTGAATTTTGTAATTGGATACTAGAAAGTATAGAAATTGATCCAGAAATTATAACAAACATTTTATTTAGCGATGAATCGATATAGGTACAGCAAAAACGGAAAATGATCCTAAGAAATTATTATTTTTCAGCTCTAAAATTCCAATTTTTACAATGATTGAACTTTTTGGGCTTATTGAGAAAGACATTCCTTTGAAACATAAGACATATGTGGTTTATGCACGTCGGGTCACCACCACATTTGGTGAGAGATGGATTGGAAATCGTGACTTGTGGTCCAGTCCGATGGCCTGCAAGGAGGCCCGACCTTATCCCGCTTGATTATTTCACATAGGGGAGTTCATTTGTGGATCTAGTCGAATTAAAACTGGCTACTGCTGAAGAGTGTATTGCCATCAACCCCAGAAGTAGTATCGGCAGCTGTGCAGCAACTGCCTTTTAGAGCAAGAAAATGTCTTGAGGAGAACGCTGGTCATTATAAACACCTTCTTTGAGTTATGAATTTTGTATTTCATCGTTTGCTGGATTGTTTTTGTTATAAATTTTATTCGATATTTAAAGATCTATTAAATATTCCTATTGTCTCAAGAGTTCAAAAGTTTCAAATGATTTCTATTGGGCTTAGAAAGAGTTAATTAATATATCTTAATAAGATACCTAGATCTAAACAATAGGTGAAATGACACTGTTACGGAAGGTATGCCCCGAGGTATGACTTTGATAATGTCAAGGATCCATTTATACCCTAAATAATAATGTGTAATAATGCTTTCCTGAAGAAGTTCGTTTTTAATATTAACCTTTCAAAAGAAGTAATATATTTTTAGATATATCTATGTATAACGTGTGTATGTAAGTAACAAAATTTTGGCAGGTAATACTCTATTTGTATTTTAGAAATAGGATAATTAGTACCTACCAAAGTTATTAAGCTTTAAAAACGGGCGACTCAAATCCGTAATGTGTATAACGATATTGTTATATTGGTGGTAAAATCTAAGTAAATAAATCGTAATTTCAACAGTTCAGGTTACAAAGTTAAACAAATATCTAATTTGGTAAATACATCCTAATCTCTCAATATGAAATTTGTTAAATTTTACCTTACCTACCTAATCTTAAACTCTTGGTTTTTGTAACTTACACACACACCAAAATTCCTATGCAGTCATAGAAATTGTTACAACTCAAATGCAGGTTAGATAACTCAACAATTTCTTACAAAAGTGATTATTCCATTTATAAACGTGTATCCAACCACCACGTCCACCACAGGAGGGTGTGGTTTCAAAAATTCCATGAACTACGTAAAGTTAAAAATATTAATGTTTCTTGGAAAGTGCTTATCGAAAAATTTTTTAATTTTTAACGTCCAGAAATTTTGATTTAAGGTTAGAGGGGATAGATGTTCCTAATGAACGACCTATAAATATTTACTTTTCGATTTAGTATTTTTTCTAATATATGGATAAAGTAACTCCAAAGTATGTAATTATTTAATGCTTTGATTAAAATAATAAAGATAGCACATTGATTCATCAATGAAATATTTATAAAAATTTTATTAAGAAAACAATAAGATTTGAAGGATGTCGAAAAATACGGTGCTCAAGTTTTTTTGTTAGAAAATAACAAGGAATAAATGTTCTTTTTAGTATGGCAATTGTTTAAGTTCTTTCTAAATTGTCCTGTAACGTCTGCCTCAGCACCACGATTTTTTTCAGTTTTAAGGCTCCACAAGGCGTATCTCAGGAGTACTATAGGACAGGACGTATAGTTGGCATTGCCCTAATGGCTATTGATTATGAAATAGTCACTGGTAATACCACTAGAGCTTCAAAAATTTCCTGTTTTTAATTAAAGCTCTAGTGGTATTCGGTCAAAATACCACTCGAGGGATATCAGGTATAGTTGTGCAGCATCCAAAAAATCAGCTTATTGTAGAAGAGTCCAACTTAAATTTATTGGATGTACAAAATAATAATGTAAATAACTTTAAGAATTTCCTTACGATAAATAATTATGTTTCTAAAAGCACAATTGGTCAGGAATATGCTAATTGGGTAACCTCTACTAAAAGCTGAATAGATTACGTACTGGCAAATCAAATACTTTTCGATTGCAGTAGAATATAGTTCTGTATCAGACCATATGAAATTGACATTTAGCATCCAAGTTAATGTAAAAATATATAAACCGAAAATGGTATCCAAAACCAAACATGTGGATCATAGGAAACCCAAAACACTATTCAGACAAAAATCAAATAACAACATTGAAACTTTTCAGGAGTTAATTGAGATAATTAGTTCATGTAGGTGAATTTGAGTATGAGTATGTAGAGGAAAAAAGATGTCACGAAAATAACCTATAATGGATAAATAATGAACTCTTAGACTTAATTAAAGTTAGGGATAGGTTGTTTAAAAGAAAATATAAGTAACCTGAAAATACTGCAATTAATAATGAATATCAACCGTAAAGAACAAGATAACAAACAATGACAGGACCCATTAAGCAGGGTGTACAACTGTTGTAAATTTCAGGTAAATTGCAAAGATAGTTTTTAAAAATTCCGTATTTCAGATATTTATTTAAGACCTATATACATACCCGGAATCGGTCCTAAATTAGGGTCACCCTAATTTGCATACAATAGAAAGACGAGTTTGGGGAATGAAAGTAATGTGACAGTGGCGTTACTACAGGTAGTTTATTAGAATAATAAGTATAATAATAATTATACTTGATTATAATTATAATGATAATTGAGATATTAATTATTCTAATATTAAGTAGATAAAAACTTATATAGAAGTAAGAATAATATGAAAACAGATAAATTGGAATAAATATAAATATTTATAAAAAAATCTACTATGTACAATACAACAACTTAATTTTTAAATTTTAGTCATTATGATCCGAGAAGTCCGATGAACTAATGTCGTTGGGGTCCAGAGAAATAATAAGGGACTCTACAGCGTTTTCTAGCATGTTATCAGCTTCCCACATTCTTTCTTCTATTTCAATCGCATGTTCGACGCACTTACTCCACTTATCACAATCCACTGTCTTTATTCCCTCTTGCAAGAGGTTTCCAACGTCTCTCATTTTAGAAGTGGTGTTATGCCTTGCTACAAACCCTTTTACTTGCGCCCACACCAATTCTATGGGGTTTAATTTGCAGTGATATGGCGGAAGGCGAAGTACTGTTATATTTCGTTTTGAAGCGATTTCGTCGACAACTAATTTCGTACAAAGAGGTTTATTCAACTTCACAGTCTCCAGTAGCTCCTTTTTCAGCATATATTTATGCAATGGCTTCTTATTTACAGTAAGCCAATGAACGGTGTCATTCTTTTTCCAAGAGGACCATGGTATTTTTTTGGATACTCTTCAATAGTAGCTGGCATTATCCATGACTATAACAGACCCAGGAGGAATAAGATCTAGCATTTGCTGGAAGTATTCTTTAAAGACATCAGCGTTTATGTCTTTATGATAGTCTCCAATCCGTTTTGATTTAAATGCTAGTAAGCCGCCATTGACAAATCCATTTTTGCTACCAATGTGAGAAATTACTAATCTTTTACCTTTTCCCGGGGGTGCTTTTATTTCAGTGGACCATCCTTCCATGGAAGCTTGCCTCGCGCTTTTTATATGGTCATCCTGCCATATTTTACCAACGGTATATCCTTCATTTAGCCAAGTTTCGTCCATATAATAGATATTCCTGTTTTCCTTCGAAACTGTCTAACTGCCCTCAAATATCGTCGTCGCCAGCAGAATATGATTTCGTCTTTTTCTATTGCATAAAAGTGATTTTCTGTTTTGAATTTTTTCATAATACAAATTAATTTCCTTCAAAGTTTCCAATAGTGTCTTCTTACCCATGGGTGGAATAATAATCATCCTTTTCATTTCAGACATTATTTTGTCCAAGGTAGGTATTTCTTTTTTTTTTTAAGTAAAACGAGTGTATTCTTCTTCTGATGGTAGTCTTTTCACCCTTATTTATTACAGTTTCTTTTTTTTCTGTACCTACTTCTCTTTGGTGACCTGATGAGGCCGCGTTTGTCCTTGTGCACAAGTCGGTATGTTGTTGACTGTCCGACTCCAGTGATATTCGAACACATTTCAACTATTTTTGCAACTTCGAATGTTGTATGAAATAATAATTGAATTACACCTATGGAATACAGCGAAGACCACTGGGGTTTTTAGTTCAATAATGATTTATTACTCTCTCGCAACAAGCAACAGGCTATAATTATTGAAAATTAATTTTGTTGGACAGTAACATATAAATTATATAAAGTAAAATATTGCCAATGATGAGTGAGAGTTCTTTTTATTACTTGATTTGATTAAAGCAAGTAAAATTAAACAAAAAATGTCTTTTAATAATTCTTCATTAGTTGAAACTCTTTCGAAAAAATTTCCTAATTCGGATATTTTATATTTTAACTTGTTTACAAATTGAACACTCTATATCTTGAAAACAGAACAGTTGCGGACCCACATGTACTTATACATTCTTAGTTAACAAATAATTAATGATTTCTTATTTTTTTATTAAATTTTAGGACAAACAAAAAATACGACAAAGAGACAAATATTGACCAAGCCGATCCAATCAAACCAACAGATTAATCTCGTAATATTTTAAACAATAATATTAATTTTCCATTTCTAACAGCAGCTAGCCTGAGTCTAGTCATGCCTTGAATATTAACGTACACTTTCATTTCAGCCACCTTTTAAAACGGCGTATTAGGGATACAATTTAAAATTTTAAAGTGGGGTAAGTGGGGTTGAAAAAGTTGAACCGAAAATTTAGTCTGTATGGTCTGTTGCTTAATGCGAGAGAGTAATAAATCTATTTGTTTTTTGTTTTTAAATATTTATTTGCTAAGGTTTACAAAAAAATGGAATAAAAATAAAGAAAATAACATAACATTCTATACAAATAAATTTTAATCAAGGCTTCTTCGTTTTCATTCTTTACAATACTACAAAAAAATCAGCTCATATCTAGTGTTTACTAAGATAAAACTTGACAGCAAACAACTAGACATGTTATAATATACGTGTCTCTAAGTTCAAAGCCCACCCCTCAAATAAGATAAAGGTCCAATCAGAGATCAAACAATAAATTAAAAAAAAAAGAAAAAACAAATTCATTCAGCTCTCTGTGGTTCCCAGAATAAACCATGATTACTATTTCTTAATAGTTTCCCTCCCATATTAAGAGAAAAAAAAGAAATGCCAAAAAAAAAAAAAAGCGAAGGGAAAATGAAATACAATGTATGTTACAATATATTAATTGGAGTTTGAATACTCCAATTATTTAAGATTATCTTAGATTTTCTTTTAAAAATCTGTTTTTTTTATTTCATGTGGCAACACGTTGTGCACCCTATATCCAACACTGACAAATGAACGAGCACCTATTGTTTTTTGTGTTCTAGGCATTTCCAAGTTGTTACCAATTTTATATCTGGTTTCATGTTGATGCGTGAGTCCTGATGTTGAAGTTATTGTTTTTGTTTTAACCAGAAACAAAATACTGGTTTTATAAAATAACTGCCTAATGCTCAAAAGTCGTGTATCTCGATACAACCTGTCTGTACTGTATAAAATCGTGAGTCTATGCATAATTTTAAGTATTCGTTTATGAACTGTTTCTAGTGGTCTCAATGTATTGTTATATAATCCGCCCCATCCAATTATACCATATGAAAGAAGCGATTGAACAAGTCCAAAATATACAATTTTTATATTTTCAATATTTCTTATTCTTGTTATCTGCTTAAAAAGATACATTAAGGATCTCAGTTTTTTAGTCAATTTTGTAACATGTTGGTCCCATTTTAAACTTGAGTCTATACAAATTCCTAAATAGTCTATATTTTGTTTACTTCTTATTATCCAATTTTGATAGTTTCAAAAGGGAATGTTTATATCTATGTAATTATCAGTAGGCAAATTTGCTTTATAAGAAGAGAAAGGTAAGTAAAAAGTTTTATCTATATTTATTGTTAAAAGATGTTTATCAAACCATTCAATTATTTTTGTTAGTCCCCTACTAATTTTTTCTTTAACTTCTACCCAGTTGTGGCCTTGTACAAAAAATGCTGTGTCGTCAGCATAAGATATTATATGTCCCGCTAGGTCTAAGCTGAGCAATGAATTTAAATAAATTATAAATAATACAGGTCCTAATACTCCTAATACAGTTCCTTGTGGTATACCATAGGTAACTGTTAGTTGATCGCTTAAAACACCCTGTATTTCTACTCTTTGTACCCTGTTTATTAAGTAGCTCTTAAAAAGGGAATACGCCAGTCCACGAATACCTATAGCATACAGCTTTGACAAAAGCTTTTTATGACAAACAGTGTCAACAGCCTTTGCCAAATCAATAAAAACCGTGGCACACTGTTCTTTTTTGTCCATACAATCATATATTTTTTCCATTAGACATAGCGTCATTAGTTGATTTATTTGGCGTAAATCCATATTGCGAATGAGACAGGATGTTATATTTATTTAAAAATGTAATAAGTCTTGATTTAATTGCCTTTTCAAATATTGTTGCTATATTTGATAGTAATAGTTCTCAACTAATTTTTTATCACCTTTTTTATTGAACTATAAAACCCAGTGGTCTTCCGCCGTATTCCGTAGGTGTAGTCCAATTATTATTATTTAATTATGTTTATTGTCAGGGGTCCGAGATCGGGTAGGTAGAGGCACAGGTAGTTTACCTACCTGTACCTCACTGTTTCAATACTTATTATTTAAATAAACTACCTGTAGTAACACCGCTGTCCCCTTACTTTCATTTACCAAACTCGCCTTTCCATTGTATGCAAATTAGGGTGACCCTAATTTAGGACGGATTCAGGATGTGTAGGTCTTAAATATCTAAAATACGGAATTTTTAAAAAGTATCATTGCAATTTACCTGAAATTTACAATGCAACCTTCAAGTTGTCCACCCTGCTTAATGGGTCCTGTCATTGCAGATTTACATTTTATTACTCTCTCATTAAGCAACAGAGTATAGGTATTAGTTTTAAACTTTCCCTGCGATATCTAAATTGACGCGTTTTTATTTTAACTGATCTTGAGTATATAAATACATCAGTGTTGTTAAGAGGGGCTAGTTTTAAAATAAAAGTACCTATACTTTATATGCTATAATTATGTAGCATATTATTATGAATACACTCGTTACCCTTAACTAACCTGAAGTTTGTATGGTTTAATGAAATTCGTCGTTAGAAGAACGACGATTTTTTTTAATTCTGCTTAATTCCAGCATGTTTTCTAATGTAAACACTTGTAACATAAACCTTAAAACGTCTATTGATAACAAATTCGTTGATGGAATTCAAAATTCCCAACGTTTGGAACCCAATTTGTGACATGTTTAAAATTAGTAAATAAACTTTAACAATAATTTAACCAGTTATGGCAAAAATCCCATTTAGGGCTGGGCATAAAATATTTTTGTAAACTTCCCGCGTTCCGGGATGACTGTAAACAGGACTTTATATACAATCAAATTTCGACTTCACCATGCTTATTCATTCTGGAAAATCTTCTATATGTCAGAACGCACGTTGAGCAATAAACGGCGCATACATCTGTTCACTCGCACGATACGCGTCATAAACAAAACCTATAGTAGGTAGGTACTAAACAGCTGGTGGCTAAAGAGGGTCAAGTCAAGATGGCCCTGGACGTCTGGAAATCCATTTCTATAATAAACTTCCTGTAACGATAAGGAATCTGCCAATTAAAGATTTTAAGAGTAAAATAAAAAAAAACCTTCTCATCAGTCAGGCATTCTACTCAAATGAGCATATGGTCTGTGATGTAAATGAGATAATATAGAGTTTTTAAGTGTCACCCATTTTGATAATCTATTAATCAATGTTTTTTATTTGTTGTTTTGTATAAGAAGATACTTAAATTATAAAAGTGTATTATATATTATATAAAATTGTACATATATTTTATAATGCTATCAAGTTCTAATAGTCTTTGATTATAATTTTAAAATGTTAAGTAACAGTACTAACGGTTGTTTGCCTCAATGTTGCAGCTCTGTATATTTTGATGTTTTTAATTGTTACATAATATCTAAATTTACATTTTATATTTTATAACATTTTAAATCTAATCTACCATGATATTAACTTGTGTGAGTTCTATGTGAATATTGACACAAATAGACTATTTTGAGATCGCACGCTACCGATATCGATATCGTTATATCGATTATCGGTATGCTATCGTATCGGCAGGAGAATTGTCGATATATCGGCAAAACAAGTAAAATAAAATAAATCAATTTTTGTACTAGCAGCAGGGGTTTATTTTCATTGCCGTTTTTAATTTATTAGAGTTTGTTTTTCCTCTATTTTACTTTTTAGTTACCTATACCAGCGTGGCAGCTGAGAGATGTTTTAGTGTGATGTTTATAGCTTATTCAAGTTTTTATTATGGTAAAGTCACAAGCCAAACAATTTTCTGAAAATGTGAAAAAAGCCTATTTCTTGTATTTTGGTGTACTAATCGGAGATCAAGACAAGCAGTGGGTTCCCTATTAGGCAATCCAAACCAGGTTATGTTTGCCTGTCACGATCATATTGGAGTCACAAAGTGCTTCCAATATGGTCGTCGACGGCAAACGTCAGAAAAACAAACTTTTATTTTTGTGTGAACGTCAGTGTCAGTTTAAACAGCGATATTGGTTTTGTGTGTTTTATTAAGTTATTATTGTTCAATTTGTGTTTTCCTTTCTGTTATTTTTATTTATTATTACTTAAAGTTTTTTAACCAACAATTTGGTCAATTTGGCGGCAAATCGATTTTTAGGATCGTGAGGTGCATAGAACTCGACTGAAAACGAAAACTAAGCATTGAATCCGTGTATATTTGGCCACATATTTGCCTTCCACGGCCATATTAAATTGTTCGTTGAATGTTTGAATTTAATATGGCCGTGGCAGGCAATTCGTAATTTGACACATCGTTGGATAGCCTAATGTGTGCAGTGTCAGCTGTATATAGCGTGTCATTACTGCAGTGGATGAAAGGGAAGAAAACAGTATGCCTTTTGTAGTTCCAATGGTATGGCGAGAACCCACCAATCACTTTGACGATTGGTTTTTTTGCATGACAAAAACTGAATGTTATTCCAAAAAAGAAAAGTGTACTCATATCGATGGTTTAATGCAGGAACTCAATATCGAGCGTTCTCCTTGTAAGTGGCGCTTGTTCATAAGCTATATAGTTTAAAAGCTGTGTTATTACATAATCATAATGGAAATTTAAAACCATCTATACCAGTTGCCCATTCAGTGACAATAAAAGAAACCTATGAAAATATGCGCATCCTCTCAGATAAAATAAACTAGAACCGGTACAAATGGCAGATATGTGTGGATTTAAAAGATATAGCACTTTTAGTGGGACTTCAGGGAGGTTTTCTTTGTTTGTCGGTCAGTCGTGCAGTGAATGAACATTATGTAACGAAAACTTGTAGGGAAATAAATGAATTTCAACCGGGATCTCAAAATGTTAAGTATGTGCCCCTTGTAGACCCAAAAAATATCCTTTCGCCTCCTCTTCAAATTAATCTGCTCGGACTAATGGAATGTGAAGGATATGAATAAAGAGGGTGAAGGATTTAAATACCTAAGATAAGTCGTTCTCCAGTTAAGTAATGCCAAATTTAAAAAAAAAACATGTTTATTGGGCCACAAATTAGGAAATTGCTAGACCAAATTAGTTTTATAGAAAAGCTTACCACGCAAGAACTCAGACCTTTGAAATTTATAAGTGTGGTGAGGGGATTTTTAGGCAAAAGATATCAGGACAATGGAAATTCGGTACCAAGGACTATGGGCTCCAGCCGTGATGGTTCATTATTATTGATTTTTGAAGGGAGAAGATGTGACCCCACCGTAAAAGGAAAAAATAGAATTACTATGTTTGAAATAAATATTTTTAATGTTTGCTTTTTTCTTAGATTCATTCTACTACAATGCGCTATTCAGCTTTGTTACAACAAGAAAAAAAATCTCGCTCAGTGTAATTTTATCAGTTATTTTTACATATAATTATTAACGATTATTGTTTATCTGAACTAACCTCTCATTTCTTCAAAGTAAGTAGTAGGTATTCCTTATAAAATAAAATTATTGTTTGTAATTTCACACGACCAAGATGCACTAGCACTTCACACATATATATACATGCGATACGTTTACCCAACAAGCGAATACTTTACACCTCTAGACAAACACGTTCGATACCTAATACTCGAGCACCGAAAATAAACTAATGACAATTTTTTTTCAAAGTCCTGGTTAGGTTCCCTTGAATACCCCACCCAATGTAAGCATATTATTATCTTAAAATGTGTGCTCATTGAATCATCGATGGAATTCCAAATTCCCACAGTTTGGAATATCCCTGCTCTTTTATTGACTTTATTATCAATGAATATTACTGATTAGGGTGAAGCCGGTATACCTAACTATTGCATATTGTATTATCGTATAAATATTTAATAAGTTTTGTTTTACCCAAACTTCTTTTTAACGCATTAGTCAAGATTTATCTCCAGATTAGTGTTTCCGTGGCTGCCTAGATCTTTTCTGTAATACTTTACTAATGAAATGGGCATATTTATGGTTTTATGGTTTTTGAAAAATATCTTGAAAACAGTCCATTATTACGGTATTGATATACTATGATGCAAAAAAAATTACATTCTGCATTAGATAGTTAAATAATATACAGAGTGGTAAAATAGTCGCGCATAATGCCAGTAACTTTTGAATTACCTCGTATTCGATAAAGTGACCTTTGTGGAAGTTGTTCAGTAAGTTATCCCCACATTTCTTCCTGCATACATTTTTTTTTGTCATTTCTGGTTTGGTTGCCACAGAGACCAACTTACTTTTTTTTAAATGGAACACCCTGCATATGATTGCATATTGGGATTCTACTGGGAAAACTCTAATCTTTTTGTATTTCAAATTTTTATTTATTTAACATTGTAACAAACTCTATAATAATAAAATAAATAGCCTAGAAAATTGAACAACTTAACATCGGAATAATAAACAAATGAAACCTTTCCAGTAGATCAGGTGTTCAAAATGACCACCACTTTCTGCTAAGCAGAGCGCCAGTCGATCCCTGAACCCGTCTACAATGCTTAAAAGGAGGTCCTCTGGAATGGCCCGACTTTCAGCACTAATTCTGACTTTTAAAGAATCTAAGTCATTTGGACGATTAACCTCAGACGAACGAAATATTTGTTCTTTAAGTGTCGCTACGAAAAGAAGTCGAGCGGGGTTAAGTCCGGGGATCGCGCTGGCCAGTCAATAGCACCTCTTCTGCCTATCCAACGTCCTGGAAATTGTTCGCTCATGTATTGCCTAACATTTGAGGCATAATGCGCAGGTGCTCCATCTTGCTGGAACCATACCTATTCGTTTATGCCATTATTTATACCTGGTAAAACCACTCTGCAAGAAGGAATTATGTGATTCCTGAGGAGCTTTAGATATTTTTCGCTATTCAAAATACCATCTATAAAAAAAGGTCCCACAATATGTCTACCAACTATGCCCGCCCAAACATTAACTTTTTCGGGCCTCTGAGTATGACCTTCCTGGAACCCGTGAGTATTTTCAGCAGACTAATAACGATAATTGTGTCTATTAATAATGCCATTTAAATGGAAAGTAGCTTCATCCGAGAAAATGATATTTGTTGCGAAGTTATTATCGTTATTGTATCTTTCCATCATCAGGTCACAAAATTCGGGTGTTGGTCACTTGCGCGCCGTGGTCAGTTTTTACCTGGCCCTAGTCTAAAGGATGGAATATTTCACAGGTCACTTGCGCACAAAATGTAATTAAAGCATTAAAGTATTATGTTAAGTACTTCTTAGACCCCTCTGCATTTTAATTGCCTTAATTTAAAGGTTTTGTAAATTTCACTTTAGATAGGTAATACTATAAGAATTTTCCCTTCCTCCCCTTGTAATACTATAAGAATTTTCCCTTCCTCCCCTTAGACCATTCTTATATATATATTTTCACTGCCATTAACAAGGCGCGCAAGTGACCTATAGGCCGGTGTACAACCTGCGCGCTACTGTCCCATAGGATTACCGTACCCTTCAAAAATTCTGACCACGGCGCGCAAGTGGCATATTATGCCCACAAAATTCAGCTCTTCTATCAAAATCGTCCTCGTTTAACTCGCGCACCAACTTTATCTTGTAGGGATGCAACTTCTCCTGCTTAAACAAATTTTTCACTGACTGATAAGACACACTAAAATCCATTGCCATTGGCCTGGATGATTGTGTTGGATTTTCATGTATTGGGAGCATGATATCCAAAGTTTTTTCTCCCCCGGTTGCTGTTTCAGGTCGACCTGATCTAGCGGCTTCCGTAACACTGCCTGTTTCTTGAAATCTTTTTACTACTCGACACACCGTTGACTGTTTTATTGGAGGCCTATTTGGATATAATTCATTGAAAATTTGACAAACCTGATCTTGCGATCTCTTCATATTTCCGTAACCGCTCATTATTAAAATTTCAACTCGTTGTTTCTCATTCAGATGAACCATAGTGTAAACAAATTAGAAATCAGACAACAGAAAATTAAACAGGAACTCAAAATTGACACCTTTTAGGTCGCTGTCATGAAAACACCTTGACTCAACTGGTGGGTATTAGGTAGGAATAATTATAATTAGGAAGTTTTTCATTTTTGAGCTGTCATTATCTCGGAAACGTTTGCAGATAGGTGAAGGTTTGAAATATAAAAAATTGAGAGTTTTCCCAGTAGAATTCAAATATGCAATCATATATGCAGGGTGTTCCATTTAAAAAAAGTAAGGTAGTCTCTATGGCAACCAAACCAGAAATGACAGAAAAAATTCATGCAGGTAGAAATGTGGGGAATAATTTACTGAACAACTTTCATAAAGGTCACTTTCTCGTAAAAACAAGGTACCTCAAAAGTTACAGGCATTATGCGCGACTTTTTTGTCACTCTGTATAGGGCGCTTTTTTGAAAATCTTAAGATAAACTAGTTTGAAAGTTGTCATTTTTGGAACCAAATTTTGGACACCCTGTATAAAATAAGATAAAACTATTCGATATCAGAGTATCGTTAGACCTCTTGTATTCAAGTTCATACTATGTAGCTCGGACAAAACAGATCTAAGGCCGATTTTTTAATAATTTTTTCAAGGCGTGCAAAACGATTTTTGAATTGTTTTTAATTTATTGCTCGTAAACGACTAAAGCAAATCAAATAAAATTTTGGGAAATAAGAAAGAACACTAAAAAGGACCAAAATATGCAAGAAATACTATTGTAAAAAAAAAAATTTTATCGTCATACTTTTTTGGACCATTCTGTATATGCAAAAATATTTTACCGAAATACACTCATAATATACAGTGTAGGTCTGCGTTCGAATGAAATTCCTAACTTAATTGGTATAGAAGCTATAGATTCCTGACGCACTATTGCAGGACACTGTATATAAACACCGTTATTATTATATTATACAGAGTGTTTAAATCAACATGTGCCATTGCTCGTATAGTGGTTCCTTACCCTAAAATGAGATAAATAGTTCCTCTTAAAATAGGTCCGCAGCTGCTTTAATTTTGAGATACGAAAATTTAAATAAAAAAACGGGTTTTCCTTATTGTTTTTGAAACCGCTTTAGATATCACTATGAATTATAGTAGATACTCACTAGGAATAAAAACGCACTTCTACCAGTGTCGTCCCCGATAACATGTATCTTGATATTTTTAACGAAAAAACTGATGCCACTATTTTTCTTCAAAACAAATACTATTTTCAAAATCGCGCTTTACCACTTAGCAAAAATGGTCCCCAAACTTTTCTTCGTGTGATCAACGGTTTTCGGTTAAACCAGTAAATGACATTTATTTGCATATCGCTTTGCCCATATTATCACAGTGTGATAAAGTTGCAGTTATCTCCTAAACAAAGCCGAAATCAAAAAAGTATCAGGAGGTACTTTGCATTAGACATTAAACTGCCTACATAACTGTGTCATCAAAAGAGAAGACGGCATTGGCGTACATATTTTTTGATCCGCTAATTTGTAATTGTAAATGTAATATGTAAAAATAAAGCGGTTGCTGACCTATGCTGATAGCAACTATTTGTCTCTGTATAAAGCACATTGACTGCACTTTAGTCTATTTCTTAAAGCGAGAGAGTAATAAATCATTCTTGAACTATAAACCCAGTGGTCTTCGCCGTATTCCATAGGCGTAGTCCAATTGTTATTTCATACAACATTCGGGGTTGCAAAAATAGTTGAAATGTGTTCGAATATGACTGGAGTCGGACAGTTAACAATATACCGACTTGTGCACGAGGATAAACGCGGCCCCATCAGGTCAGTATTTAAATCAAAACGGACTGGAGCCTATCATGAATACCTACATGAACGCTGATGTCCTTGAAGAATACTTCCAACAAGTGCTAGATGTTATTCCTTCTGGGTCTGTTATACAGTCATGGATAATGCCAGCTACCACTCAAAAAAATCCGAAAATATACCAACGTCTTCTTGGAAAAAAGATGACATCATTCATTGGCTTACTGTAAAAAAGAAGCCATTTCATAAAGATATGCTGAAAAGGGGGCTACTGGAGATTGTAAAGTTGAATAAACCTTCTTGTACGAAATTTGTTGTCGACGAAATCGCTTCTAAATGACATATAACGGTACTTCGCCTTCCACCATTGACCATATCACTGTGAATTAACCCCCCTAGAATTGGTGTGGGGCAAGTAAAAGGGTTTGTAGCAAGTCACAACACCACTTTTAAAATGAAAGATGTTGAAAACCTGTTGCAAGAGGGAATAAAAACAGTGGATTGTGTAAAATGGAGTAAGTGCGTCGAACATGAAATGTGATTAAAATAGAAGAAAGAATGTGGAAGCTGATAACATGCTAGAAAACGCTGTAGAGCCCCTTATTATTTCTCTGGACCCCAACGACGATAATTCATCGGACTACTCGGAACATGATGACTAAAATTTCAAAATTAAGTTGTTGTATTGTACATATACCGGGTGTTTCTCAAAAGACTCTCACCCCTATAACTTTTTTGTATTTATAGATATAAAAATGAAATTTTGGAATTGTGCATAAGAGATGAGTGTGCATTTATTGGCATACTTTTTGATTTGTTAGCACTTCCGGTTTAACCGGAAGTGACCTTGACTTTGGTATTTTAAATGGGACACCCTGTATATTTTTACTTATTTGGATTCAGCATGATATTTTGAGTAAAATGACATCCCACTTGTCATTTTTTGACGTGTTATAACATTCTTATTCTCATTTTTTTATTGAATCTATAGGGCAATGAATCAATTAAATAGGTTAATTTATAGTTAAGTAGTTTACGAAAAATAAAATTATGTCATATTAATTGACTTTCTAAGTTTCACAAGCGTTTAAAAAATAAAATGACGTTTACTCCATTTTTCCAAATGGAACGATAGTGGTTCACTAACGGTCAATAACTATAATGTAAGTGAAGAGAAAGAAATTGACGTACTATCATTAGTTAACATAAATATTACTGCCCCAGTCAGAGAAATTGCTGTTAAATGTGATATTAGTAGCCCGTCAGTATGAAGGATTTTACATAAATACAAATATCATGCATAAAAATACCAGATTCATCAACATCCCTATCAAAATGACCATACCAGAAGGCTTCAATACTGTAACTGGTTTTTACAAAGACATAAAAAAAATCCAACATTTCCGTCGAAAATTCTTTATTCGGATGAGAGTCGATTCACAAATTTGGGCATGTTTAATAGAAACAACAAGCGTTATTGGTCACAAGATAACCTGCATTTAATGGAAGAAGGCAACTTTCAAGAGCGATTTGGATTGAATTGCTGGTTAGGTATCATTGGAGATAGAATTGTGGGACCAATTATTTTCGATGGTCACCTTACCGGCGAAAGATATTTAGGTTTCTTGCAAGTAGAAATAGAACAATTTCTTTAAAATTTGCCTGTAGTTGAACAAATGGCTATTATTCTTCAACAAGACGGGGCTCCACCACATAATTCTCGTGCTGTTAGGGAATACCTTCATAACACGTATGGGGAAAGTTGAATTGGCACTAACGGACCGATAAGATGGCCAGCAATGTATTAAGCTTTTTGGTAGGTATGTCTTTTCATCCTTTAACATTTTTATTTTCTAAATTAGATCCCCCGACCTAACTCCGGTGGACTTTTTTGCATAGGGAACCCTCAAAAACAAAGTCAACAACGTTCCACCAGTCATGCACCTGTGCAGAACTTAAAAATAAAGTGAGAGCAGCAATAATTCAAGAAATGAATGTAAACCAGCTGAGAAATGTAATGAGGGCAACTGTCGAAAAAGTGGAAAATGGTTCATCAACAGGGAGGACATTTCGAACATTTAGAGCGATGATAATTGGTATTATAATTAAAGTCCTAGATTGATTTATTAATAATGATAAACAATTACTATCTACTATTAGTTGTTTGTTGAGAATGAATTAGTTAACTGTTTAGTTCTTTTAGTTTAGTTTTAATTAAGCCTAGTTGCCTAGATCAATTTCTTAACACCTGCGTAAGTTTTAAAATAGCGTACGTAGGAGTGTATGGTATCAAATTGTTGGGAAAAATATGCTCGTTTTAAATATCCTAGTGAACCACTATCGTTCCATTTGGAAAAATGGAGTAAACGTCATTTCATTTTTTAAACGCTTGTGAAATTTAGAAAGTCAATTAATATGACAATATTTTATTTTTCGTAAACTATTTGACTATAAATTAACCTATTTAATTGATTCATGGCCCTCTAGATTCAATACAAAAAATGAGAATAAAAATGTTATAACACGTCAAAAAATGACAAGTGGGATGCCATTTTACTAAAAATATCATGCTGAATCCAAATAAGTAAAAATATACAGGGTGTCCCATTTAAAATACCAAAGTCAAGGTCACTTCCGGTTAAACCGGAAGTGCGAACAAATCAAAAATTATGCCAATAAATGCAGACTCATCTCTTATGCACAATTCCAAAATTTCATTTTAATATCTATAAATACAAAAAAGTTATAGGGGTGAGCGTTTTTTGAGAAACACCGGGTATAGTAGATTTTTTTAATAAATCTTAATATTTAAACTACCTGTAGTAAAGCCGCTGTTACTACAGGTAGTTTTCATTTCATTCACTAAACTGGTCTTTCTATTGTATGCTAATTGGGGCGACCCTAATTTAGGACCGATTCGGGGTGTACACGTCGTAAATATCTGAAATGCGAAATTTTTTAAAACTCTCATTGCAAATTTACCTGAAATTTACGATGTAATCTTTAAGTTGTTCACCCTGCTTAATGGGTCCTGTCCTCGGTCCTGTCATTGCAAATTTACATTTTATTGCTCTCTGACATTAAGAAATAAAGTATAACGCCAGAGCAAAACGGAAAATAACTAAATAATTAACTGGCATAGACTATACTAACAATAACCCAATAGGCCAGTCTGATCCTGCCTTTAAAACACCTTAGAATATTTACAGTTTTTTTATTATTACAGAAATTTCCAAATTATTATGTTGCTGTCTCATTCAGGCGTAATGAAGACTATATAATTTCACAATTAATTTTTTTCAACAATCTTTTGGATGTTTTACATATTAATTATCATGACCACTGAAATAAGTTGAATGGACAAAACAATTATGTTGCAAAAATAAACAATACAATAATTAGAATTGAATAAAATAATTGAAACCATCAACTTTTGAAATTCCAAGTATCTACATCCTGAGAGGCGTTTTTTTATCAGTCCCCAGTTATACTTTGGTTTTTCGTGTTTTCTGAGACATAGTTTGTTCTCAAACGCACCTGTATCTATATTTTATGATAAAAATGTTTAACTGAAATATTTTTAGTTAAATGTAGAACAAATGAGAGCTGCAGTTTAACGAAACATTCCGTTTTAATATTATTTTACCCTTAAACAGAAGCTGCAATTTGATGTCCAAAATGCAAAAAGTGCGCTGATGCTTATTGTTAATTTTTATGTTGCTTTAAGCTATTATTTTATTTTTGTATTGCTAATACATTTTTTTTATTAAATATTTTAAAATAAGTTGTCATTTTTTGTCAGAGCGAACCTGTAATTCAATTCTTGTTTGCCAATTATTTAATTTTTCAAGGTTTTATAGTGGTCCCGTTATAACAATTATATTAAGCTCAGTAAAAATCTAAAAAAGTAAAAAAAAAATTTTAAGCAAGGTTCACACAGTTTAATGTTGTGTTCTGTCAGTAAAAAAATAGTTGTTAACATTAATCTTAATTTAGGAATATAGATGCCTACATTCCAAACCGGATTGTTCTGCAATTTCATGACAAACATCTAAAGAAATTAATATTTGGAATTTCCGTGGGTATTGTTATATTGTATTAAATTTATAATTAACGGTAGTTTGTATAGCTTTGTTGACAGCATCTGATAATGTATCGGTGCAAAACTTTTTAAGTACATGGTTTAATTAGTTGGGCTCGTCTCGTCTGAGGGCTCGTCTTTGGTTTAAATGTTTAATATAGCTGCAAACTAGTGCAAACACACATTTTCTTGTTCCTGGTGGTGTGCTTATAATTAATATAACATTCCAGCATATGTAATCAAGTGTTTTGTCGATTTGTTTGTAAGTATGTTAAGGATCCTTTATAATATGTCAATTAAAACATGTACCTTTACAGACTTATGGAAAGAAGTAAAAATTTGTTCTTTATTTAAAAGTGAAGACAAAACAAATATTAAAAACTATGGACCCATAGTCATCCTCTCTGTGTTATCAAAGATATTCGAATCTATAATCTTTAAATATATATATATATATATATATGCATCCTACATCTGATAGGAAGCCCGCTAGATACCATAGGCAAAGCGAAGCCCGGATTGGGAGGCAAGGGGTTTCGGTATTATATTTAATTATTAATTCTAAATCAGTTGAATCTTTCCGTCGGTGTGTAAAACACAGACGACTCGCAGTTGCTAAGACGCCCGGCGGTGTTGCCGTCACAGATACCTTGGTGAGTCATAATAATTATATTATTACTTTCCATTATTAATAAAGCTTGTTGTTCGAAAAGTATTTTTTTAATGTCTATTGGCGGTTATTTTTAATTTTCTTTCAAGCCTTTTGATGAATGGCGAAAAGTATAGTTGAGTCGGTTTTAACAGCACCAGGGTAGATAAGCAATTGCCTTCTATTAGTACTTGACTTTTTAATTTCTCGCAAAAGAATTTGTGGTGCAAGGAAGCAGGGTTGGCATAATAATCATAGTATGTCCTCAGGCTGGCAAAACCCATTGTTTCTAGTTTGGGAAATTTCCATTAATAAGACATAATAATATCATCAGATTTGTAATATAGGGTGTCCGCAAATTAATGATACACAGCAAAACCACAAATTCCTTATGTAAAAATATTAGTATTTGCCCAAACTTACCTTAGTTCTAAAGTTCACAACCACCGAGATACAGGGTATCAAAGTTTATTATTCTTTTTGAATTTTTTTAAATTGATTTGGAAAAAACAACGTTTCTGCATAAAATTTGGTGTTTGAGGGTTTCTTAAGATGGGAAATTCAAATCTCTTAAAAATTTTAAAGTAGATAGTAAATGACGCTGTATGCGACCCTTTCCGTCCTTTTAAAAGGATACAACTTTATTGCGCCTCAGTGTATGCAGGTTTTAAATGAAAAACTAAATTGCTCTATCTATCAACATATACCTCGTACATGTCGCTGTGAGGAACCGTTTTCGAGATATTAACATTTAAATTGCTCAATGCCCTAGCTAACTTGCGACAGTTTGTAATTAACTTAATAAAAATTTAAGAAAATGTTTTTCAAAAATAAAGTAAAATCACAAAATGTGGACAAACAACGGGAAAGTTTGAGAGTAACTTGTGGCGTGTGTGTTAACCATAGCACATTTAAGAAAAATGTTACATCTACAAATCACAATTGAAGAGGGCGCACATAACAATTTAAATGCTAATATATGGTTCCTTACAACGATATCTATGAAGTATACCTTTTTTACCTAACAAAGATAAAGAAATTAATTTTTCTATTCAAAACGTGCATACGACGCAAAAAAGTTGTGTCCTTTTAAAAGCAAGGAAAGGATTGCTGACAATACATTTAAAGATTTCTAAGGGATCTGAATTTTCCATCCTATTAAAAACACCAAATACCAAATTTTGTGCAAAAACGTTGGTTTTTTCCCAAGTCATTTAAAAAAATCGAAAAAGAATTTTAAACTTCAACACCCTGTATCTCGGTTATTGTCACCTTTAGGACTAAGGTAACTTTGGGAAAAAATATTTTTACATAAGGAACCTGTGGTTTTACGGTGTGCCATTAATAAGTATATCGAAGGAAATAATTTCAAATATAAAAATCACTTGAAAACACATTATTACCTAAAAAGAATATAAATCTATAGGATGGCCCGTTATTGTGCCGTCTAAAGTTATCTGGGTTTCTAGACTAGATACCAAAATAGTATATTTCATTACCAGTCCGTAAATAAGGATTTTTCCGTGAGCTCGTGACAAATTCTCGTATGAGGCGCATCTGAACACGGGATTATCAGCCCCATGTTTATTATTACCCTATATAAATAAAAATATTTTTGGGTTTTATCTCTTAACAACAAACACATTCTGTAAAAAATATTTTTTGGTATCTGACCGCACTAATACTAATATAATAAAAAAATAGTTTTTCATTGAAGACGAGTCATACCTAAGTTGTAGTATAGATCCCCACGTTCTGATACGATGCAAAATAAGTTTCATGGAAGTACTTTTTATATTATAATTTTCAAATCTTTTATGTAGGATTCAAGATGAAACGTAGCGCCTTTTTGGTAAATTTGGCTGAGAAGAACAAGTTTGCATATGTATCATCAGAAGGTATAAGCATTACCAATTTTTCCACAACTTCTACATCTTCTGACGATTCACTCTTGTCTATCCCAGAAGAAAATAGCACTTATTGTAGAGCAGTTAGTGAGTCTACATTGCAGGTATTATCAACTGGATGCGACCTCAATGATAGTAAAACGGATTTACAAGAAGTAAAACTCCCTGAGTTAAGATCTGAAATCGCCTCTAAATTCGGAAATATTGGAGACATATTTACTTACTCAACAACTTCAGAACTTAGCGATAGTATTGAAATTATTCAGGAGAATGCTTTGATACCAGAAACATTTACAACAAAATGCCTATCTCTGAGCGTTAGTGAACAGCTAGGAAATGGCTTTGACAATACAGTTTCTAAAAACGCCATTTCTCAGAACGACCACATGCAAAAGTCGTTTGGTAAACCGATTTTAAATAAACCTAACCTCTATTCTGGAAACAGAAGATCTATGCAAAGAAATATTCAGAATGCTAATGTCCGAAATATTGAAAATGCGGATTTTATTAAAACTTCAAGTGTTACTAATATTTCCAATACGTCTACATCTCCTGAGCATTCACTCTTATCTATCCCAGAAAAAAATAGTATTTATAGCAGATCATTTAGTGAGTCTACATTGCAGGAAAAGATAATTATTCAATCAAATGTTCTACTACCAACTACGTCACAGGTATTATCAACTGGATGCAACCTCAATGATAATAAAACCGATTTACAAGAAGTAGAACTTCCTGGGTTAAGATCTGAAATCGCCTCTAAGTTCGGAAATATAGAAGAAATATTTACTTACTCTACAACTTCAGAACTTAGCGATAATAATGGAATTATTCAGGAGAGGGCTTTGATACCAGAAACATTTACAACAAAATGTCTATCTCTGAGTGTTAGTGAACAGCTAGGAAATGGCTTTGACAATACAGTTTCCCCCTTGTTTACTTTTGATTAACAAATGTGAGAAAAATGAAATATTGATGCGTAATAATAACTAAAATACTACTTTTTATTATTAATTCTTGACTTAGTTTTTAAAGATGGCCACTTCCCTGCCTGCCTCGTTCTGAAGGGCGGACAAAACGAAAACGGGCTTTAACAGTCCTTCCGAAAGGTCAAGGAATAACTAACTTATCACAACCATTTTCATGTCTCTAAAGTAGGTACTCTAAACCCTCATAAAATCCCAATCATACCCTTCCAAACATGCATAACCACGAGAAAACGGGGGAAGGGTGGTTTTTGAACGTTTGCGGGGGTTGTGGCAGTAAAATGACTCTAAACTCTTATGAAAATCTCTATCATTCTCCTCCAAATACGCTTTAGCACGAGAAAATTACAAAAAAGGGTGGCGGGACGCGAAATCCAGATCTGTTTATAGTTTTGATGTAATTGACAGAGCAGCACTTCGCATACATTTAAAACTTCATACTTTTTTGTGCCTGGGTGCCTAATATTTTTAATAAAAATTTCTAATTCCAAGATATCTTTGGTCCAAAAAAAAAGTTTAAATAGAAAGTTTCGCTCCGACCAACTCTTTTGATAATTGAAAGATCTCGCCTTCCTTCACACTTTATTCAGGATTAGAACTGGTCCAAGTTCCCGAATTTTTGTTTAAGAATTAAAAAAAAAAACTCTTCGAAATATCTGTTTGGGTTGAGGAGACGCAACTTTTTTTTTAGGGAAAGTTTTATGCAGTGTGTAGCAAACATTTTTTTAAAGAAATAATTGTTTATCCAACCTGTTAAACGAATTATTATTAATAATTCTATTTTATGCGACCAATTTGAAGGTTTAAAATGGGACCTTGAAAGTTTGTTCGGTTATTGGTATCTTCTTGTTGTTTTCTGAGAGGGGATATAGTTATTTTTCTTTGGGAATGAACAAGATGCAGGTGTAAATTATTTTTGTAAAAATCCTGTAACCTTAAGCTGCAGTTATTTGGACTACGTCCTATTTCGCTAGAGAGCCTATCTAAATGTTCACAGTCAAATTGACCATAAGTAACACAGGATGTCGGCAAAAGGTCTTTTCAACTGTTACTAGTTCTGCCCTAAAAAGAAACATTACTAGTTCCTATACCTTCATAGGCCTCTGAAAAATTAGGCATTACTCTTTTTATAAGAACAATGAGAATCGAGCGGTACTGACTTCTGAAACATGTTACTAAAGGGTTTTCTCTTTTTTTCTCTTTATGAGCATGAAGGGCTGATAGAAATTCCCTAAATTATAGAGAATGTATTATCAATCATAGGCAATTAAAAATCCCATGAGAATTAATAACAAACAAGTAATTGCCGATATGATATAATTATTACCCCTCCCAAATGCCAATTTCAATTGCATTTAAAATAATCAAAAATGGCATTAGGGCATTAGCTAAGAAGTGATTCTGTTGACTCCTGGCTAAGACTGGTATAATGGTAATTTACGTTTTATAATTAGATGCTTGTCCATGTTGTAATCAGGATTTGCTATTTGTTATAACAAATTTTTGTAAAAACGAACAGTTTTTCTTTCAATTGAATAATATATCCAAACACAAAATAAATAATCTAAACGGCGTACATAGCTGCCAAATGTAAGGGCTTCTTAAGCACCGCAAAACATATCGGGCTTCCTTGCAGACGTAAATTATCGCAAGTGTGTATACGGAGAGAATGGTGGCCCTCTAGCGGCAATCATCCCGAACTAGAGGTGTATATATTTAGATACTTTCCGACCTTACGAAGCCCACTCAATTTTAACAAAATAACAACAGATGGCATCACCTAGGCCTGAGGAACTCATATACACAGGAATTTTTGGGAAGCCCGATTCGGGCTGCCTAAAATTTGCGCGGGCTTGGTAACACCTGTGTAGTATACCGTTTTGGGCTTGGTAATGCCGGATTATATGTATATATATATAGATCTGTTTTTAGAAGAATCTCAATACTTCAACACGGCTTTATGGAATAAAGATCCACTACTAACAATTTATGTAACATTATGCATTAATTATCAGAGAGTCTTGACAATAAACTTCAAGTTGATGTAATATATACGGACTTTGTAAAAGCATTGGACAAGATAGCATCCTTATAGGAAAACTGCATTATGAGTTTGGTTTCCACGCTAATCTGGTAATTTTTGTATGTCTTATCCTTGACAATAGACGGCAAAAAGTTATAATAAAAGGTCATAGCTCCTCTTTCTAAAGCTAGCTCAGGGGTACCGCAGGGTTCCAATTTGGGGCCTTTGCTGTTTCTTTTATTTATAAATGATATTGTGAATGTCGTTTTGGGTTGTGGTGTTCTACTCTTTGCCGATGATCTCAAATTATATTCAAAAATTAGAAATATCGATGCTTGCTTAATAGTACAGGGAAATTTAAATAGATTGGTGGAATGGTCACAGGTAAATGGTCTTAAATTTAATATAAGTAAATGCTATATACTAAGCTATCATAGAAAGAGAACCCTAATTAGTTTTGAGTATAGAATGAATGAAAGTGCTTTGACGCGAGTTAAACGCATACGGGACCTCGAGGTCACATTTGACTCCAAACTGACGTTTAAATTTCACATCTCTACTATACCAAGCAAAGCTTCTCAGATGTACGGATTTATTGTCAGAAACTGCAGACCGTTTAGAAATCTAGAATACTTAAAACTACTTTACGTTTCATACGTTAGAAGTATTTTAGAGTATGCCTCAATTGTGTGGAGTCCAAGATACAAAATTCATAAATACAGCGTGGAACGAGTGCAAAATAAATTTCTCAGCTACCTTAATTATAAAGAAACTGGAATATATGATATAACAATCCCCAAAGTGGAATTAAGAGAATTATAATTTGCAAGATTTGGAAAAACGGAGATCATTTATTTCTACAATATACCTGTACAAATTGTTAAATAACGGAGTTGATGACCCCGTTATTTTATCACAAATAAACTTCAATGTTCCATTATATACAACAAGAAAACCTTTAACATTTTATATAGAAACTGCACGCACAAATAATTTTATTAGCTCTCCTATTAATACAATGCGTAAAAATCTAAATGAAATTGTAAACGAATTTGATATATTCAATGTACCTAACTCTGGATCAATTTAAAAAAAAATATTGGTATTTTATGGATTGTAATAATTACAATTATACAGCATTACAACACTCTTAGTAAATCTAGTACCAAATTGGTATTCCTACTCTCTAATTGGATTGTCGAATCTGTAGAGTTTGTGAGAAATTAAATAAATAAATAAATATAGTCATAATAAAAACTGTGAAAGAACGCCGAAAATGTCCCCAGGCCATATTATCCTTAACTATTGTCGACGGACATATGGTGGGAGTTGAGTGGTGACATTCCAAATTTTGGACTTGAGTTTTTTAAAAGTGTCTTATCGGGATAGAGTTTGATTTGAACTCGGTTGTAATGTTTTTTGTAGTTTCTCTATCCTTTAAAATCTTTAACAAAGTTTTAGGTTAAATTTAGCGTTAGTTGCCTTGTCTGTAATATGTCTTGTATGTATTCTTGACAATAAAGCATGTTAAATAAAAAATAAATAAATAAAATAAAAATAAAAAAAGCATTGAATGCAAAATTTGTATTTTTATATCATATTAATAGTATGAAAAAATTTAATATTCAAACGATTCCGAGATTGCTGCTAAAAATAGGAACAAATTAAAACTATAAGATCCTGTAATTCGAAAACCAAGCAATTTATGTGATATATATAAATAGACGGGGTGTTAATTAAGTATGTGGTCAAACTTCAAGGGGTGATTCTTTGAGTGATTCTAACACGAAATGTTTATATAAATATAGGTCAGGTAATGCTTCGTTTTCAAGACATGGGGTGTCAAACCTTTTTAATAAAAATAGTGTCTTCGTAAACATCCTAATAATTCTTTAGCCGATCTTATTGAAGATTGGCAGTGTTATTTAGGATAGTAAGGGGCTAATTTAGCCCTAACTAAATTAAAATTTTTAAGCCCAGTGGCGTCCCGGAAGACACCTTAACTAGGATTTTTGACAAACAAATGTGCGCCACTGATTTTCTTGCAATTCTTGTATTTTTTTCGCATTAGGCAACTAACACTACAACTTTTTTATTTTTAGCATTTTTTTCGTATTTTGCTTCGTTTTTGAGAAAAAATATAAAAGTCACTTTATCGCAATCAATAAAAAACCTTTTAATGTTCTATAAATAATTAAAAACTGTTTTTATTATTGTCCATGGGCATAAGGAATAAAGTGATATTGATTTATGATTAAGCAGTTAAAATTAAACGAAATTCATGTTTTGAATTTTTTCGCTCAACTGTTTTCGATAAAACAAATAACGTTATTTATTAATATTTCAACGCCCTGTAAAAAACAATTTTTTATTATGTTGTCCCAGGGACATGCCAGAGAAAACGGCAGTGGCGTACATATTTTTTAACATATGAAAGAATACACTAATTGTTTTTTGATTTTTACTTTAATATGTCAACATAACACGTGTTTCACCGTCACAGCGGCTTCTTCAGATGTAAGGTATTAAAAACAAATATCTTAATATATAGGTCTAACTAAAGGTAGCGATGGAAAAACCTAAGGTAAACATTGAGGTATTAATTATTATATTGACAATAATAACTAGACGTCCTAACGACAAATCTTTAAGTTTAACAAAGGAGAGGTATAAATATCTTGTTTATCGTTTAATAAATATGGGGAATATTTCAGTTTGTTAATTTCCAAGGATTCTAAAAGATTTAATTTTAATCCTTTTTGTTCCAGATGTAATATGTCATAATCTTTATCAAAATTATGATTTTCTGTTATTAAATGATCCGCGTACGTATAATGTTTATTATTTTTGGTAAAAGAATCAAAGTGATCTTTAATTATAGTTTTAAAAGACCGACCAGTTTGACCAATATATGATTTTTCACAAGAGCCACAACTTAATTTGTAAACTTCACTTTTGTTTTCTTTCGCTGTTTTATCCTTATTATTTTTAATGATCTTGCTCAAGTTATTGTTAGTTTTATATGAAATATTAATGGTTTGTTTATTAAGTAAACTTTTTATGTTATCGCTAGCTCTACCTATGAATGTTAAAGTTGTATATTTAGATTTTTCTTTTGTTATGGGCATAATTTCTTTTATCGCTTTTTTATATGACATTCTAGAGTGTATTTTATCTATTATTTTATGATTGTAACCGTTATTGGAAGCTATTTGTTTTATTAAATTAAATTCTTTATTAAAATTTTCTCGCGACATAGGGACATTAATTAAGCGGTGGACCATGCTATTATATGCTGCTAGCTTATGTTGAATAGGGTGATGTGATTTATAGTAATTATTAGATCAGTGTGGGATGGTTTATAATAAATTGAAAATTCAAATTTATTATTAGTTTTAAAAATGGTTAAATCTAGAAAATTGATGGAATTATTATTCTCGGATTCTAGTGTAAAATTAATTTTTGCATGTATAGAATTTAAGTAATTAAAAAAGGTAGTAAGTTGTCTATTAGTTCCAGAGAAAGAAACTAGAATGTCTTCGACATATCTATACCAAAATTGGCAATATTTAAAAAGATGATGTGACTCAATAATATTTTCAAGACTGTTCATAAATATTTCGGCTAAAATCGGGCTTAGTGGGTTACCCATAATTAATCCGTCTTTTGCAGCACAAATTGTATTATTAAATTGAAAGTAATTCTGGTCTAGACATATTTATAGCAAGTGAATAATTTCATTGATTATTAGTATGTTAACATTCTCAGAGTAGAGCAGTTTTTTAACTAGTATAATAGTTGCATGAGGTGGTACACTAGGAAATAAGTTTGTAACATCAAAAGAGATTAATTTAGAATTATTCGATAAGTTAAGATTTTTAACTTTATTGATGAGTTCAAAAGAATTTTTAATACTATATTTGGGTTTAAAATCACAATACTTATTAATTAGATAAATTAAACGATTAGATACTTTAGTAGTAGGTGCTGTAACAAAAGAAACCACCGGTCTAATTGGATGGCCTGGTTTATGTAATTTGATAAGAGAATATAACTTGGGTGGAAGAGGGTTCATAACTTTTAATTTAAGTTTTTCAAAGCCATTAAACCAAGCACTAGATCGGTCAATAGCTTTATTAATTTCAGTTTTAAATTTTAAAGTGGGATCTTTGTTTAAAATAATATAATTATCTGAGTCAAGAAAATTAAGGGTTTTTTCTATGTAGTCGTTTTTCTGTATGCAAATGATTGATTTACCTTTATCTGCTCTAGTAAATATGAGAACGTTAATTTAGGATTTTTCCTTAATTTTGTTGGCTATTTTTAAATCATTGTTATGTGAAAATTCGGTAATTTGATTTTCGATCATGTTGGCGGCTGTATCTTTTAAAAAGTTTTTATTAAGATTATTATTATTATTATTATTATTATTTAATATGGTATATAGTGTCACCGCTGGACAGATTAAATGAAAAAATTAAAGAAGACAGAAAGAAGCAATATAATTTACGTGATGTCTATAATACTTATCTTAAGGTAATCCATTCACAACTCTCCTATAGATTACCTACATTGTTTAGAATTCGAAGTGTATGACTTAGATGTTAGAGATCAAGTAAATACTATTGTTTATAAAAAATACCAAATTCAAACTAAAAAGCTCAGTATGTTAATTTCCAACTCGTCAATTAATAATAATATTAATATTGTTGAACCTCCTGTCACTTTTTCCGATCATACAGGGTGCCCAAGATAAGGAGGGCCTCTATGGGGATCTCGGTTATGGTAAGAGCTACAACTTTGATTAAATGGGGAAAAAGTTGCGCAATCAGAGGACTAGTAATATGGCATAAAAAAAGTTTTAGTAATATTTGTAAGTTTTGAGATATTAAATAAAAACTGATATTTTGGATTTTTGATTTTATTTTTCTTTGGCGTTATTATTAAAGTTAGAACAAAACTGACAAAACTCTCTCACAGCAACTTGTTATGAACTTAAAGATTACATCGCAATTTTTTTTATACGACGTTTCGTTTCCAAGCAAACACCATCAACTTCATTTTTTCTAATACGGCCCTGATTTCTTATTGTCAAATTTTGAGAGCATTTTTTATTCTTAATTCAATGATGTACCAGACAATGTTGTTTAATTACGTTTCGAGCCTTTTTAACCATCTTTATGAAATTTTCAGGGTCCGGACCTGGATCCTAGAGTGTTGCATATGCTTTTTCAGCTTTTTTAATTAAACCTTACGATACTGTTTAAAAAAAAATAAAAACTTCCTGGGTTTATTTTCTTTTTGAAACAACACAAATCTACGCTGTTGCAAACTAAGTATTGTTCTTTTCCCAAATTAGCGAAGTAGGCATTGGAAAAAAAAATGAGTAGGTATGGTGTCAGACAATTTGGCATTACTTCAGTTGAACTAAATATGGCAGGTTATTATTCAAATGAAGAAAAATTTGATATGTTATCATGTTTTATTTTAAGCGGAGAAAATTGTAATGTAGCGGAGCGGATGTATTTGGACAAATATCCGGAAAGGAGACAACCAGCTAAACGGACTTACAGTAAGTTAGTAACTAACCTTAAAGAACACGGTGCATTTAAAAAACCCATGCTCTCCCGAAAAAAAAATAGTAACCAGGAAAAGGTTTTCAGCGTATTATTAGCTGTTAC